>JASEKS010000325.1:0-106874 GCA_030770415.1 Pleoardoris graminearum
CGCCACGCTGCCCCACACTCCGCCGGCGCCACCCTCCCCCCCACCCTGCACCCCGCCGCCACTGAGCACCCTCTCAGGAGGCTCGGTGCCTCCCCTGCCCTCATGCGCCTCGCGTGGGTAGTCGGCGCCCGTCGTCCCACTGGGGCGGCTGCGGAGCAGGGGGGGGGCAGAACCCGAAATTCTACCCGTTGACGGTGGCCCGTCGCCCTTCATCTGCGCTGCCGGAGGAGGATCCACTGGCGAGGAACGCTTCCTCCGACGATACCAGTATATAATGAAGCCGGCTATTGCGAGGGCCAGGAGAGCAACAGAGATACCGATATAAAGAACTGTGTTGCCAGACTTTGCTCGTGAAGTGGGCGGCGGCGTTACCGATGTCGCCGTGGCGGTTGCGGTTGCACTTGTGGAAGAAGAGGATTCGCCGCTCGACGGAAGAAACGTGGAAGCATTGGAACTCGTTGAGCTGGACACTAGCGCAGGGACAGTAATGGTGCTCGTCGATCCGGACATTGATGTGGGAATCGTAACAACGGTACTCTCCACACTCGACGTCGTCTCCATCGTAGTTGCACTAGAATGTACCGTCGCTGTCGTACTTGGCTGATGCAGCGCCGGATACGGCACGCACACTCCCCCCATACACTGGAGTTCGCCCCAGCAGTGGAAACCCGTGTTGCACGAAGCCAGGCATACACCCTTGTAGCACGCTAGGCCTACAGAACAGCTGTTGATGTCGGCACTTGGATCGCAAGGATCGTTGAGGCAGTGGCCCGGCGAACACTTGTGGAAACGGTCGTCGGATGGCGGGGGCACTTGGAACGGTGGGGCGCTCGGTACATCCGCTCTGGACTCTCTGGCGGGAAGAACGACGAACCTAGTTGATGTGGAAGCTATGCTGGAGAGGATGAGCATCGCGGCGTAGTGGTTGTAGAATACCGGTGTCAGTGCTACAGCGCGTGTGGTAAAGGGAAGTAGTCGTGGCTGTGAAGACGGGTATATTGCAGAGTTGGAGCATTCAAGTATCAATTTAGCCATAGAAAGTTACGGATCACGCAGACGCCCGTTTGTCCTCGACTTACGAATTCAAGTGTCCAAGACTGGTGTGAACACTTAGGGCCGCCCATGGGCACCGAAAGCTGCCATTGAGATGTATCTAGGTGCGCTACCTCTACATCGTTTATCTACGTCTGCTAATCAATGTTGAATATTAGGTACATTAGTTTTTCCGTTATCCTGGTGGCTACTCGGGCAAATGTCGAAGCAAGCAAATTACCAAATAGGCTTTCGTTGCAAAGTTACACGATAGTTCCACTCCTGATATGCCTCCAAATACCCCCCTGTTCCAGACTATAGAACAGAAATACACATTCTACTCTCCTAACCACGCTGATACCCTGCAAATTTCCTCTGTGTCGGTCTTCGCTCTTTTCATCCCATTCGGTAGCCTTACATTTGTCACTGTGGACGCCGCCGAACCCCGGTAATCCCGATGCCCCTTCGTCCACGTGCCAGTGTTGGTACCGAGGCCTGCGGGGTTGCTGAGCGCGTAAAGATCCCCTGCGCCGCCTCGCATACCCGCAGTCGGAGTCGCGTCCATGGTTATAGGGGTTGGGTGGTTCTTGCGCCAGCGCCTGTAGAGTATAACTCCTATAACAACGAAGGCAAGAAGGCCAAATGGTATACTCAGATAGATGAGTTTGTGGTTGGACTTCGCCGGTGAGGGAAGCGCCGTAGCGGTCAGAGATGCCGTGATCGTTGGCGTCGTGATATTCGCCACCGCCGTGCTTGTCTTCTCAAGTGTCAATGTCGGTATCGTTATGGAAGGCGTTGCCACATCCTTCATCGTAGCTGTGCCCGACGCTACCAGTAGAGATACACACTGGTTATCCCAGCACTGCCAGCCCGGGGCACAGTCCACCTCTGCGACACAGCGGTTATCAGGGCAATACATTTTCCCTGGGCATTTGGTCGAGGTCGCTGAAAGTGTCGAAGGAGATGATTTCGATACCGTCTCCGACACGCACACTTTGTCTACGCACTTGAGATCCCTGGAGCAGTCGGTGTCCTGGAGGCACGGGCCGTTGACGCAGTGCCGTGGCCATGGGCAATTGTTCGCGCCGTACGACGGGGTAGGTGGTGGGGATATGCTGCTTGGAGGAGAGTGCTGGCGATGGTCTACGGATTGTCCTCTTGCGGGAAGGGTGATGAATGTTGTAGGGATCGATAGCGTAATGGTGGGACGGCTTGGAGCCAGCATCGTGACGCGTATGGTGTATTTACGGTGTGTGATCGGGGACAACAGGAATGGCGTTGCCTGTGGAAGAGTCCACGGGTGACAGGGCATGCATGCGCAGAATGCTACTATAATATGGATAGTAATGATGCACAATTTGACACATGGAGCGTGACGGGGCTGCCATGGGCATGGAATCGCAAAGGTTGTTTGCACTTGGCGTAGTACCTAGGTACTGTGACGTCTTCTCGCTAGAGAATTTGCAAGATATCTAGAGCCGCAAACACGAAATCAGGCTCTTACATCGGGTATCTCAAAAAGTAATAAGTACGCCTAGACCGCGATCTAGGGGTACGAACGCAGTGAGGGAATATCGGGTATCTCAAAGCTGAGAGCTTCGCAAGATCTCATGGAATCTATCGCTCCTTTCTAAGGTCCCAAGTCTCTTGCTTTTTCGCTGAATAATATGCACACAAGTATCGCGATAACTAATGTAATGTCTACTCTTTCCGTTCGTATACGTTCTCCGATCTGAGCTAGTAATCTTTTACCAGCATAGGTCAAAGCATCGTAGAATTTGATTCATCGATGAAACGGCTTCGAAAATGGCGAATTTTCCCGCTGCATCGACGGACAGATCCTTCAGAGAACCAGAAATGAGGAAATCAACGTTCCTCCTCCTCACTCTTGATGTACGAGACCATTCAGCCACGCGACCCCGTCGCTCGCTTCCGGCGTTTGTAGATCGGCACCCCGACGATCGCGAACTCCAATAGGCCAAATGGAATGACAAGAAAATCTAGGTTTCTGTTCGCTTTTGCCGGGTATCGGAATGTGCGGAAGACATCGGTGCGGCCGTAGTTGTGGATACAACGCTGGCATGCACAGTGGCCGAAGAAACTAATTGGAATGTCTTTGATGAAGTCGAGTGCCAAGGACCCCAGCTTGTCCCTTCGGTCACAGGTAGACGTTCCCTGTTTCTCCGTAAGTCAGCCAATGGGCGGTTTCTGTTGTTCTTTGCATCTCTGTTTTTAACAGTGCTTACTGATATGGACTACACCTGGAGTGGCCATCGTCGTCGAAAAGCGTGATGATTACAGAAATAGAGACAGAGGATATGTAGATAGGTATAGGTATAGCGGCTAGGCGAAGAATCTGTGTACATAGAGTAGCGGAGCAGTCTTATTAATTATAGTTTATACCCTTAGATAACAGCCTTAACACTATTTTGTTAAATCTATTAACTTTTACTACCAGTCTCGACAGAGACCTAGAGGTTTTAGAGTTATAATAAAATAATTAATATAAAATATTTTATTTTATTTAGTTATATACTAAGCTGTTTATTTTTATTATTTTAAACTTATTAACTATTATTATTACATTAAAAGTATTTAGCTTAAAAAGGCTCTAAAGCTTTTTATATCTTTTATCTATTTTATACTTATACTAGTATACTTTATTACTTTTATAATAAAGCTTAAATAGTTTTTTATATTTATTTTTATATTTACTAAGCACTTTTATATATTTAAAATAACGTTTTTATTATACTACTAGTTCTTCTTTAACCTATTTATATTTATTAGTTATTACTATTACTGCTATAAAGTAATTTACTATATACCTTTAGTAACTAGTATATAGTTATAAGAAATAAACTAATTAGCTTTTTCTTTTATAATATAGATAGATTATAATATAATAATTATTTTATTTATAGCTCTAGACTTTTAAGAACCTTACTTATTATATAGTAGTTATTTTTATTTATTAATTATATGTTTATAATACTATAGTATTATATATAGTACTAAATATTATTAATAATTACTATATTTAGCGTAGGTTATAATAATTTAGTTATAATATTAGTTTAGTAGTTTTATAGATATTATATATTTTATTTTTTTTAACACATTAAGTATAAAGATATATATATACTTTTTCTTTTTTAAAACCCCTTTTAGTAGCCCCGAGCCACTATAGCTACACTATTTATTTAATTAGTATATAAATATAATATATATACTTTATAGTACCTTTTATAATATTTAGTATAAATTTATATTATACTTTACAGGGTTTAGCGTAGGCCTATATATATATTTTTAGGTCTATTTTATAGTATTAGGAGCGCGCTCCTTAAATATATAATTATAAAAGTACTATACTATTATATAAAGAGAGGTAAAGTGTAGTGTCGAGACACTAGTCTAAAAAAGGTATAGAATAAAAAAAGTTATTTTCTTAAATATAGTTAAAAAAATAAGCGTATATAAAAATTATAAAAAAAAAAATTATTTATTTTAGTTAGTAATATATTTATATATTAATCGAATAAATAGTGTAGCTATAGTGGCTTAGGGCGACTAAAAGGGGTTTTAAAAAAAAAGAAGTATATATATACCTTTATACTTAATATATTAAAAAATTTAGATAAAGCTAGATTAAAAAAGATATAGCGCCGCGCTAGTGTACTAGCGTACTTAGTACCCCCCCCCTAAAAAAACATTAAGTTAAAAAAGTTAAAAAGTCTAATTTAAAAAGTCTAGTATAGACACTGTATTTAGTAAAAAAGATATATAAATAATAGTAGCTACTACTATTTATATATTTCTTTATCCTTATAATTAACACAGTTAAACCTAAATATTTAAATAAAAAAAAATACTTACTAAGATATTATTATTCTTTAAAAGTTCTTTTATTTTTACTCTTTTTTTAACAGATACTGTACTTATCTAAATTAATTTTAATGTAATTTTAAATATATAAGCTATATTTACCGTATCCTACCTAGACAGTAATATATAATAAGTTCTTAATAATACTACTAAGTACACTACTACTATATATAATATAATTGCTTACTAGTTTTATAAAAGTACTATTTATTAATTTCGCGTAATATTAGACAATTAGTATAATAAAACGATAGATAGTATAATAATTTTATTAATAATAAAGATAATAAAGTTTAAAAATTTAAAGTTAGTTACGCTAGCTTATATAAAGGTAATAGTATTAGTAAAAGTAAATAAAAAAACTAAAGTAGTAGCGGTACCGCACTAGTTATAAAAAATAAAAAAAAAATAATATATTAATATTAATTTTATAATAGAGATACGTAGTTTAAAGAGTATAGTATAGCTACGTAAAATACTACTAGGCATACTAATAGTAAAGGTAAAAACGTCCTAAGTCTTAAGTCCTAAGCTTAGAGCTTAGAGCTCGTAGGATAATAGGTAATAAATAAAAAATGTAAAGATACTAAAGTTAGTTAATATTTAAAAGTTTTAGGGGGGCCTATAAGTATAGGTAATAGGTATTTTCTTTAGTATATTCGTATAGGCTAGGCAGTTAGGTGCTTAGTATTATAGTTATTTTTATCTTTATAGGTAAAAAAGGATTTATAATTATAAACAAAAACGTTAACTATTATTAAACGCTATACTACTTATATATAGGCGGAGCGAAAAGTAATAGAAATAAATATAACTTCTATTTTATATAAAAATAAAGTTAAAAAAGTAATTAACAGATTATAACAGCAGTTATCGGCCTTTAGTTAGTAAACTTATAGATACTATACTATAATTAATAAAATAATATTTTAGGTAGTATAATTTATACCGTAAATATACTATTTTTTTTAAATACCTACTTAGTATTAATTATAATAGTAAATATATAAATATAAATTAGTATAAAATAATAAATTATTAAACTATAAAACTATTAAGTATTATTAAGTAGTTATTATATATTTATTTTAGTAGACGCTACTATTTTTAATTAGGCTTAGTATAGTATTTTTAAAAGCTAGTTATTAAGTTATATAATATATATAGTACTTTCTTTCCTAATTAAAGAGTTACTAATAGTAACTTTATTATATAAATAAAAAAAAAACTTTTACTAGTATAATTATCTCGCGTACGTACTATTATTACCGCCTAAAGAGAATAGGTAGGCTTCGGTGTTGCTTAAAGCGAATCTATCTTAGAACTAGTAGGGACTAGTAACTTCGTACTATATACGGCACCGTCCCGCCGGTCTTATATAAATACTCTTAATTACTCTTAGTTCTTCTACCGCTCTTTAATATAGAGCTGTTATATTACTTTATTAATATTATATATAATTATATATAAAATTAACACTTATTTAATTAATTTACTACTAACTTATCTTTTTATTATTATTATTATATTTATATACTAATTAAATAAAGAGTGTGGCTGTAGTAGCTTAGAGCGACTAAAAAGGGTTTTAAAAAAGAAGGAGTATATATATATCTTTATATTATTATTATTATTTCTATATTATTTACTTATATTTATAAGATTTTAGATCTATATTATATTAATATTATATATAGAGTAGTTAATCTAAATAGATTCGCTAGTAATGCGGAGCGTATAGATTATATAGCTATAGTTATATAATTATATAATCTGTACTAGCGAGTAGAAATTTTATCTAGCTATTATACGGATAGTAGAGGAGGTTAAAATAAATATATATTAAAATATAACTATTATTATTTATTATTTTGTACTATTTTTTATTTATTATAATATTATAGACGACTATTACTCTATATAAGTAGAGTATAGTTATCTTAATATTAATTAGTAGTTAGTTAATTAAATCGTTTAACTACTTTATTATTAGTAGTTAATTAGATTTTTTTTATTTACTATAAATTAGCAAGGGCGTATAAAGAAATTAAGTTATTATTCAATCTATATTATATAGAAATAATTTTATATATTACGCGACTCTTTCCCGTATCTATAAATAGAGGGAAGTATATTAAATTATATATTTTATTAAAACCTTATCTGTATAAAAGATAAGAATAACCCTTTTTAAAGCTAAATTATTTTATATAAATTTACTAGTACTATAAACTAAAACTGTACGATTAATCGCATAAATTAAATAATATAATAGTATAAAAAAAGTTTCCTTTATAAGGAAAAGTAAGAAGCGTATAATAGAAATAGACCTAGATTTATTATAAAAAAAATATACTTAAGGATATAATATTTTTATATAAGTACTTAAAGACTAAACTAAGTAATAATACTAGAGAGAGGATTTAAATATTTAAAATAATTTATTTACTAAATAACTTAATACGTATATTAGCTGCGTTATTATAAAATTTTATATAAAATAAAAAGATAGCTAAAACCTAGTTATTTTATACTATAATTTATTTACTAAATAGAACTATTCCTACTTTATATTACTAACATAAGTATTTTAAAGAAAACTACTAAAAATTTTATAAAATAAGGGCGTACAACCTATAGTAAATAAATAAAAAAAAATTAATAAATTTTATATAAACTCTCCTTTAAATTATAAAAAAATATAAAAAAGTTAAAAACTTTTAAATAAGATTAAAAAGTTTAATAAAAAGCCTAATTATTACTATAAAATAACCTATATAAAAGCTATTAAACTTAAACTTCTAAGTTATTAGCTAATAGCTAAATATTTTATATATTCTATATTATATTTATATATTAATCGAACAAATAGTGTGGCTGTGGTAGCTCGGGGCGACTAAAAGGGATTTCAAAAAAGGAGGAGTATGTGTATACCTTTATACTTAATGTATCGAAAAAGTTGTATATTCTAGCTATACCTCTTATATAGTAAAGAAGCTAACTATTATAATATATATTATATAAGTAATTGATCCTGCTATACTAGCATTATTTAAAGAATTTTAGACCTATATTATATAAGTATAGATATAAACTATATAAACCTAAATAACTCTAGACTTTATATAGTTTATATATCCTAGTACTGCCTCTAGATATATATAATAGTAAACTATAATACTTAATATATCTATTATTATATAATTCTAAAATATTACTATTTTTCCTAGGAACTAGTTACAGAATATTAATAATTAATTATTTATTAATTTTTTAATTTTTATATACTACTTACTAAAATTTAATATTTTAACTTTTATTTATACGGGATATACTGCTAGAGAAGCTTAATTTATAAAAAATAAATATATTTTAGAAAATATAGAAGAAGGTAAATAACTATACTAGTTATCTATATAATATTTTAGTAAATAAAACTTATATCTTTATTAAGCTTTACTAAAAAATTAATATCTAAAAGTTATAGTACGCTATTATTTTTTTTAAATATTTTAGAAGATTACGGGGGCTAGTTTTATCTATATAATATTAGTTTAAAATACTTATAAAAATAGTTATATAATAGGTTAAACTACTACTTTAATACGTATATTAACTATAACTAGTATTAAACTAACTAGACTATTATTACCTTTATATAATTTAAATAAGAAAATTTTAATAAAACTCTATATAAAGCTTTGGAGGTAATAATTAATAAATTAATTTTAGTATAGAGAGCTCTAGATTTTTAATTTAAAAGAGAAGTACTACTTTATATAGTAATTATATAAGTATATAAAGGTTAACTAAAGCTTAAATAGATTATATTTTTAATAAAGTTTATATATAAAAAACTATTAAGTAATCTAAAGTCTGTACTATAGATTAATATAAATTACTAATATATATATTATATTTAGTTATAGGTATTATACGAGACTTTTTATATAAACTAAAAGTATACTAATAATAAAAATAGACTTTTTTAGCGCTAATAATTCTATTTTTATATATTAATTAACGTACTTCGCGAGCTTTATAAAGCCGCGGCACAATATAATAATAAGAACTTAATAAATACTAAATAGCTTAATATAATACTAACGAGGCTATATATAAATAGTATAAATTTTAAACTTTTAAAAGTTATACTCCTTTCTTTTAGTAAGAGTAAAATACTTTACTAAATATAGTAACGCTCCGCTTATACTCTAATTATATATTTATAAATTAGCGACTACTTATAATTATCTTTAAGGTTATTAGTAATTACTACTTATAATTATATATAACGCGGTTAGCCTAAAGGGTTGTTAAATATACAAACTTTATATAAAGGCATACACATACTCCTCCTTTTTTAAAACCCCTTTTGGTCGCCCTGAGCCACTACAGCCACACTATTTGTTCGATTAGTATATAAATATATACAAACTTTAGAACTAAAGAAAGTTATTAGGCTGTTATCTAGAGCCTATATAACTAAATATTTAGTTTTTAAGTAAGTCTAGTTATCTATTCTATATTTTATACTATATTATTAACTTCTACTTTTTAAAATTATATTTTACTATATTATAATCTTTATAGTTTTTTTTTATTTCTAAAACGTCTATTACCTTACTAATTTTAGACAGGTTACTAACTTACCGCCTATTATACTAACTACTCCTAGTAGTAGTAACACTCTAAGCTAGTATAAAGTCTAAAATTAACTAGAACTATCCGCCTACGTACAGCTTATTAACTAGTCCTACGCTAACTTACGCGTATACGACCTTTTAGCAAAGAATAGCCTTTTTAAGTACGTCGTCCTTAGCTACTATTTTTATATATAATAACCCTTTTAGAGATCTAAAAGTATAACTCTAGTAATAAAAAAAAGAAGTATTTTATCTACTTTAAAAAAATACTAGTTATTAAACTATTTTATATAAGATAAAGTCTAAGTACGTAACTAGTATATTATAATATATAAAAACCTCTATAAGGAAATATTTTTTTAAAATAATATTACTTTTTATATTTAAGACTTTGAAGGATTTTTGTATAATAATATAAAGAAATTAAAAAGTAAAACTATATTTAACCTTAGTTCTTAAAAATAGAAAAAAGTAGTTTAATATTTTATTATTATTTTATTTCTCTATTATATAATAGTAGAAGATATATTTTTTATAAATAAAGGGGAGATAGCTAAGTAATTTACCCTTAAAGGAAAGTACTATATATAGTACTAAGGCGAACTTTAAAATATAAGTATAGCTAAATTTTTAATAATTAGTAAGAGCTAGCTTAAAGCGTATATTTATAAGAATTTTAGTATAAAAATTAATTAAACCTTAAAAGAAACTGCTATTAGCTTTAAAGGTAATATACTAATATATACTTTTAGTACTATATAGATTAAAAACCTAATTAGTATAGTAATTTACTATATCTTAAATACTTTAATACTTTTTTTTATTATTTTTAGCAGATACTAACTATATAGAAGTATATTTTAATAATATATTAGACGTTATTATACGTAAGAATAGTATAATAGTTTTAGTTATATATAAGTAAAAATATTTATTTTTTAATATAAGCTGTATAGAAGCTATTTTATTTTTTATTAAAAGAGAATTTTATAGATATTATAAACGTTTTAGATACCCTTATATAGAACGACTTTATAAGCTACTTTATAATATAGGCTATAAGATTAACTCTATTATATTAAAGTAGATTTAAAAATTATATTATTATTACTAAATATATAGAGCAGCTCTCTATAAATTTAAGTTTTTTATTAAAAATAATATTTACTTTAACTATAAAATTATTATTAATATTATATAAATCGGTAACTGCGATATTTTTTATATTATTTACTTAAAAATATTATTTTAAGTTACTACTTTTTTTAATTTAATATCTATATAAGAGGTATAGGTAACTTTTATATAATATTAAATTAATACCTACTAAGGCTCTTTAGATTTTATTATATATAATCTAGACACTAATTTTATTTTAAAAGAGTTTAAAAATAGCGTATAGATTATAGGAGTAAAATATTACTAAATACTAATAGAGGTCTATTAGGCAGTTAGTAACATTAAGAGAGTATACGGTCTATTATAGTAAGTTTTTAATATTTTAAAAGATAAAATTAGATATTATACGAGTAATAAAGATATTCTTTAAATAATTATAAAAGTATTAAATAATACTATAGGCCTAAATAGCGTTATACTAATATTTTTTATCTTTAGTACCTATTTAAAAATTAATATAATATTTCTACTATTACTAAATATTATTATACGGGCTAATACTATCTGTAAAGTTTTAAAGGTCCTATAGACTAATTATATAAAGCTTATACTAAGCTGTATAATTAATATACGTAATAGACTAGATTTATAAAAGACTTTATTCTTTTTTATTAAATTAAAGGTTTTAATTTTAAAAAAATAATTAAATAGGTTCGTACGTACTATAGTTAATAAATAAACTAAATATTACTATAAATTTAAAAAATAGCCTACTATTTATAAAATAGATATATATAAAACTATACTACTATAAAACTTCTCAATATAATAACCCTCTAGTTATAGAAGAGAAGGATATAATTATATAATCTAAATCTAAAAAGCTAAGAAAGCGAGGTCGCCTAAGAAAAAACTATATAGTAAAAGCTTTTATAATTTAATAAAAAAAGGTTAATTTTATACTAGTAATAAAGCTGTGCTAGAATAATATTATTATAATACCTAGAGCCCTATTTAAGGAATTTAATTATATAAAGATTAATTCTCTTATTATAAGTAATATTTTTAAGCCTATTATATATAATTCTACTGTTTATATAGGCTGTATATTTAATTTTAGAATAATATAAGAGGTTAAAAATAAAAATACTATTTTATATAAGAAATTCTACTATATACTTACTAGCTATTTTAATAATAATAGATAGCTTATTCTTATATAGTTACTAACTATCTAAAAAATAAGTTAAAAATTTATTTTAGTTTTAGGCGTAATACTCCTTAAATTATATAGTATAAAGTATAAATTATGTAATATTACTTAGACCTATATATAATTTAAAAATTTACTATTTTATACGCTATATATAAAACTTTAAAAAAAATAGATTATTTTTTTTTGTATAATCTTTTAAGTTATATACCCTTTATATAGTATAGCTAAATTAGGTTTATATTAGTTTAAAATATACTATAATTACTATACTAAAAGACTAAAAATATTTCCCTCTACGTATAATCTATACCTACTTATAATAAAAAAAAGAAGTAGAGACTTTTAGCTTAATAGGTATATAAACAGATAATACTTTAAATATTATTTTACTTATTTTTTCTAATAGAGAAAAAAATAAACTATAAGCTATAGAATTTTATATAAAGAATAAGTTATTTTTTTTATATATAAACCTCTAGAGTTTAATAGAATAAAAATTATTTTTAAAAAAAAATAAGATAATTACTATAATTTAAAAAAGATAGAGCAAAGGCTTTTATATAATAAATTTAATTAATCTAGAAGCTTAATAGTAGTATATTAAGTAGTATATAAAAAATATATATATTACTTTTATTTATTAACTAAAAGCTATATTTAACCTTTCTACAGCTATATAAATAAGAAAGCTTATTATATTAGAAGTAAAGGCACTAAATAAGAAAATTAAGTAGTAGATTAAGAATATAAAGAGAAAAGTTTTATATATTTTACTAGACTTTTAATATACGAAACTCTTTATTTTTATAAATAAATTTTTTATAAATAACTAAAATTTTAGCTTATAGCTTAAATATTTTATTATTTTTAAAGTTAAAAACTATATAAATACTAAGTTTACTATACGCAGTAATATTATCTATTAAAATTTAATTAAATATAAATAAATTACGTAAAGTATCTTTACTAATAAGTTATATAAAATAGTTATAGGCTTTAATATAGTTATTACTCTTAGTACTACTATTAATAATATTTTTTATATAATTAATTTTTTATTAGCTTTTATAGTAGTCTATACAGATTTAAGATTTTTATATAATTATTTTATTAAGCTTAGTACGATAAATAAAAAGAGGCTTATAATAAATATTATATTTTTTTACTAATTATATAAGAACCGCGAAATCTTTAAAATATAATAAATAGTAGGAAAAGATAATTTTATAAATACTTTTATAAAGAGTAAACTAAATAGTTCTCTTATATAATTAGTATCTTTTAATATTTTTTTTTATAGTATTAAAGTTTTAGTTAATAGGCTAGAGCCCGTATAAGAGGTGTAATAAAGTATTTTATATATTTTTTATATTTTAAATTAGACATCCCTTATTATATAAATTACTTTTTAGTATATTTTTTTTTTATATATTATATTCATTTATTTTATTATATAAAGGCTAAAAGGAGAACTTTTAAGGTATTATACCTAAAAAAAATAAAGAAAAAATAAAAAAAAATTCTTTACTTTTTTTATATATCCCTAATCCTTCTCTATAGTAATAAAGGAAAAATAAAGAAAAAATAAAAGAGAAAATAGAGAAAACGCCTATATACTTTAAATATAATATTTATACTAAGCCCTACGTAATTACTATACACAGAAATTATATATATTACTTTAAAATACTACTAAAATATAATATTTTATAAAGGGTAAAAGTTTAATATTATTATTATATTTTTATATATATAGCTATAGTTTTAAAATTTTATATAACTATATTAGAAGCGTACGAAGGTAGCCTTTATAGTAAATAATTTTTATAATAAAAAAAGTTAAGTTAGTATTATTAAATAAAATAATATCTATATTATACAAGAGTAACTAGTATATTATATATTTATTATTTTATAAAATATTACTATATAGAAAGAATTATATAGGAATATATATATATATTAATATAAAAGCTAATAAAAATACCCTATTAGTAGCCGTTCTAGTAGGAATAGTAATTTAGATTTAACTACTAAATATTAGGGCCTATATAAGGGTAAAGCTAGATATAATTATAATTTATTATAGTTATTACTATTACTATTTATACAGAACTAGAACTATTTTAAAAATTTTATTAAAAATTAACTCTATATAAAAAGAAGATAGCTAGAAAGTTAAAAAAAAAATAATATCTAAAACTACGTACGGAGATAATAATAAATAAAATTAAAAAAAAAGATATTATAGAGAGAAAAAGCTTTTTTTTATATATTATTATCCCGTATAGCTTTAGACCGGCTCTTTTTAATTATTATATAATAATTTTTTACTTTTATATAATATATAAAATTATAAATTTTTTATTTTAGTTTACTATAATCTTAATTAACGAGTAGTAATATACTATATTATTTTACTTCCTACTATTATATAACGCGCGAATAATAAACTATAATTTAGTTATGTAAAGATATATTAAGATATAGAAATACTTATATAGAAAAAAAAAACTAATTATTTATATATAAAAAGAGATATAGAAGAATAAAGTATTTATATAATATTACTATAAAAAGAAGAGTTACTAGTATATATAGAGTAATTAATCTAAATAGATTCACTAGTAATACAGAGCGTATAAATTATATAATTATAATTATATAATTATATAATCTATACTAGTAAGTAGAAACTTTATCTAGCTATTATACGGATAGTAAAGGAGGTTAAAATAAATATATATTAAGATATAACTATTATTATTTATTATTTTATACTATTTTTTATTTACTATAATATTACAGACAACTATTACTCTATATAAGTAGAGTATAATTATTCTAATAAATATACTTATTAATTTTCTTTTTTATAGTCTACTTGTTTTTAAATAAAAACTTATTTTTCTTCTTTTAGTCTTAGTAGCTATACTTTTATAATAATTATTTAAATAGAAAAAAATAAATTTTAAATATACTAGTAATCGAATTTTAAAAAAATTCCTCTTATTTATATAAATATATAATTTTAATATAAATAAATATTTGTAATATAAATAAATAATTTTAATATAAGTAAATAATTGTAATATAAATAAATAATTGTAATATAAATAAATAATTTTAATATAAATAAATAATTTTAATATAAATAAATAATTTTAATATAAATAAATAATTTTATAAATCTACTTTACTAAAATTTTAAAATATAATTTTAAAAGCTTAAGCTTTTATTATTTTTTAATAGTTTTTAGATTAGTTTTTATATATTTATTAATAAATTTACTTTTTTTATTTATAAACTTATTATTATTAAGTATACTAAGGCGGGGTGGTATAGTAGGCATATGCCTAAAAATACTAAAATTTTTTAAATTTTTAAGGTCTTCTATTTAATTCCTCTTTTTATTATAGCGTTCTTTAAACGCGCCTACTTTATATAATAAAATATAAAATTTTTAAAAGTATAGAGTACTACTAAGGAATTAATATAAATCTATAAAAAGCTAAAATTCTTATATAAAATATATTACATCTAGGGGTATAAATAAAATATCTTACTATTTAAAGTTAAATAAAATAAAAATTTATTTCTAAATAGGTCTAGCGTAGTAAACTAGACCTAATTAGATAATAAATTAGTAGTTTAATATAACTTTATTTAGTAATATTTTAGTTAAAAAATTAAAAAAAATTAAAGAGCCGGTTCTAGTTTATTTAGGAGATAAAATACTTTCCTTAAATAGTTAGGTAGCCTTAATATACAAAGGCTTATTTTTTTCTTTAAAAAAAAAAAGTATACTAAGCCATACGCTGTGGCTATAAGTTTACTAACTAAAATAAAAATATTTTTTATAATTTTTATATTATATAAAGAGAGGTAAAGTGTAGTGCCGAGACACTAGTCTAAAAAAGGTATAGGCTAAAAAAGTTATTCTCCTAAATATAGTTATAAAAATAAGCGTATATAATAATTATAAAAAAAGTTTTTATATTAGGTTAGTATAGTACTTAAACTTATAGTCTTAGTATATAACTTAATATATAGTTTAGTATATAGCTTTACGTATAGCTTAGCGTATTTAAGTTTAGTATACTAAGGCTACTGTCGCCTCTACTCCGTTCTTTTTTTTAGGCTAGGCTGCTATAGTACTATTATACTATAACACGCCTACTCTACTATATTATTATTAAAGTTATTATTAAAGATAATTTTTATATACTAGTGTTTCAACACTACACTTTACCTTTTTTTTTTTATATAATTTTGTTACGGAGGCTTAAAAGTAGATATTAAATATTAATATTTAATAAAAATCTACGTATAGGGAGCTCGCTAGGTATTTTAAAATAAAATAAGAATATATACTAAAACGCTAGCTTTACTAGTATAGACGTATTTATTTTAGTGCTTATATTTAAGTAAAAGATACTTTTATACTTATAATACTATCCCCCCCTCTAAAAAGTTTTATTTTTAAAACTTTATAATTAGTCTTATATATCCTTAACTTTTATATAATAGGGTAGAGTTAAATACTTATAAGAGTAAAATATTTCTATTAGAGCAGTAAAACGCGTAACTACTTAAATAGTAAGCTATAAAGCTACTTTTATTATAATCTAACTATTAGAATTACAAGTATAATAGATAAGTATAGTTTTTTTTATCTACTACCTATACCTCTAAGAGAGTCCTTTATACTAAGTTATATTATCTTTACAATCCTATTATACTACTTATCTACTAGTTATACTTTATTATTTATTAAGTTATTTTTAACTTTTTACTATTATTTATTATTAATCGATCGTTTATTTATTATAAACTAGGTAATAGCTATTTATATATTATAAGTTTTTAAAAAAAATATACTTAGTTATTAGAACGTCTATAGGTAACGCCGGTAGTATTTTATAAAATATTCTTAATAGCCTATAATATTAAAGTAAAATTACTAGTTAGGGTTATTAAAATCTTTCTATTTAATAAAAAACTTTAATAGGCCCTTATAGTCGGTATTTAAGTTAATTATATATTTATTAACTTTATAGTCTAGTATTACTTTAATATTATAGATAGGTAGTTCTTCTTTTATAGTAATAGGGCCTTATAGCTCTTATTACTATTTTAGTAGTAGTATTATATCTTATAGATAAAATAACTATAAGTAAAACTATAGATAAATATTCTTAAGTATAGCGTAACTAGTAAAATTAAGTTTAAAAGCTTAACTTATACTATAGTAGTTATCCGGTTATTTCTTATAAATATTTATAACTTTAAATAGTCTAAGATTTTTACTTTTTAGTCCTTTAGAGTAATATATATAGATATTATATATATTAAATATAATTTAGTCGCCTATATAGATCTCTAAGACTAGTAATTATTAGTTATTAATATATTCCTTTATCTTTACCTGTGCCTACGTTAGTGCTAAATATAATTATTATCTTATATAGTTTACATACGTAAAAAGTTTATTTATAGCTTACGTATTACGTATTACCTTCTATCCTTTTAGTAGTACGCTAAGAGGTTTAGTATTTATATATAATAAATATCTCTTTATAGCTTTAAATAGTATTATACCTATTAACGTAATACTACTATTTATCTTAAACTTTATAATAGGTAATAACTCTATTTAGTTATTTTACTTATAAT
Source organism: Pleoardoris graminearum (assembly GCA_030770415.1). NCBI lineage: Eukaryota > Fungi > Ascomycota > Dothideomycetes > Pleosporales > Didymosphaeriaceae > Pleoardoris > Pleoardoris graminearum. Next base: position 17,579 of record JASEKS010000325.1, read on the forward strand.
TAATAAAGTAGCGTAAATAGGCTTTTAATATTTAATTAGTAATCTTTATTTATCTGTCTATCTTTAAGTAAAAGGCTGTAGATAACTTTAGCGTCGTACTAACCCTCTTATATAATTATTTCTAAAACTAAGACGTAAATTATATACTATAATTAGTTATAAACTCTAATAGGTAACCCTCTTTATACTAAATATACTTAATAAAAGTCTAGACGTAAGCTTTAGCGTTAAGAGACATTAATAATATAAACTTTTTCTTTTTAAATAACTAATTAACTAAAACTATAATATATCTATAATCGCGACTGTTACAGTAGCTCTTAGGTAATAAAATAATAAAATTAAAAAATACGCTTATTTAATACGTATCTAGTATAAATAAAAAATATAATAAGCTATACTTACCTTTGTATTTTAATTTTATCCTAATATAGGTAAAGTAGTTATATACGTACTATACAACGCTGTCTATATAGTATAGCTAGTAATAGTATTATAATAGTTACATATACGTTTTATACTTATTATTATATCTAGCAGCGTAGTTATTGTAATATAATTATATAATATATATATAAAGCTCTTTATTATATAGAATAAAGACCTTATTATTAATATATAATAAGTTATTATTAAAATAGTAGTCTTATAACTTAATATAAATATTTTATTTATAATAAAATTAATAAGGTATACGGCGTGCGCCGTTCTTTATAATATTAATTATAGCTTTAATAACGTTATTATAGAGACTAACTACTTTAAGTAGTCCTAATAGGTCTATATTATTAGTATCCTTATAACTATTATAAAATTTTAAAGTAGTATTCTTATCCTAACTATTAGAAATAAATAGTTTCTTACTAATTTTATAAATCTATTAAAATAAGCTTACAGTGTCTAATTCTATTATATTTATTAAAATTTTAACTAAGTATATAGCGTGTTAGAAGCCGCTATTATATATAGCGTATATAGATAGTTTAAATTATTTAGAAAGTAATAGCACCTATTATTAGTACTATATTTAATTATTATATATATTTATAAAAATATCTCCGGTTTGTCGCGTTAATATATTAAATTTTATACCTTTCTTACTAGGCCTATATTTAATTATAAAATTAAATTCTAATAAAAACTTAGCTTACTTAGCTTATTAGTAATTTAACTATTTAGTTATTATAAAGTACTCTAAAGCTTTATAATTAAAAAATACCTTTATAGGGTTAAGTATACTAGTAAGCTTAGGTCGCTACTCTTTAAAAGCGTAGATAATCGCTATAAGCTTTTTATTATAAATAGGGTAGTTAAGCTCTATAGATTTTATTTTTATTAAAAAGAAGGTAATAAGTTATAGGATATTATCCTTATACTAAAAAAGTATATTAGTAATAACCTAATTAGATATATTAGTTTCTATAATTATATATATATTAGAATTAAAATAAATAAGTATTAGGGCGTTAATAAAGGCGCGTTTAAGCTATTTAAAAGCTTTTTTAGTAATAGATATTAATATAACTTTTTCTATAGCGCTGCGTATTAACTTAATTAGTAGTCTTATAACTTAAAAAAAGTAATATATAAATTATTAATAGAAGTTTATAAAACTAATAAACGCCTAAATATTTTTAACTATTTTAGGTTACTGCTACTCTATAAGGGCTCTAATCTTAGCTAGGTCTATTTTTAACCCGTCTACTAATAGAATTATACTAAAATAGCTAACGCGTTATATAAAAAATTTATATTTATTAAAATTAAAATATAGTCTAGCTTCGCGGAGTTTATATAGTACCTAAAAGTAGTATTATTTATAATTCTTATTATTTTTACTAAAAATAATAACGTTGTCTAAGTACGCGAAGTAAAAGTCGTCTAAGTAATTATATAATAGCTAATTAATATAACGTTAAAAGATACTAGGAGCGTTATATAATTTAAAAGATATAATTATATATTTAAATAGACTAAACTGCGTAAAAAAAGTAGTCTTATACTTATTATTTTTTTTAATTTAGATCTTATTAAATACTGTAATAATATTAAACTTAGAAAAAATGCGTATTCTATTTATATAAGTAAGTATCTCCTTTAACTTTAGTAGGGCGTTACGATCTTTAATTATAATTTTATTAAAATAATAATAGTTAATATATATATAAATACCTCCTCTAAGTTTTTTAATAACTAGTAGTAGGGCAGTAAATAAAGAGTTATTTTTATAAATATATCTTTTTACTATTTTAGCTTATATATAGGCCTTAATTACCTTAGCTTCTTTGCGTAAAGCCCTAAAATAGTATTATATAATTAGCTAGCTGCTTTTTTTAAAATATATTTTATAATTAACACCCGGTCGTTAGGGCGGCAGCTTAATTACCTTTTTAGGGTTTTAGAGGTTAGTAATATAATAAAATTATTTTAGTAATCTTTATTTAATTTTATTAATTATAGGCGGCGGCCTATTTAGCTTTAAATAAAATTTATTAAAGTTAGCTTAAGTAACTACAGTAGCGATATATTCGGTTTCTATAAAAATTATATAAATATATTAGGTATTATCCGCGTTATTACTAGTTTTAAGACGTATTTAGTCTTTTAGTATTATTTAAACGATAAAGTCTAAATTATAATAAGCTATTTTTATAGCAGCCTTAATTAAAATAATTACTATATTAATACTGTTTTTATTTTTTAGTTTAATTATTTTAGCGTAACTATTACCGTACTAGTTATATATTATTTTAATAAGTAAAAACTAGTATAGACAGTTACTATAGTAATAGTTTAACTTAAATACTATTATTTTTTTATTTTACTTATATAAAGGATTGTAGGTTTTAAACTATAGTTATTTAACTATTATGTTATAGCTAATAATATCTATTATCTAGTACTAGTTTTTACTAATATATTTTTTAATTACTATACGTACCTTAGCTATATACGTTATCTTACCTATAATATTACTATTAGTAAGTCTTAAAATAATAGGACTCTATACTATAATTATCTAAAACTTATAGGTACTTATAAACTTAGTACTAATAATCTATTTAGTATAACTACTATCTAAAAAAACGCGTATAGTAACTAACGTTCTATTAAATATATTAACTTATACCTTTAACTTTATCTAGACGCTATAGGGTGGCTTATCTAGTAGATTTTTATTATAATTAAATAAATAATTTATTGCGCCGTATACTATAGTAGTAGTAAATTATTTTTCTTATAAACTATAAGCCGTATAGTAAATATTACTTAATAAAATAAAAAATAGTTATAAATTTAATTAATTTACTAGTATATATTGCTTTACTATAAAATAATACTAAAAAGTATTAAAAATCTTCTTTTTATACGTAGACGGGGGTCTCTATAAGTAACTATTTTTAAAAACTATACTTTTTTTTAATACTTAATATTATAATTACTATTATAGGCGTTATTAGTATTAGCGTTTTAAGTATTTATTATTTAGAGCTATTCAGCTAGTACTAGGATAATAGGGCCCTTTTTATAAAAGTTAAACTAATTTTAATTAGGTATATAACTAGGTTTTAGATAATAGATATATACTCTTTTAGTTTAAACTATATAGAATTCTTTTACCGAACGGTAATTTAGGTTAAAAGTAAAATTATACCTATTATTAAAATTAGGCCTCCTATTAATAGAGGCGCTAGCCTAAGTAGACTTTTTATTATTTTTATTATTTTTATTATTTTTTTTTAAGCTTTCTGTAAGTAATATCCTTAAAAATCTTATATTAGGATAGTCGCTAAATAAATTATATTTAAATTTTATTTACTAGGGCTGCGTTTATCGCGGTAGCTTTTAAATATAAATTAAAATTAGTTATAGTTTTAAACTTTATTAAAGCGGGTTCTAAGTATACTTATATTACTTTATCTTTAAAATACACTAACTATTTACTAAAGAGTTTATTATTACGTTACTATAACTTACTAAAATTAAATTTTATAAGCGTAGTAAGTTACTAATTAATTAAACTAAATATCTTTTATAAGTTATTATACAGTTTTTATATACTTTAATATAAATTATTTAACGTTATAATAGCGCAGTTATAGATATAAATAAATATATAATTTTTATACGCTTAATAGAGATACTTAATTTTAAACTATTTATTAGAAAAAAGCTTATATAATTACCGGAACTTCGTTTCTGCGTTTTTAATTTATATATTTAAATTCTTATTAGCGGCGCTGTTAAACTTATTAATATCCTTTTATCTATTATTTAAACGACGCTTCCTCTTAAAAGTAGTAATACTAACTACTAATACTAGTATACTACTACATCGCTGTTAATTCTTATAAAATATAAAATAAATTTTATTAAATAACGTTAACTCTGCGTTTCTATAATAAGAAAAACTATTAAAGCTATTAAAACTATCGCTACTATCGTTATTAAATAGATTTAAGAATATAAAATTTTATAATAATTTATACGGCACTATCTTCCGCTTTTTATTTTTACTATCCTTTTTATACTTTTTATCCTTTTTAAAGAATTTATTATTAGTTATAATACTATAGAAAGCTTTTACTAATAACTTTAAATATTCTAGTTTATCTTATAGTTTACGCGCTTTTTAAATTACTATAATAAAATATTACTTATATTTATCGCTGTATTAGATTACCTTACTAAAAGTTTTATTAGTAGTTAGTTAACACTATTATTTAATATTTAGCTTCTTCTATAAAATATATACGTTATTTCTTACACTATTACACTCTTAATAAATATAAATAACTAACTAAAAAGTACTATTAAAATTCTATTCTTATTACTAAATCTGCAGCTTTAGTCGCGCTATATTTATTTTAGTAGTATATTATAATTTCTGCGCCTTTACTTCTAACTATTTTATTAGTTTAATTATTTATTTAACTATATTTAGATTACCGCGCAACGTACTCTAATAATAAAAGTACTTTAAAATAATTATAAACTAATCTTCTAAGTATTCTACTACGCTTACTTAAAAGTTATTAATAAAAAAAATAGTAGTAATAATATACTTATTTATAAGTTATCTATTAGGTAGAGTATATACTAGAATAAAGTATTTATACTTAAATTTCTCTTTAGAGTGCTTTTTATTAGTTATAATAGCCGTTCTAATAAATAATAAAACGTTAGCTTCTATAGCCTTAGTTTATTTAATAAATACTTTATAGTTAACTATAAAGCTATACTATAATTATTAATTTATTATAGGTTAACCGGTAACAGTTATCGCGTTAAAATTTTTATTATTATTACTAATATTTAGTAAAATAAAATATAAGACGCTAAAGCTATTCTTATAGTAATTACTCTTTAAGAGTTCTTTACTAGTATTTATTATTAAATTCTTCTTAACCTTTCTAGTAAAAGAACTGTTTATAAACTATTTATTAAAATTATAAAGAGCGCTTAGCAATCTAGTAATTATATTCTTATAAAACTTACTAATTTTAAATTTAAAAATAATTTTTTTTACTATACTAGGCGATCGCGGCAGTAATAATAAAAGTAATTTATTTAATTAATTACGTAATATATTATTAGCTAGTATATACTAAGTTAACTTTTAGGTATTATACTTTTTAGCGGCGCTATTACTAGCTAATTTATAAATAGCACTATTACTAGCTATTTTATAAATAGTACTATTACTAGCCGGTTTTTAAATAGTAGCGCTATTATTAGTTTATTTAAATAAAGTCTCTATATAAGATTTTACTATTTTATTTATACTAATAGGTATTTTATATAGTATAGAGAATTAGTCTACTATAGCTATATAATTAGTAAAACGTAGATTTTTTAGAATCCGGCGCTTACGTAGTCTATTATAAAATATTATTTTATAAGCGCCTTATTTATAGACGTAAAGGAATACGTAGATTATATTATAAAGACTTAAAAATAGATATTAAATATTAATATTTAATAAAAATTTATATATAGGAAGCTCGCTAAGTGCCCTAAAATAAAGTAAAGGTATATACTAAAATATTAGCTTTGCTAGTATAGGCGTACCTATCTTAGCACTTATACCTAAGTAAAGGGCGCCTTTACACCTATAATAAATTTATATAATAATTTTTATATACGCTAATTTTTTTTAATTATATCTAGGAGAATAACTTTTTTTTTAGCCTATACCTTTTTTTAGACTAGTGTCTGGGCACTACACTTTACCTCTCTTTATATAATTAATAATATTAGTAATTTATATACTTATAGTACGTAGATAAGTCGTTTATAATATTAATAATAAAAAAAATTATTATAATCTCTATTTAAGTAGTCTTAGTATTAAATATAACTATTAGTTTTTAAGTCGTAATTAAGATACTAGTACAAAAAATAATATTAAATAAAATATTTTTATAAATTACTATTCTTAGCTATATTATTATAGTTAGTAATTACTTTTATTATATTTACCTTAGTAAAAAGTTTTATTATATTATTTTTTTTTAATCTTACCTTACCTGACTTTTTCGACACATTAAGTATAAAGGTATATACGTACTTCTCCTTTTTTAAAACCCCTTTTGGTCGCCCTAAGCTACTACAGCTACACTTTTTGTTCGATTAATATATAAATATATACAAATATATATTATTATTTGTTACGTCTTTTTACTATAATTAATATATTATTATTTATACTAGTTGTCGCATAATCTGTTCAGGTCGGTAACAACAATATAGGAGAACCTTAGTTCTTCTATACGTGCGCACTTCCATCTTCATCCGGAGGATCAGCACTTATTTCAGGCATTGAAGCCCTTGCTCAACTGCCCTCGTCCGACTTCCACACCTCCCGCCATGGACAGCCTACCGCAGGAGCTCATTGATCTTATCAGTAGCTACCTCGATGTTGAGGATCTGAAAAATACGCTCACGGTCTCTCCGACTTTCCAAGTAGCGGCTGAAAAATATTCCGCTGCTTATGATGAGTTCGATCTGAGCGAGGCCAACGGAAACAATTTCATTGATGTGTTTGGGGGCCGTCGCTTCGGCTATCTCCGACACATTAGTTTCAGGACTACACTTCCTCCGCTTGACAAAGGGGTTGATTATAACGAGCAACCGGACGGTGCTCCCATAAGAGATACCTTAGAAGATCTACAAGAAGCGGATGTCTCTTTTACACATCAGATCAAGTTTTTGTTCTCGACTCTCAAGACCGCTGAAGATCGCGGCAATACTAAAAGCGGATTAGGAAGCCTGAAGCTTACGATCTATGCCCCAACTCGGTTTGTCAGTCGGGAGTACTATTCCATCCAACGCGCCTACGTTAGCTGGAGAGTACACCTCCTCAGTCCCGAATCGCTTCCTTATATTGCGTCGGTGTGCGCGCTTCGCATCGTGAATGGCCTGCAGCGGTATCGCGGAAATTGGGATTGAGAGACGCTCCGAAAATTGGATCTCCGCACCCTAGTGGACTTGTCTGCGAGGTTTCCAAATCTGGAAGCTTTGCATTGCAGCATCGGCGGTGAAGAATGGCTCGCTGGTAACAAGGATTCTCGGCAACGATATATCACAAAGGACTGGGCTGGTCCTCGGCGAGACTCACGGCATGGTTTTGCCGAAGCTCTGGAGAGCCATTCGATACCAAGTTTGAGAGTTGCCCGCTTGAACTTTATCGCTCCTTTAAGCTCTGCAGGCAACTTCGAACAGCTTGAGGCGTTTCCCAATCTCGTGGCACCTGCGAAGCATGACATGTTCAGTTCTAATTTGCGGGTGTTGTCCTACCAGCTACGCAAGCTCAGTCTTGCGGCTATAGTGGACCATACTTTGTTCTGGCCCACTGACGGTGCCCCTCCATCCTGGCCCAACCTCGAGGTCTTGAACGTGACATTCCACATCATGACTCCTTCTGGGGAATGGTACTTCAACCCTTTAACGCAAGCAGGCAGCAAGAACGGCTATGCCATCACGGAAGCCGACTATCCTCCGTACGAGGAAGCCGATTGGGATCAAGACGATGTCGACTATATTGATTGGGCGGACGCTATTACTGGCCAAAACCGCGTCATTCAAAACGATGAAACATTGATACCACTGTTGCGATCATTTGCCAAAGCTTCTATTTGTATGCCGCGCTTGAAGCAGGCATTACTATGGGCACCGTTAGAACTGTCTCACGCCGCCGGCTTGGACCTTCACAGCTTGACAAAGCATGTTCGTGAGTGTTGTGAGACTTATTACTGCAAAGAGTTGGCCTGGGGCTTAGTCTATACCAGTCCGGATGCTTTAGGCTTTATGGACTGCCACGGTCAGAGGGTTGAGGGTGCTCGACAGATCTGGTGGCAGGTAGCAGATTGGCGCCGTGACCCAGCTCTCCATGAGATGTTCAAACAAATTAGGCAAGAAAAACATGGCGGTAACCTTCTTGAGTATTGGGAAGATGATCGTACTGGGACTGGTATAGCTAGTCGCGATGAGTTGGAGCGATTCGAGTCGCAACTGTTCCTACATGATTTCTTGTTCCCTGTTCATGGTCGCGTGTAAGATAGAGGATCTACCACAAGGCGTATAGGACGCACTCTTCGATAATCAAAATCATTGCTCTTCGTTAAAATGTGGTTGGCCGCTCCATAGGACGCCAGCTTGAGGTTCTATTAATCCTGGATTCTTGGTAAGTTGTTCCTTATTTGCATCAGATATAGTTTTTACTCACGGGTGACTCGTGGGATTTGGTTGCTAGGTGTTACGAGCTTTTGAAAATGGCAAGCGCCTTTTGCAATAGATACCGTGGCCGAAAGGTACACCAGGTCGAACATGGTAAGTATCTCGAAAAGCATACAGGTTAGATTGACCTGTTTCCGATATCTCCAGTAGCACCGGTTGTGAAGCAGCGTTGCCGTCCACAGGAAACCGCAACTTGTTGAGCGCACTTGTGGGGTATCAGGCTAGGCAGCCAGATGAAGTTCGGTTGAAAGCCGGGAGATTACGTGGATATCCACTCAGGATTGAAATAGACGGCAGCCTTAGGGATCCTTGTTGCGTCCACATTTGTGCTGCCCCGGTCGGTAGGCTCCGAAGACCGGCGTTGGTTATCTTGAGTACCTATTGCCGTCACCAGGCGTTGGGAAAACGTAAATTTCCGCGCTCAAGTTCTGCCAAACACCAACAGGCACAGCGTTGCGAAGAAGCACCAGAAGACTATAATCACTACGTCGACCAAACATGAATCTCGGCGCGCAAATCCTTCCAACACCACGATCAACCAGCTTGTTGCGACCTTGCAAAGAGCGGCTGTAGCCGCTGGTACTTCTGCTAGGAAATCATGGTCGAAGCCGAAATGCACTGAATGCCACTGGTCAGGCGTCGGCCTGTTCCCGCCGCCTGTGCTTGTCCCGAGCCGAAGGAGGGGGCCCGATGGTGCATGTTTGATTCTGCTAGATGTATCATCATCAATATTCGATAATACCCCGCCGTTGCAGAGAGTTACTCACCTCGTAGGCTTTTTGCCATACACAGTATTTTTTTTCTAGCCGTCCACCCAGCCAGCGTTATATTCTTTTGATTTTGGTATATCCCGACGCAACCAAGAAGTACTCCCACTATGCCAAAGGGTGCAGCAACGTTCTGCCATGGCTTCGACAAGGGTCGAAACTTCCACCACGGATTCGAGATTGTGTTCGTTTGCGATCCTGGTGTAGGACTACTCGGTCGTGACGAGGCCGAGGAACCCTGCAAAGAGGAAGACTGCGGAGGGTCCGTTGGTACCGTCGCATTTTGCGATTGAGCCGTACTCGACGGGGATATTGTGGACGGTCGAGAAGTACTAGGCGATGGCAGGGAAGCCAGCGGCGACGCTGGACTTGCAGGAGTCGGTACAGATGGTCTAGGCGACAGTGGGCCTGTAGAAGTTGGCGTGGCTGCCGATGGCGGGGAGTTTCTAGAAGGTCGCTAACCTGGCCACGGGCGAGGTTGTGACCGCAAAGGAATCCCAAATTGACGACAATGGCCGCCACACAGGAAGCATCCCAGCCAGCCATGGAATGGAGAGCGGCATACTTTCGGTTAGGCTCCGAACAGATGAAATTGAGATACGCCCGGAAAAGCCTTGGGATGCTGTAAACTCCATAGCTACTGTGCAGCTGTTGCCCGAGCAGTGTGATGGCGCTGCGCATCTGTGCATACGTGCGTGGCCACAGTCTCGCACTCAGGGCCAATCACCTGCAAAGATGGACACAAGGCCGACCTGGGGCTTCCTTTCGACACTCACCGGTTTTCGTTGAAAGGAACAAGAACGTTCTGTGTTTAAGGAACCTGTCCCGAACCAATGCCTATGCCGATAATGACAGTCACGCTCGGTCTCCGATTTAGATGTACGAATACAGCGAGGGAATTCCGTTGTGTGTAGTGATAATTCAAAGCTGAGTGGACTATGGATAGACCATTTGTTGCTTTAGAAAAAGAGTAGAATGTCAAGCGATTACATAGCGTAGCGGACAACCAGCGCGTACGTACGACCCAAACGCCAGAGCTCCCCAACCCAGCCGTTCTCACCAAAGACAATTTGGGCCCACAACCTGTCCAGATCCAAACACCTTACTCGCTACCTAGGTAGTACGCTAACCGAAAACCAAAGTAGAAGGATGGAAAGTAAGCCGAAAATTCTGACCGCGATACAATCTGGAGAGAGCGACGCTTCACGACAGCGTCCCCTGCCTATCCCTTTCCTTGCCCGCCGGTGCGCTGCCAACGAGCGCGACTCGTTGCGCAACCGCCGACCTCTGCTGCAGCGCCGAATCCAAGTTTCCCCTCGTTCTCAGAGGGCTCGTCGCATCCGCCGCGCTATCATCAACATCCAATTCCCTCTCCTTCTTCGCGACACTGATGATGCTCGAGCGATCATCGCCGTCGCTCTTCTTGCGCTCGCCCTCGCCATTGTGGACCTCGATGGTGACATCGGTGTCCTGGGAGAAAACGCGTAGACCAAGCACGCACACGGCATTCCACGGGTCGCGCTCGAACTCGTCTTCTTCCTCTTCAGAGTAGTGGCTGTGGTACTCCGCGTCTGAGGGATCGAAGTCGGAGTCGCAGCTGTCTGGGCCGTCCAGTTCAGAGTCCCACGACGAGTAGTCGGACATCTCCGAGGGGGAGTAGACGCCTTGACGTGCACGATTGGAGAGTACACTTGCGCCGCGGCTTCGGGGCACGGAGATGCCGGGGCGGATGCCGGGAATAGGCGATAGCGTTGCTCGACGCGACGCCGCGGGCGAAGGTTGTGTAGGTCGGCGGTCAGGGCGCGGGCTGTAGGGTCGTTGCGAAGGCGTTCCAGGATGGAACTCTTCTGACATCGGAGTGGGGATCGGCGAGTCGGTTTGTCCACCCTCATTGTATCCATCTCTGCCATTATAACCATCGCGACCATTGTAGCCATCTCTGCCGTTATAGCCATCACGGCCATTGTAGCCATCTCTGCCGTTATAGCCATCACGGCCATTGTAGCCATCTCTGCCGTTATAACCATCTCGACCATTATAACCATCACGGCCCTGGTAGGCGTCTGCATTGTAGCCGCCGCGGCCTTCGAAGCCCGCGTTTTGATTGTAGCCACCACGACCGCCATACCCACGGCTGGGGCTAGATGAACGCTGGTTCGGTGCATTCGCATTTGATTGCGCTAGAGCCTCAGCCATGCTTGATCCCTGACCAGCATCGCGGTTGTCTAAGCATAGGTCAGCGACATTAATCATAATGCTGAGGTCCTTTAGCAGATTATACATACAGCCTCCACGACCTTGTATGGCTCCGGGAAGAGCGACATTATACCCATCTCTCCCGCGGTTGTACCCGCCTCGGCCACCATACCCACCGCTTGGGCTTGAGGACCGTTGAGGGGCCATGTCGACACCGCCGGCGCTTGCAGCCCTTGTGTGGCGGGTCACATTTGGATGCATGGGCTTGATTTCGGGTTCGGTGTCGGAAGGGCGGCCTTCATCTTCGACATTGATACCCAAGCCAGTAAGCTCTTCGAGTTTCTTCTCAACCTCTCGAAGTTCGCTAGCCTTTGGCTTCTTGTGCGACTGTTTAGCGGCCTTCTTCTGTTGTCGCAACTTAGCCTTCCTGCGTAGCTTCTGGCGCTGCTCGTAGGACTGTTTCATCTGCGCCTTCTTGCGCTCGGTCCTCTGCTCGCGCTCACGAGCTAGCTTCTCCTTCTCCTGCTCGCGGAAGTGTCCTTTTGCGTGAGCCAGATCATACGATAATCCTATGGCGAGGAGCTTTTCGCGTCGTTTGTTGCAGTTCAAGCGAATGATCTCCTCGGGCGTCGGGTTGTCAAGTCGCGTAGCCTTGACCTTGAGAAGAACCGTGTAGTTACCCGCTTCGAGATCTAACTCCATGGAGACAGAGCGCTTCATGAAGTAGGCGGCATTGCTGCGCACAATGTAGTCTTCTTCGTCATCCTTGTGGAGACGGAACTGCAAGTTGAACTCGTACTGGCCCTGAAGGCCTTCGAAGTACCGATCATCTAGCTGGCTAAGCACGATAACGACAGGGCTAGGCTTGGAGAGGTGAACTTTGAACTTCGTGTCTAGATAATCGACGGACCAGGGAACATTGACGCTCGTCCACTGCTGCGAAACAGTCCATTCGGGCCCGAACAGGCGGGTACGATCGAAGTGTTGATAATGACGCAGAAGGTCTTGGTAGGAGATCCAGAAGACGCCGTCGTCGCCGAACTTGTGGTTGAGCTTCTGCATCCACTCAGGCGTCCATTCCTCGGAACCGTCGCTCCAGCGTCCAGTCCACTCGGTCCGGCCCCAGGGGTTGCGAAGTTTGACAAGCCGCTGCCCGTCAATCTCACGGACCTCCATGATGGAGTATGCATGCTTCTCTTGAATACCTTTGCGTTGTCCATATATGCCGCCCATTTGGCCGCATCCGAAGAGGAACGTCTTGTTTACGTTGAGCAGCTCTTCGCGCCAGAACTTATCCTTATCCAGGATATCTGTGGCGAACACTTCCGAGGTCACACCGCCGGTGAGATCTTCGATTCCCTCACCCACAAAGCCTCCGTTGATGGCTGAGTAGTCACCGTGCGCCTTTGCATAAGCCTTCTCCAAGAGAGGCAGCCAAGTCTCGTTTGGATCGCTGCACTGGGCGAAGTACAAGGCTCGTGAGCCAGTTTGCATCGCCGTGCGGTACTCCTCCTCCGGACTCTTCCGGTTCTGCAGCTCCAGCCACTGGTGCCGACCAAGGGTGGCTTCATCAAAATCTTCCTTGATCAAATATAGCTTATCGTCGATGACCTCGGAAATCCACTCTCCATCTGTGCGATGTCAGCGCGTTGTTGAGCTCGCATAGCCATTGGGTCTCTACCTCTGTGGAACACAAACCCGTATACGCCGACTTGCTCGTCGCGCGCGACGCAAACCCTCTGAATCAAACCCTCTTTGTTGCTTATTGTCGCTAGCGCTGACATGAACCAGCAGTCGCCATCGTTGCCTTGTCGGACGTCATTTGCGGTCGCACCCTCAATGAAGAATTGTGGCCGATCGAAGATGTCCTGTGGTACACAAAAGCAATTAGCGGGGACAAGGCGGCGTAGCTCCCGCAGAGGGTCGTACCTCGATTCTCTTGACAGACATGGGCTTAAACGTGGTCGTGTCCTCGGTCAGCGCAGCGAGGCAGTCTGGCGCGATATCTGGAAACTCCTGTGATCGCTTGAAGTCGGCTTCGATGTCGAAGTGCGGGTCGCGATACTTCTGATTGAGACGGCGACATTCGCTAACAATTTTTGACACCTTCTTCACACAGGCATCGGCAGCCTCTTGGTATGAAGCCAGCGCGTTCTGGCCCGGTATGGAGCCTCGAGGCGCATATGCTGCGGCGCGCTTTGCATAGAGGTTGTCTGGCAATACAGTAAAGACTTTGCCTGGGTATTTGGTTGTGAACTTGTCCCAGAACTGATCGATGGATTTCTGGGGAGGTTGTTTCTTCACCCTGAGCCTGAGTCGGGGCGGCATGGGAGCTTCGTTGGCCATACTGGGAGCTTTAGACTGCGGTCTAGTGATGTTCACCATGTCGATATGCGAGATTTGGGAGTCCATGGTCAGTCGCGCGTCCGGCTGGAAGTGTCTAGGGGTGGAGTAGACGGTCGAGATCGGTTGGTGTACCATCACGGGGGGCTCAAAGCAGTTTAATAAACGATTGCACGATGCGATGTAGATACTCAGCCGCAGCCGGGTGGTGTATTTTCAGCAACAGCCCGCTCCGGTGGGGCGGTCAGACACGGGGGTCCTCCTCGGCTCTGCCGCAAAATCCCCGCCCAGATTGGCTTGCAGCAAATCAGCGCACGCGGCGAGCCGACGAACGGGCATCCAGGGCTAGTCCGCCCATTCCAAAAAGGCGGACAGGCAGACCAGGCACCGAACCATGCCAGCTGCACACTGATGCGCGTCCATCAATAGGAACGAAGTATCCGTAGCCCTCGACGGCACGTTGCAGCCGAGCCACGGGCAGAGGACCCCCATCCGCTTGACTCCATGTCGCCGTGGCTTTTGGGGCGGTAAGCTAGCCACATACGGTTGGCACAACTGCCAGCTTGACCGACATCTGTTGTTTTCGCGCAGTAACACGAGGTTGTTTGTGGGTAGTGGACTGGAGGTGAAGAAATTTGATGATGCTGGTTGACGAAGGAGTGCAGAGTAGCGATCGGTACGATGCATCGACAGAAACGTGCTCCAGTGCAACAGCACAGTCTGTACGTGGGGACTTGCTCAACACTAGAGAAGGCTGAATTATGGCATGTGTAGCTACTAGCACCAATAGTGCAGGATCTCGCTGGCGTGGACAGATCGCCGCTGTGCATGCGAGACTTCTATTCGTGTCCGAAGTGGTAGTGCAGGAGCAGGCGAATGAACACCGTAAACCAGGCAGACATGACTGTGGATCGAATCTGCAGCGTCATCACAGGCGATAAGGAGTAAGGAACGTGTTATCGAACACTTCGGCGGTCAAAGGACGCCAACTGTCGGAACGTGGTTTCCTCAGATCGGACCACCAACATGCATCTTCCAAGTGTCGTTGGTAGATAGTCGAGCTCAATAGAGCGACCAAAACCAAGCACCTCCGCGTATACTGTGGTTGCAGGGGTAAGTATTCCTAATTTACTATATTTTCTATCGGTTTCCGCGCCACCCTACTAAAATGTTCTAGCCTATAAAAATAATACGAATTTTAATCTCCTACGTATTTTATATAAAAAAAAATAATTCTAAATATTTAATAAGGTTATAAAACTTTTATAAAATATTAATATTAATACTAGTATTAGTAAAGTAATATAGGCCTATATAAATATTTAAATCTAGTTTAATATTTTAGTTACTTTTATAGCTATACTTAACTAAATTAACTAATACTTATATAAGTATATATTATATAGTAATATTTTATTTATTTAAAACTAAAAATACTTTTAATTTAACTTTTTAATTTTATAATACTTTTATTACACTTTTAATGCTTTAAGAATACTATAAAAATTAAAAATATAATATATAGTTAATAATTTACTATTTAAATATTTTATAATATTAGACTTAACTTTAAAAATATTTAGTAAACTCTTTTAGATTTTATTTATAATTAAGTATAATAGACTATTAACTTTACTTAAAAAATATTTATAAAATACTTTAAATACTATTATAAGTATACTAAGAAAATATTAATAAAATAAAACTGTTTATTATTAGTAGCTAAATTAATAGACTTATAAGTACGCTAGTAAATTTTGCTAGTATTAAGATTAGATTATATTAGCCACTCAGGCGTGTACGTAAGCAGGAACATTAGAGTAATTTTTAAAAAGTATTTACTAACTTTTTAAATATAACTTTAATATTCCTACTTACGTATATACCTAAGTGGCTAATACGATTTAATTTTAATTTAGATTAAATTTACTAGTGTACTTATAGGCTTAGACTTAACCGTAATAATTGAGTTTAATAAATTATAATAGTTCTTATTAATAAGTTTTTTGAAAAAAAAAATTTTTTATATTAACTATTTATTTTTTTTATACCTAAACTATTATATATTATTTTACTTACACTTATAAATATATTATAATACTTTTTTTTTATATATATTATCTACTACGTTTATCTATAATTATTTACTATTTTATATATAACTTTTTTATATTTTATAGCTATACTATTATTAGAATAATAGTTACTACTTTATTTTTAAACTTAGCGTAGTTAGAGTTATTTTAGTTATATAGTAAAGCTAAATACTAATACTTTTATGTATAAATATAGTTTAGATTAGTATTTATAATAAAATCCTTAGACTTTTTAAAAAATTTAGGGTCTTTTACTATTACGACTATATAGACTAGTAATAATTACTATTACTATAGCCGTAGCTATATAAATATAGTATAGACTTATTTATTTTTATTATAAAGTAGTAGTATATAGTTATTAAACTTACTATTTATTATATACTATATAAATACTTAAGTAGATTAAGATTTACTATAGTACTCTAAAGCTTTTTAAAATATTTAGGAAAAGAACTATTTTTAAATAAATTATTATTAGTAGTATAAAAGTAAATTTAGTTATATAAAAAATACAATAAATATTACTTTTATAGAGTTATTTATCTATATTATAATATAATATAATATAGTATATACGGCGATACAGCTACCTAACGTAATAAATTACTAGTCATATTTTTTTTTTTTTTTATATATATAGGCGTATATAGGTGTATATTAATATATATAGTATTAGGACTACTAGTGTATATTAATATTCTATAGTATACTAGTAATAGTATAAATTATTACTATTATTTTTTTCTTTTATATATTTATATATTACAGGGGGGTGAACAATAAAAAGATTAATCAAAAAAGTACCTTTTTTAAAATAATATAACTTTTTAGTTATAAGGCCTAAAAATACGAAAAAAAATACTGTTTTAAAGAGAAAGACTAGCTTATTCTATTCACCTACTTAGGGGCTGCTTACTAAGGGGTTTAGGGGTAAAAAAAAATTAGTAAATATAGAAAATTTTTAGGACCCTACTTTAGGCTATAATAACTTTTTATTTAAGGTGTAAAATTTAGTTATTTTTATATATATTATAATAGTACTTATAATATATAAGTATATAAATTATTTTTATATATTTATATATTATTTATAGAACTATATATAAAAGTCCCTTTTTTAAATTTCTAATAATAAACTGGTAATAATAAATTACTAATACTTAGTATAGTAGCCCTTAGCTTCTATAACCGCCTTATAACAGTTAGGAAGAGATAAAATACAGTTATTAATAACTTTTTATAGTATATTCTACTACTCTTTATTAATAACTCTTTTAAAGGCCTCTATACTTTATATACTAGATCCTATACCTAAACTAGCCTCTTTATTATTATTTAGCCCTTATTTTAAATAACTCTATATATTTTCTATAGGGGCTAAATTAGGGCTATAGACTAGGTAAGAAAATAGTATAAGTTTATTATTTTTAAACTAGTTTAAAACGTCCGTTGTTTTATAAATAGGGACGTTATCTTATTAAAATTGCTAACCTAAATTAATATTAATATAAAGTTTATAATCATAATATAATATATATATATATATATATATATATATATATATATATTATTATATTAATAAAAAAAGGGGTAAGAAAAAGGGGTAAAAAAAGGTTATATAACTTACCCCTTTTTATTAAGGGTTTAACTTTAGGTATAAAGACTTTATTTATATAGTCCTTACTAGTATAAGAAGTAAAAGAATTAGGTATTTTAGTAAATACTAAATTACTTCTACCTCCTATCTAAATTGCACTCTAAACTTATAGTTTAAGGTCTTATCCTATAAAATAATTAATATAATTAATATTAAAAATCTAAAACTATAACTTAAAAATATATAAAAAGTTATATATTTTAAAATTTTAAAAAGTTAAAATGACTTATTTTATAATTAGCTAACAGCCAGTTCTCTTCCAACTCTATTATTACCTCTTTTTTTATAATATTATCTATTTTATTATCCCCTTTGTATTGCTGACTTATTAAAAAATATTATTTTATTTAATTTTATTCTTTTTATATTTTTTAATTATTCTTTAGCGTATTTTACTTTTTTTTTAGCCTTTTCTTTATTAATTATTAGTGTTTTTTTACTTATATTAATAGAGTAGCCCTTTTTCTTTAAAATTTTTTGTAAATATCTTTTTAAAATATTTAGGTTATTTTCTATTAATAACCTTTTATTTTCTTTTTTAGGGCTTTTAGTTAAGTCTCTATTAATAACTCTTTTATCTCTTTAAGTTACTTTAGAAACTCTACCCTTTTTAATCTTTTTTATATTATTATTATTCTTCTCCTTTCTTTTAATTCTTTAAATAGCATTATAAATAGATTGTTTAGGCTTTTCTAAAGTAGTAGCAATTAAAGAAGAAGAATTATTTACTTTTAAAAAAAGTTAAACTTTAGAGTCGAGTTTTGTTAAATTTAGCGCCATTTTAAGAGAATAGGAGTCTAGGTTTATAAAATTAAAAAGATATTATAATATACTATAATATTAATAATATATTACGTAAGTAATAATTATATAAGCCTTAGCACTATTTTTATAATTAATATAATTTTATTATTAGATTACTAATATACTTCGAAAACCTAGTTACGTGACCTAAGCTAGGCCTAAAAGGGTATAGTTAAAAATTTAGTTAAATATATTTACTAACTAAAAAGTTATAGCTATCTAAAAAAGGGGTTAAAATAATTACTATGTTTTGGTAATTTTAATTTATTACAGGTAATAAATATAATGTAACTAATATTCTTATATTAGTCTCTATTATTTTCTCTTTAAAACGGTATTATTCACGTATTTTTAGGCTTAGTAATTAATTTTATATAATTTTTTAAAAAAGCTATCTTTTTTGATTAATCTTTTTATTGTTTACCCCCCTGTAATTGAATAAATAGTGTGGCTGTAGTAGCTTAGGGCAACTAAAAGGGGTTTTAAAAAAGGAGGAGTATATATATACCTTTATATTTTTTTTCTTTTATAAATAGACGTTTAATACTAGAATAATAGAAATTATATATTAAGTTATCGCGGATAATACTATTTTAATTTATTATAATTAAGTATAATAAATATATTTTTACTATAATGTATTAATATATAACTATACGCTATTTATTTATGTTTATTATATTTAGAATATTATAGAGCCATTTTATAAAAATCTGTATAATAGTTAGTAATTATTTTTTTAAAAATATAAGTACTATGCTAGAAGCGTAGCTTTATTTAAAAAAAAAAAGACTTATAAGCTATTTAAAATTATAATTTATTTTTTAATATTTAAAAATATTATAGTATTAGATTAAATTTACTTTTAAATATTAAGGTTACTTATACTATATTACTTATAATAAGCCACTAATATTAATAACTTACTACTTAATACGCCTACGCTTTATAAAAAATTATATATATTTAATTTTTAAATAATAGAATTATATATTATAAATAAATAAAAGCTAAATTTAGTTAAATTACTACTATAAGTAATAAGTATTGTATAAAGATTATAAGAAGTATATATTTATATATTAATTAAATAAAAAGTGTATCTATAGTGGCTCGGGGCGACCCAAAAGGGGGTTCGAAAAAGGAGGAGTATGTGTATACCTTTATTTAATTTTATAAGAAGTATAATATTACTTATATACTTAAAAAATACTTATATAAAAAAGACTAGTTATTTTAAAACAGCTTTTATAGTATAAAGAAAGGCCTAGTACATATATAAAGATTTTATTAAATATAATTAATAGGTCTATCTATTATAAATATATTATATTTATTATATACTACTATATATTATTATAAAAGCTACAGCTCCTTTTTATATAAAACAGTATAGGCTAGTAAACGAGTTAGGATTATACTATATAGGACACTTAGGATTGTACGTAAGTAAGGAATATTAAAGTCTTTTTTAAAAAGTATTTACTAACTCTTTAAATATAATTAATTAAATAATAATATAATAATAAACACTTTCGCATATATACTAAATCTAAATTATAAATTATAAATAATATTGTTTATATTATTAAATATTACGTAATTTAAAATGTTGTCTTCCTTTAAACGTAGATTTTAAGTTATATAATATCTAATAATAT
Organism: Pleoardoris graminearum; assembly: GCA_030770415.1. NCBI lineage: Eukaryota > Fungi > Ascomycota > Dothideomycetes > Pleosporales > Didymosphaeriaceae > Pleoardoris > Pleoardoris graminearum. The sequence continues at coordinate 37,845 of JASEKS010000325.1, forward strand.
AAACAATATTATTTATAATTTATAATTTAGCTTTAGCCTGTAGGCTATAGATTATATTATTATACTATTATATAAATAATTATATTTAAAAAGTTAGTATATACTTTTAAAAAAATACTTTAATATTCTTTAGTCTATACGACTCTAAGTGCCCTATACGACCCTAACTTATTCGCCAGCCTAATAGTACTCCTATTTATAAAAATTAATATATAAAGACTATACTTTATTAAAATAGTAAAGTACTCTATATATAGTCTAAATAAAGGTATATATATACTTTTTTTTAAATCTATTTTTAGTTACTACTACAGCTACTATAGTTATATTTTTTATTTAATTTTTATATTAATATATAGTCTAAATCTAAATCTAATTAAAATAGTTTAGTATTAAATAAAAAATTAAATTATATATATTATATATATTAATACTAAGTTAATATACTACTAATTAAATACTTTTTATAATAAACGTAAAATACTATATTTAAAAAACTTTTTAAAAATTTTATTATAAGTATACTTAAGCGTATAAAGGTAATTATTAAAACTAAAATTACTATATATAATATTAATAAAAAAATTTTCTTTTAAAATAATATTTTATACTTATACTATATATTTTAACTATATCTAGAGAAATAACTTTTTTTTAGCTTATATCTTATTTAGACTAGTGTCTTAACGCTACACTTTACCTCTCTTTATATAATACTATATATTTTACCTATAAATTAAATAAGTTTTAGCAAAAAAAAAAAAAAAAAAAAATCCTTAGTATTACCTCCGAAGGTGGCAAATTGGGAATATTTACCCCTGCAACTACAGTATACGTGCATGCCGGAAATGGAGAATGGCGCACCCATGCCACAGAGCCGGGTCTAGAGGACAACGGTATGAGTCGAGCTTGTCCCTGCATAATTTGACATCACCCGGCTAGGGTATGGACCTTTGAGCTGACCACCCAGGCCAGCTAGCATCTCCGATTCGATGCGTTCTGACTCAATGATGTAGAGAAATGCAGACCTGTTAGGAAACTTTGCAAGCTGACCCGTTGCGCGTGGGATAACCGGGTCCTAAGCCTTAGTACTCAGCCCTATAGGTATCCGAGGGCGACTGCTAGGCTCCGCAGCTCACCGTCGTTCATCATAGTTGAGCCAATCAGATCGAGTACCCGCATGTGTGCCTCAAAAAAGGCGTGTAGATGCTGTTGTGATTAGAAAATGCGAATTTGTCAACATCTCGGGCAGTGGAGGAAGCCAAGAAGGCGCGCATGCAGCAGAGTGCATGCAGACCGCTCGTGGAACGCAATGTAAAGTTCCTGCAGGACGTGTTAACAGCCTCGTGCAGGCGGCGACGACAGTCAGCAAAACTGTAAGTGTGGTGGAGGAGGAGCGGTGAGTGGAGAACAGGCTAGATTGCGACGTTGCATTCCGCGGGCGGGCGCTAGACGGAGGACGGAGGACGGCGTTGCGTCATGTAAAAATGCCGCCCTGGCGCGTTGGTACTATCCACAACCACCTCCATGCCCATCCACCGGCCCGTTGTCATCATCATCATCATAAATTTGGAGGGGACGGCCAGGCAACCATCTTTGCATTGTGTTCCGAAGATTGCAATATCAATTACGCTACACCGTGTCATGTCCAGAAGAGACGCTACATGACCACCCTCCTTAGTACAAGAGTCGTCTGCAGGTCATCGAGCAATATTTCGTAGTCACTAACAAGCGTCCATATAGTATCCCAAGGACATCTCCTGTAGCCTGAGCTGCCCCAGGATGTGCATTACGACGTCAAATGGTGCTCAAATCCCTGTTCTTTAGGTGGGGCTTTCGCGGTCTGCTCTGGGAACCTTGCGTCTCTCTTGTATATTTGTGTCCTATCCCACAAGATGCATCTTGGCGTACATCTCGCCCTCGCGTATGCGCTACACGCTATCTTCCAGCTCGCCATCTTCTAGCTTTCCTGGATGCGCATGCTCTACGCGGATGCGCTTCGATGTGGTCTCGGTGTCCGGGTCGCCTTCCACAGCTTCGCGTGATCGCTTTTTGGGTCCGCTCTTCCCCTCATCCTCCATGGCAAGCGTCTCCTTGTCCGGTCCATGGCCAACCATGCGCATGCGCTTCGCCGCCATCTCCTCGTCCGAACCCGGATCCATAGGGTCGTGCACGCGCTTCGTGGAGCCGCTCTGACCCTGAGACTTCGACGCAGCTTTCGAAACGTGGGTTCCTTGATCCTTGTGCTCTACCATACGCGCGCGTTTCGCGAAACCCCACCTATCCTCCGGCTTGACCATGATAGCCCGACCATCTGTCGCTTTGAGGGCTCCGGCCTGCCACATTGTCCTCGTGATGATGCGGACATACTCGAGTTCAACCTTCTTCTTCGTCGAAATTTTAACGCCACGCACCGAGTGATCGCTGACCGCTATCGCTTTTCCCTCGGCCCCTTTCTCTTTGTTCCAGCGGTTGACCACTGCGTTAACGCTCTCGTTTGCAGCGGCCAAGGACCCGTAGGTGCCCTCAACCTTCACTTTGGTCACGTATCGCTCCTCGTCGTCCTCGTCGGTGCGAATCTTAGGCGTATTAATTACTACGGTATACAGCAGCTTGTCGAAGCTCCAGAAGGTCGATCGGTAGCAGTAATTCAAGTATTTCTGCTGCTCGTGTCGCATTTGAAAGGTGACAGAACCCTCGAGGCCCTGGAAGGGAATCCGAACCTCTGCGATACTAGCAAGGCCGCTAACAGGTGAGTTCAGGAGTTCGGAGAGGAAGGCGCCGCTGGGGATGACCGTCTTGAAGTCCTGGACCGTCTCTTGAATCTTCTGTTCCAGGCCAGCGAGTTCGACGAACGGCGCAATGTACCGCGCGCGCTTCGGCTGGCCCGGCCAATACACCACGAGAATGAGGTGGTAGACCACATCTTCTTGCTTCGCGAGCTCCCCAGAAACCGGGTTGCGCAGTATGATCATGTCGTCAGCAGTGGCCATGTACCTTGGCTGAGCAAGGTACTCGATCGTCTTGCAGTCTGGAAGATGGATTTTTGCGTCCGCCTTTCTACAAGCCTTATTACAGTGGTACCGGCCTTTGCACTTGCAAAGCACGACATCATCTTCGTTGGAAACCGGCACATGTGCGCACAATGCGCATTTGAGGCGGACTGGCTTAGCCATGAAGAGGTGCAAGGTAGAGTCTGATGATTTTCCTTTTGGTGATGCGGGGTGTGGGTGAGGTAACTAGAAAGCTGAGAGGTTATGCAAAGCAACAGGAGAGTGTGGTGTCGAATATGTGCGCGCGTTAATTGTGCTTGGTTGAAAGGGAAGGCGCGACCTGCATGCCAAGACCCACGATACTTGACCGTCATTTTCACGCCACCGCCCGCTCAGCGAAGTAGGCCCTTCAGGTGCAGGGAGGTATACATAGATAGATGCAGGTAAGTCAGAATGAACTGCCTTAATAAAAGAATTAACTGACTAGCATAGCAAAACCAATTTTTATCATCCTCTTTAGAGATGCATGTCACCGGGCGTTCCGTTCTTTCCATATCTTCATCGTGCCAACATAACAATCCAAGTTTGCAGAACCACGCCTTCCAGGTCATCCATGCCTACCATTCCTTCCGTTTATCAGACATCCTGCCAAAGTCCCCGGAAACTTCACGCTCCCACCGACTACCAAAACTTGTCCACGGTAAAACCAGTCCCACTCGTCTTGCAGTATCCAGCGACCTCGTTCCCCACCGTATTCCAAATCTCGCTCATCGCCTTCCCTTCGTTACCCATGACCACCTCCACTATGTATTTTCCCGCCTCGACCACCCCGCTATTCACATGACAGAGCAACCGCGGGCTGGAGCGCACCATATACGTGGCAATCCGGGTCGCCCCGGGAAGAACTGGTCGAAGAATAGGTGCACAGAAGGTGAGCACCGCGCGGACACATGCTAGGAGATAGGCGCCCAGCTCGGTCGATGATGCAGGGTCGAGCCAGCTGCGGATGCGAATGAAAGCGGCGCGCAGGGCAACGTGCGCGCACCATAGTCCGTCGTGGAAGAGCTGGAAGGCGGGCTCGTGGATGAAGATGGAGATGAGGATCGCGGAGATGATAATGTTGCGCACGAGGCGGAAGAGCGCGCCGAGCATGGTTGCGATGTTATGTTCGATTGTGAGTAGGATTGAAGGCTTCGTTGAGTCGGTCATAGGGGGTGTGGGAGAAAGCGTGGTAGATGACAAAGGCGAGTACGGCGAGAGTTTTGATCTGGGGTTAATGGGCCATGGCGCGTCACGCATGATTTTTCACCATTCTGTACTCTATGGGCGCAAGCGCACTTTCACTAGCAATCTCTGTGTATGCCACGCTTGGGAGCCACGCTTCAGCACACGTACCTTCCCGAACATTATATAACAAGCCTCGCTCTCCTCGGTCAACCCATGTCGAGTGCATAGCATATCTGCAGAGCCTCTTTACCATAAGACGCGAGCTCCGCGCTTGGATACCACGAGCAACATTCATATAAGCCCGCCCCCCCTCCGTACGAATTGTACATACTACAACCCTTGATCAATCACAACCGACATCAATATCCCTTAGCCGTAAAGCTCGGACAGCCCTTGAAGTTCGCACTATCTACCTCAAATCCTCAAGATGCTCTCCCGCAAATTATCCTTCGAGGAGATCGACCTTGATATGGGTGACTATGGTAAGTTCTAAACAGAAATGCCATACCCTCAGTACCCTTGACTAATTTCGTCGAGTGGTCGATCCTGCGCAGTACCTCCGCCACCCCGTCGCCTCCAAAGAGTCTCAGAATGCCAGCAATGCCGCTGCTGACTGGTTCCTTCGCGGGGACCATTCTAACATGAAGGAGTCAAAGCCGTACGAGCTATTCATGGGTAGAGATGATGGGGAGGAGGATAAAGAGTCTCCCCTTACCGGATTCATCAAGGAGAACGGTGGCTTCCTCGCAATCGTTGTTGGGCTGCTCACTATCATCGTGATGGCTCTTCTGCGTTGGTATCGCTCTTGAAGGTTTGAATTTGTGGGCTTTACTATACCGCGCCCCCTAGGTAGACTAAGATAATATTGTAAGGATATTAATATAATATTTACAAAAAATATAAATTTATATCTTTATAATATTTATATAGGGAAATTATTATTATAAGTTATTTTTATAAATATAATTTTATAGATTAATATATTTTAATATTTACTATATATTAAAAATATAAAATATTTTAAAAAAGCGTAATATTTAATACTTAAAAGACGGAGTAATATAGTAGGTATATACTTAAAAATATTAAAATTTTTTAAATTTTTAAAGTCTTCTACGTATTAGGGATTTAATTTTTTTTATTATAGTATTTTTTAAACGCGCCTACTTTATATAGTAAAATATAAAATTTTTAAAAATATAAAATATAACTAAGTAATTAATATAAAATTATAAAAAACTAAAATTTCTATTTAAAATATATTATATATATAGGTATATTTTACTATTTAAAATTAAATATAATAAAAATTTATTTTTAAATAAAATCTAGCGTAGTAAACCAGACCTAATTAAATTTAATTTAATAATTTAATATAACTTTATTTAATAATATATTAATTTAGAAATTAAAGAGCTAGTTATTAGTTTACTTAAAAAATAAAAAACTTTTTTTTAATAATTAGGTAGCCTTAATATAAGGTTAATTTTTATTTTTTTTTTAAAAAAAAAACGATTCTACAAAACCAGCTTGCGCACAGTTAGTCCGCACGTTCCAACGAACATGTGACATAAACATTCATCTCGCTTAGGTAACTAGCTCCCACTAGTGCGCAAACGAGCGCGTCTTGGCAGCAAACGCTTCCAAGGTCCTCGTCCTACCTCTACACAGGTCGAACCAAACGCGCCTTCCGCTTTGCCCCACTTCGACACAGCGCCGCAATGGCCCGTCTCAGCGGCGAAAACAGCGCCGAACACGTCGCCGCTATCAATACGCCAAAGAAGAAGTCGGAGAGGAAATCCAGCCGTTTCAAGGAGTTCTTCAAGGGTGGACACTCGCGGTCTAGCCTCAGCGCGGGCACAAGCAGCGGCTCGCCCGCAGCCTCGCCACCCATGGCATCCCCACCGGGCGGCATGGAACATCTGAGGCTTGGATTCGAGAAGGTGGGATTGCATCCTTCGGAGCGATCGGGCGTGTTGAACTTGGATGAGTGGGAGAAGTTGAAGGAGGAGAATCAGGAGCTGAGTCACGCTGCGAAGATGAAGCTGTATAAGGAGCGCGAGGAGCTGAAGAGGCGTGAGCAGGGCGCAATCGAGGATAAGAAGGTAGTGGAGCCGCCCTTTGGTGGACAACTAAAACACGCGGGCGAGAAAGCTATCAATGCTCACGAGATTGAGCGCCATGTGGCTGACGACTTGAACATTGCCACAGCTGCCGAGAGCATGACGGCTGCTATTGAAATGGAGCAGCAAGAAACCCTCAGTGATTGGGAGCAGAAACATCAAGAGAAAGACGCCGCTGATGCAAAAGCAGAGTCTTTGCGCAAGGCCTGCGAGGGCTCCACATCAGACTCCACTAGCAGTGACCCGGCTATGCAAGGTGCTCTCAGTCGCTCCACACCAGGTGAGCTTCACTTATCTCAGATTTTCAGATCCGAAGGAGTCGCTGATATTATAACAGTTGTCCCGGAGAACAAAGCGGCTTACTCCGCCGATGCAGGCCCTGTTGGAGATCCACATCCTGTTCTTCGCCATAGTCCACCATGTGAGTACTGTATCACCAATCTGCATCTGCGGTCAGACTGATAAGTGCATCAGTGATGGATCTTCGCTCCGACGCACAGGACCAAATCAATCCCGACGACTCAATCTCGCACATTGACATTTCACGCGCGGATGAGCCTGTTCGTTCCAATCCATCTCTTTCACTTGACCAACAAATCACTGACGCTATTAAGCAGCACGAGTTTCAATTTCGTCGTTCCGACCTAGCCGACACCGATGACACTGATCGTCATCGTCTCCTCAACACTGCTGACCGCATTCGCTCAAACGTCTTCGCGGAGCTTAGGGCATCAAGGAGCACGCATAGTTCTGCCATGGGAACCTTCAAGGTTGGCCCATTGACTCTCGACCCGGACACTGCAAGGCATCTTGTGACAATTCCATCCGGGCTCTACATCGGCATCCTTTTCATCAAGGCAATGCATGGCCCATATCAGCTCTTCCTAGCTGTCTGGAAGCTGGGTGTGGTCCTTCTCGCATATTACGGTATACGTGGGCGCTTGGGTTGGGACGAGGACGGCTCGAACGACGTGCTCCTTGTACCGGCTGAGGAGCTTTATGCCAAAGCGAAGCACTACAGTACCGAGGCCATGATCACCTTCATGGAAGCACTTGCGCACGCTGTCGCTGTAGCTTTGAAGGAACTTGACTCTGATGACGATGAGTGACCCTGTGAATGCACATGTGAGTGGGACGATGACTGACCACGTGAACGGGTGGGAGAATGTTGAGCTGGCATGGCATTGCAATTGAACATGGATTATGGGAAGAATTTGCCGCACTGTTAGTCTTGACTTGGGCTCGCTGGCATAATGGATGGGCAATGAATCCGAACACGCATGGAGTTATCTGGGATCACAACACAGGAGGAGATGTTACGAAATGCCGGTCTGTACCGTCATAGATCAGCTGGCTCTCTTGTCCACTTCCCCAACGGTGTAGTCTAATGGATTGGATATCTGCTAAAAGAGAACTTTTATCGAACATAGTACGGGATCGTTTTGCGGGTTCCATGCCGTTGCCACATCTTATATTGCTGCTGCTATACGCTATCTTACGTTGGGTCACTATATACCCACTGTCAATTAGGTGCAATGTAGGATCTTCAATATTAACGGCGCTTTATCAGTCGATCCGTCTATTACTCTAGAGATCTTAGCTGCATACTTATAGCTCAACGACGAGTGGTGACTCAGTTGGGAAAGAGAAAGCCAGAAAGCAAAAGAGGGTTACCAAAATAAGTATTAATCCATTTTTAAAAATGCACAAGTTCGAAAATGGCCAAAACAGGGGCTCTAGAAGCAACAGAGGAATAAGTATTTCTGGGAACTATTAGGAGATACAGGTAAGGCTTAGAGAAAGGATCTAATCCGAAAGACTAGTCCTATTGGCCGCGCTCCAGCTCCGGGGAGAGGCACTTCACATTAACATCGCTAACGCACACCTGGTTACTTAGGCATAGCTCTGGACCTACTTAGGTACCCACGAAGTACTACTGACATGCATCTAAGTTAATGCAAATGCCTTAGATACATCGACCTGCCTATTATTCGCGTACCGTACTTCACAAACCCTCTCTAGGCGGTAATAATAGCACGTACACGAAGTAATTATACTAGTAGAAGTTAATAGATTTAATAAGATAGTATTATTAAGGTTATAGTCTAAATATGTAAACTATAATTAATAGTAAAAAATAATATAAATAGTCTATTATATATATATATATATATATATACATATATTAATTACGTAAAAAGTATAACTATAGTGGCTTAAGGGACCTAAAGTCCTATTTTATATATATAAACTCTTCGCCCGTCTACTATATCTCTATTTATTTATATACTTTTTACTTAATAAAGGTATATATATAGTTCATCTCTTTTTAAAATATTCTTTAGTTATCTTTAATTACTATACTAATATTCTTTATTTCTATATTTATTTATGTTTAATAATAATAATTATTTTAAATATAATTATACTATTTTTTATAATTTAATAAATTATATACTAAATTTTAGTAATTATATTAAGCTTTCTATAATTTAATATAGATTAAAAAAATATTAAAATTATAAATAAAATATATTAATAGTAAAATAAAAGTATTACTTTATATATATTATATTCTTATTTAATATAGATATATAAAAACGGAGACACTATAACTATAACTTATTAAATATAAATTTGTTTTTTAAATATTATAGCTTAGTAAAGTAATAACTTAAATTAATAACTTATTAGATTATAATAATAATAATAGTACGGAGATAAAACTATAAGTAAAACTATAGACTATATATAGTATATATAAATTAAGTCTTTTTCTCTCTTCTATATAATACCTTTTAAAATTTTTCTTTCTTTTTTTATTTAAAAATATTATAGGTAGGAAAATTTTAAAGTCTACTTTTAGGCGTTTAATAATTATAATTACTAACTCTAGCTAAAAATTAATAATTAATTAATATACTATACGAACTTTATTAAGTCGCGATATAATATAATAATTAAAACTTAATAAGTACTAAATAGTTTATATATATAGTAAGACTACGTATAAATAGTATAAATTTTAAATATTTAAAGTTATACTACTTTCTTTTAGTAAGAGTAAGGTACTTTACTAAATATAGTATTATATTACTTATACTATAATTTATATTTATTAATTAGTAACTATTTATAATTATTTTAAAGATTATTAGTAATTACTATGTATAATTATATATAAGGCGATTAGGTATTACTAAATATATAAACTTTAGAACTAATAAAATTATTAGGCGGTTATCTAGTACTTATAATAAAATATTTAGTTTTTAAAGTTAGTAAGTCTAGTTATTAATTCTATACTCTATACTATATTATTAGCTTTTACTTAAAGGTACTTCTCTATATTATATCTTTATAGGTCTTTTTTATTTCTAAAATATTTTATTATTATACTAATTTTAGCTAGATTACCGCCTTTTATACTACTTATTATACTAGGTACTTTTAGTAGCAGTAATACTCTAAATAAAAATAAAATCTAAAATTAACGAAAACGTAATTCTTCTATCTATATATAGCTTATTAATAAGTTTTTTACTAATCTACACGTATATAACCTTTTAGTAAAAAATAGTATTTTTAAATATATTATTTTTAGTTATTTTAAAGCCTTTTTAATATAATACTATTTTATATAAATAGATCCCAGGCCGATAATATAAAAGCTTTATAAAAGTAAATAGTTAATAAAAAAGAACTAAAAAACCAAGTATAGTTAATAGAGCTAAGAATAATAAAATAATCTAAATAGTAGACTAATAAGATAAGGTAGATTTATTAGTACGGTTATAAAATTTTAAATTTTTTTTAAATATAATTATAGAGCCTACTAGAGTACGTAGGTTAAATAAGTATATACTTTTTATTCTTAATTAGTAGGCGGTTACTAATTAAGTAATAAATATTTATAGGCGGCGTAAGTACTAAAAATAATAGGTAAAGTTTTTTTTTTATATAGAACTACTATATATTTATATATAAATCGAATAAAAAAGTGTGGCTGTAGTGGCTCGGGGCGACCTAAAAGGGGGTTTAAAAAAGGAGGAGTATATATATACTTTTATACTTACAGGGGGGTAACATTAAAAAACCTAAATTAAAAAAGTTACCTTTTTTAAAATAATATAACTTTTAAGTTATAAGGCCTAAAAATACGTAAATTATACTATATTAAAAAAAAGACTAGCGTACTCTATTTACTCTGTTAGGGGCTACTTAGTAAGCCCTTAAGGGGCAAAAAAATTTTAGTAAATATAAAGAATTTTTAGGACCTTACTTTAGGCTATTATAACTTTTTATTTAAGGTATAAAATTAGCTTATTTTTATATATAGTGTAATATATACTAAGTTTTATTAATATATAATATATTTTTATATATCTATATATTATTTATATAATTATATATAAAAGTTATATTTTCACATTTTTAATAATAAACTAGTAAATAATAAATTATTAATACTTAGTATAGTAGCTTTTAGTTTCTATAACTACCTTATAATAGTTAGGGAGTAATAAAATATAATTATTAATAACTTTTTAAGGTATTTTATTCTACTTATTAGTAGTAGCTCTTTTAAAGGCCTCTATACTTTATAAACTAGATCCTACCCCTAAATTAGCCTTTTTATTTTTAATTAGTCCTAATTTTAATATACCCTATATATTTTCTATAGGGGCTAAATCAGGACTATAGGCTAGGTAAGGAAATAGAGAAATTTTATTATTTTTAAACTAGTTTAAAACCTCTATTATTTTATAAATAGGGACGTTGTTTTATTAAAATTTCTAGCCTAAATTAATATTAATATGAAGATTATAATTATTATATAATATATATATTATAATAATAAACAAAGGGGTAAAAAAACTTTATAAAACTTACTGCTTTTTATAACTAGTTTAACTTTAGGTATAAGGACTTTATTTATATAATTCTTACTAGTATAAGAAGTAGAAGAATTAGGTGTTTTAATAAATACTAAATTACTTTTACCTCTTACATAAATTGCACCCTAAACTTATAGGATAAGATTATAACTTATAAAATAATTAATATAATTAATATTAAAAAACTAAAACTATAGCCTAAAAATATATAAATAGTTATATATTTTAATATTTTAAAAAATTAAAATAACTAACTTTATAATTAGCTAACAACTAGTTCTCTTCTAACTCTATTATTACTCTTTTTTTTTATAATACTTCTTTTTAGCCCTACCCCTTTGTATTACTAACTTATTAGAAAATATTATTTTTTTTAGATTTATATTTTTAATATTTTTTAAATTTTCTTTAGTGTATTTTACTCTTTTTTTTAGCGTTTTTTTATTAATTATTAGTTTTTTTATACTTATATTAGTTTTATAACCCTCCTCTTTTAAAACTCTTTCTAATTATCTAGTTAAAATATTTAGATTATTTTCTAATAGTATTCTTTTATTTTTCTTTTTAGGACTTCTAGTTAAGTCTTTATTAATAACTCTTTTATCTCTTTTAGTTAACTTTTTTATATCCCCTTTATAAACTTTTTTTATATTATAATTTTATTCTTTCTTTTTAATACGCCTTATAGCCTTATAAATAGTAGTAGGAGACTTTTCTAGAGTAGTAGTAATTAAAAAAGAAGAATAATTTATTTTTAAAAAAAGTTTAACTTTAGATTTAAGTTTTAAGAATTTTGGCTCTATTTTAAGGAAATAGGAGTTTAAGTTTATAAAAGTTAAAAGGTATTATAATATACTATAATATTAATAATATATTACGTAATTAGTAATTATATAAGCCTTAGAAATATTTTTATAATTAATATAATTTTATTATTAGATTACTAATCTACTTCGAAAATGTAGTCACGTGACCTAAGCTAGGCCTAAAAGGGTATAGTTAAAATTTTAGTTAAATATATTTACTAACTAAAAAGTTATAGGAACCTAAATAAGGGGTTTTTTTTTTTTTTTTTTTTATGTAATAAAGTTGCTATTAGTAACTACTTAATTAGGAAGAAAAGTGCTATATATACTATAGGACTTAATAACCGGCTCTTAAAGGTACTATACTAAGCCTAATTAGAAAAAGTGCCGCGCTAAGACAGGTATATAATAACTACTTAATAGTACTTAATAGTATCGTAGCTTAGTATAATTTATTACCTTATAGGAACTTATACTTATATATTTACTATTATAACTAATACTAAGTAGGTATTTATAAAGAAAGAAATATAAAGAAATATTTATCTATAATACGTATTACGGTAAACTAGTATTTAATAACTAATATACGTACTCCTAACGTACTATAAAATAGCTTACTAGTAATATATATATAAATAGTTTATAGTATACACTATAAAGCGTATATATATACTCTACTAAATTTAAATAAAATAAGTAAAAGAAAATAATAAAAAAGTTAAAGTTAAAATAAGTAACTTTCTATAACTAGTATAAGATAACGGTAGTATTTACGTAACTTTTAATATAATACTATATAATAGTATACCTAATATAACTAAAAAGTAGTATATAGTTATAGCAGCCGTTGCTAAAAGACTAAAAATTTAACTAAAGTATAGATAATAAGGTAGAACATTTTATAAATTAAATAAAAAGCTAGTATTACTAGTGCTTTTAGACACCTACTAGATATTTAAGGCGTAAAGTAGTATATAATAATAGTCCTAGAGAGTCTACTATAAAGATTAATAACTTATAGGACTTTTATAATTAAATAAGAACTTTATATAAAGGTAGTAAAGTAACTTAAAGGATCTATATAAAAGTAGACTAGATAATCCTAGATATATTATAAAGCTATAAGTATATAATATTACAGAAGTAAAGTAGATACGCTAGACCTAAATACTAAGAGATTCTTTAAATTAGGCTATAAGGACTATAAAGACTATAAAGAGATAATAGCTAGTAGGTCTAAAATAATAAAAATAAATAGCTAGGTATATTACTAAATAAAATAGAATATTCTGTGTTAATTATTTTATTATAACTTTAAAACCTCTAGGTTTCTATCAAGACCGGAAATAAGGGGTTAAAAAATTTATTATACTTAGGTAATTTTAATTTATTATAGATAATAAAAAGGATATAACTAAAATTATAATCTAAATCTCTATTATTTTTTCTTTAATACGGTATAATTCACGTATTTTTAGGCCTTATAACTAAAAAGTTATATTATTTTAAAAAAGGTAACTTTTTTAATTTAGGTTTTTTAATGTCACCCCCCTGTAATGTGTTAAAAAAGTTAGGTAAGGCTAGGTCGAAAAATAGAACTACTAAGTAAGCTAGGTGTATATATAACTTACTTTAGTAAGTCTTTAGTATTATTATTTTAATAGAAAGTTTAATAGGTAGTATAAAGACTAATATAAAATTAAATAAACAATATTACTGTAAATTATAAAATAAGTTTATAATAATATTATTAGTTTATAATATTAGTAGGCGGGATAAAATAAAATAAAAGTAAAATATAAAAAAATAAATAAGACTTTTATATTTATACTTAGGAGTAGAAAATAAAAGTAATGTAAGCTTTACTAAAAATTTAAATAATTAGTAATACTATATTAAAAACTACTTAAAATATTATTATAAGCTTATAGAAAAGACTAGTCTAAAACTATATTTTTTAATACTTTTAGTTTTAGATTAATTACTATAAAGCTCTTTATTCTTAAATATAAAATAATTTTTAATAATAATTATATAATAAGAGGTAAGATATAGCGTTAAAATACTAGTTTAAAAAAAATATAAACTAAAAAAAGTTATATTCATAACTATAGTTAAATAAACAAATATATATAAAAATTATAAAAAATATATTTATTTTAGTTAATTTAGTATAAGATTTAAACTTATACCTATAGTGTATAATTTTATATATAGTTTAGTTTACTAAAGTTCGATATAGTAGTATAGGACTATAATTATTTTTACTTTTTTTTTATATACTAGGTAGGACTATTATACTAGTAATACTATAATATTTTTATATTATTATATTATTATTAACGTTATATAATAGAATTTAGTATAGTAATATAATTACTAGTATAGAATTTATTATAGGTATACTAATAGTAATTTTATATATTATAATTATTGTTAAGAATAAAACTATAATTAAGTCTTATATACCTATTTATAAAATATATTTAATAATAATCTTTACGTATTAGTAGTAGAGGGACGTATAAAATATCTTTTAAGTATATAAATACAGGGGGGTGACATTGGGAAAAGAATAATTAAAAAATTGCCTTTTTTAAAGTAATATAACTTTTTAGTTATAAGGCCTAAAAATACGAAAAAATACTATTTTAAAGAGAAAGACTAGCTTATTCTATTTACTCTGTCAGGGGTTGCTTAGTAAGCCTCTAAGGGGTAAAAAATGTTTAGTAAATATAAAGAATTTTTATAACGCTATTTTAGACTATTATAACTTTTTATTTAAGGTGTAAAATTAGCTTATTTTTATATATATAATAATAGATACTAAGTTTTATTAGGATATAAAATATTTTTATATATTTATATATTATTTATATAATTATATATAAAAGTCAGTTTTTCAAATTTTTAATAATAAACTAGTAATAATAAATTACTAGTACTTAGTATAGTAGCTTTTAGCTTCTATAACTGCCTTATAACGGTTAGGAAGAGATAAAATATAGTTATTAATAACTTTTTATAGTATATTCTACTACTCTTTATTAATAACTCTTTTAAAGGCCTCTATACTTTTTAAACTATTTCCTACACCTAAATTAGTCTTTTTATTTTTAATTAGCCCTAATTTTAATAAACTCTATATATTTTCTATAGGGGCTAAATCAGGACTATAGGCTAGGTAAGGAAATAGTTTAATTTTATTATTTTTAAACTAAGTTAAAACGTCTCTAGTTTTATAAATAGGGACGTTATCTTATTAAAATTACTAACTTATATTAATATTACTATAAAGATTATAATTATAATATAATATAATAATATATATATTATTATATTATTATATTATTAAAAAAAGGTGTAAAAAAGGATTATAAAACTTACCCCTTTTTATACTTAGTTTAACCTTAGGTATAAAGACTTTATTTATATAGTCCTTACTAGTGTAAGAAGTAAAAGATTTAGGTATTTTAATAAATACTAAATTACTTTTACCTTCTACCTAAATTACACCCTAAACTTATAGGGTAATATCGTAGCCTATAAAATAATTAATATAATTAATATTAAAAAACTAAAACTATAGCTTAAAAATATATAAAAAGTTATATATTTTAATATTTTAAAAAGTTAAAATAACTTACTTTATAATTAGCTAACAGCCAGTTCTCTTCTAACTCTATTATTACCCCTTTTTTTATAATACTCTTTTCTAGCCCTACCTCTTTGTATTACTAACTTATTAGAAAATATAATCTTTTTTAAATTTATATTTTTTATATTTTTTATAATGTTTTTTTTAGCGTATTTTAACCTTTTCTTTAGCGTTTTCTTTGTTTATTATTAGTTTTTTTTTACTTATATTAATAGAGTAACTTTTCTCTTTTGAAGTCCTTTGTAACTATTTTTTTATAATATTAAGACTATTTTCTATTAATAGTCTTTTATTATCCTTTTTAGGACTTCTAGTTAAGTCTCTATTAATAACTCTTTTATTTCTTTTAGTTAACTTTTTTATACCCCCTATATAAACTTTTTTTATATTATATTTCTTTTTATTATTTTTTTCTTTACTTTTAATACGTTGTATAGCGTTATATATAGTAGAAGGAGACTTTTTTAAAGTAGTAGTAATTAAAATAGGAGAGTTATTTACTTTTAAAAGCAAATTAATATTATATTTAAGTTTTAAAAGATTTAGAGCTATTTTAAGAGAATAGGAGTTTAAGTTTATAAAAGTTAAAAGATATTTTAATATACTATAATATTAATAATATATTACGTGATTATTAATTATATAAGGCTTAGTACTATTTTTATAATTAATATAATTTTATTATTAGATTACTAATATATTTTAAAAATCTAGTTACGTGACCTACGCTAGTCCTAAAATAGTATAGTTAAAATTTTAGTTAAATATATTTACTAACTAAAAAGTTATAGGAACCTAAAAATGGGGTTAAAAAATTTATTATATTTAGGTAATTTTAATTTATTATTGGTAACAAATAGGACGTAACTAAAATTCTAATATAAATCTCTATTATTTTCTCTTTAAAATGGTATAATTTACGTATTTTTAGGCTTAGTAATTAATTATATATTAATTTTTAAAAATAGTAACTTTTTAGATTATTCTTTTTCCAATGTTACCCCCCTGTATATACTTATAAAATTAACGCTAATAAAGTTTATATAAATAAAATTAAGACTAAGATTCTTAAATATATTAGAAAAAAATATTATAATACTATCTATATATTTATATATTAATCAAACAAATAGTGTGGCTGTGGTGGCTCGGGGCGACCAAATAGGGTTTCAAAAAAGGAGGAGTATGTGTATGCCTTTATTATACTATCTACTACCTACTTACTATAGAGAAAGGAAATAAATATATATTAATAATAATAAAGAAAAGTATTAAATTATATTTACTAGTATAGTATATCTAAATATAGTATATTATAAATAATACTAGTTTAGTTATACTATAAAGTAATAAGCTGTAATAGCTTATAAGGAGCTTATAAAAAAAGAAATACTAAAAGAATCAAAAATAGGCTTTATATTTAAAATAATAAATATTATATAAATATAGATAATACTTAATATAGTAATAATTACTAAATTATATAAAATAATTTACTACTAGAGATAGTAAGTTAATTATAAAATAGATATTATTCTCTTTCCTAGAGTTATTACTATAATATTATATAATCTTAGACTGGCTGTTTAAACTTTTACTATATTACGTAATTAATTAATTCTTAATAAGCTTTTTATATAGTAACTATAATAACTTTTCTACTAGTACTAATAACCTACAACCTTTTTAGATAGATAGTAATTAAAGTATTAAAATATAGTATAGTGCTTTTTATAAAATCTCTTAATTTTCTTATATAAGGCTTTTTGGATTTAAACTCCTATATAACTATCTTATAGCGCCGTAGCGTACTCTCCTCTTACTACTACTATCTACTTTAAAGCCCTACTCCTACGCATATATATAAATTATTTTTACTACTTTTAAGAGTTTCTCTTTTTAGAGCTATATCTACTTTTTTTTATACTACTCTAAAAAACTCTTTTTTATTTATTTTTAAGTATATATTACTTTTTATTTTACTTTTTACTTTACTTAGTAAGCCCTTAGCACTTTTAAGCTATTACTTTACTAGCTTTATTATATTACTATATAAGAATAAACCGTTTTTAAAGTTATTATTAAGGTTAAAAATTATTTTATATTTAAGGATAAAAAGCTATATAGTATTCGACCTAGAACTAAAAATATTAAAAGAAACTAGCTCTTTAAGAAGACTCGGCCCTCTAAAAAGACTAGTTTTTTTATAAGCTTATAATAATATTCTAAATAGTCCTTAATATAGTCCTACTAATTATTTAAATTCTTAATAAAAGTTAAGATAGCTGTTAATCTAGGGTCGGTTATAATTATTAGAGGTCTAAAAGTAAGTTTTAAAATTCTCCTAGCTATAATAATCTAAAGAAGAAAAAGATATTTAAAATAGTATTATAAAAAGGGGAGAAAGATGCTATACTTACCTTTAAATATACTATATATAGTCTATACTTCTGTCCGCGATAATTAAATTTTTATTTTATAGTTATTATCTTATTATTATTACTACTATAGCTTTATAAATTATTAGTTAAATTATTACTCGATTAGCTGTAAAATTTAAAAATTTTTATATTTAATAGGTTTTAGGTTATAGCGTTTCTATTTTTATCTACCTTTTTTTTAAGTAAGGACGTAGTATATACTAAGTTAATATAGCTTCTATAGATAAATATAAAAAAATAAAATAAACATTATAACTACTACAGATTAATAAAAAAAAATAAATAAAAAAAATTTAGATTATAGTATATATACGCTAGTTAAATAGGTTATGGTTAGGTTAGAGTTAAGTTAGTATATCTAACTATAAGCTACTAAATAAATTACGTAATATATAATTTATAAAACTAAAAATATTTTTATATATAGATTTAGTAATTTTTTAATAGTATATTTAAGTTTTAAATTAATAGCTTTTATATTACGTAAGTTATTTTAATTAAAATATATATTTTTATAATTTATAAAAACTATATTACTTTTTTAAAACTTAAATATCCTATTAAAATATTACTAAATTTATATATTAAATATTTTTTATGTTATAGATTATAAATTACCTAATTTATTTCGTAAGCTATAGTTAGGTATACTAATCTAACCCTAATCTAACCCTAACCTATTTAACTAGTATACGTATACGCCTAAGTATTAGTAGGTATTTATATATTAATAAAGTA
Source organism: Pleoardoris graminearum (assembly GCA_030770415.1). Lineage (NCBI taxonomy): Eukaryota > Fungi > Ascomycota > Dothideomycetes > Pleosporales > Didymosphaeriaceae > Pleoardoris > Pleoardoris graminearum. The sequence goes on from JASEKS010000325.1 coordinate 56,732, forward strand.
AGTGGATAATTTAGAAAACTATATTATAAATAAGTAGTTAATAAATCTTTAATACTATCTATACTATGCTAGTAAATTCGGCAGGGTTAGAGTTAGGTTGGGGTTATAAAGCTAGGGCTACGCTGGTAAAATAGGTCGGGTTAGGATTAGGTCGGGGTTACAAAGCTAGAGCCATATTTTATAAAAATATTAAAGTTTTTTTAAACAAGTATTAACTAACTTTTTAAATATAATTAATTAGATAATAATATTACAATAAAAGTTATAGCGTATAGGCTAAAGTTAAGTTATAAATTATAAAAATAATACTTTTATTTACTAGATTCTATATAATTTAAAATTTAAATAGGTTTCCTGTTTAAATTTTAAATTATGTAGAATCTAATAATATAAAATATATTTTTTATAATTTATAACCTAACTACAGTCGATGCGCTATATATTATATTATTATATTATTATATAATTAATTATATTTAAAAAGTTAGTAAATACTTGTTTAAAAATACTTTAATGTTCCTCACTTATTCTTACTTATATACGACTCTAAGTGGTCTGTGTAACCCTAACCCATTCGCCAGCGTAGAGCCTAGGGCCACCTTTTATAAGAATATGAAAGTATTTTTAAAAAAGTATTTACTAGCTTTATAAATATAATTAATTAGATAATAATATAATAATTAAAGTTTTAGCGTATTTGTTAAAAGTAAAGTATAAATTAAAAAAAATATAGTTTATATTATTAAATATTATATAATTTAAAACTTTGTCTTTCTTTAAGCGTAGATTTTAAATTACGTAATATCTAATAATATAAAATATATTTTTTATAATTTAAGACTTAACTGGACTACATGTCCTATAAATTATATTATTATATTATTATATTATTAATTATATTTAAGAAGTTAGTAAATACCTTTAAAAAAAACTTTAATATTCCTTGCTTATTCTTATTTATATACGACCCCAAGTGGTCTGTGTAATCCTAACCCATTCGCCAGCCTAATCTATACTTTATAAAAAAAAGATTAACTTAATACTTAAATATAAGATAATACCTATTATTTATAAAAAATAAAGCCGTAAAGACAGGACCTTTTAATTTTAATAATAATTCTTAAAATAGCTTATACTTCTATAATAATATAAAGAAGAGAATAAATAATAATTTAAAAATACTATAGTTCTACTAAGTAAGATAAAGGATAAGAGTAATATAGACTTAAGAGTAAGTAAATAAAGGTTTTTTAAAATAGCGTAAAGAAAGCTAGTATAATTTTTTTAAAAAAAAAACTTTTTAAAATAATTTAAATTATTTAGGCGTATATATATATATATAAATAAAAATAGAGCGGGTAATAAATAGTAAATAATAAATATACTATAATACTATAAAGTAGTTATATAAGAGCTTACTATTAAAAAGAAGTTAGTAGTTATTTTACTAATTATTAGTACTTAAAGCGTATTTACTAATATATAATTTAAAAAGCCTTACTTAACAGGACTAAGGAGTCCTATAAAGAACGCTAGTAATAAAGTAATTATAGTTACTATATAAAAAGCTTATTAAAATAAATTAGTATTTAATAATTATAAAATATAGTAAAAGTTTAAATAACTAGTCTTAAATTATATAACGTTACGGTAATAATCCTAATAATAAAATAAAATAAAAGTATAATTAATTAATAATTAAGTAAGTAAAGACGTAGCGTATATAAATAAATTTATTTAAAGTCTTAGATTTAGCGGAGTGACACAGTAGGTAAGTGCCTAGAAATATATAGATTCGTTAAATTTTAATATTATTCTATATATTAGGGGTTTAATTCCTCTTTTTATTACAGCGCTTCTTTAAGCGCGCCTACTTTATATAGTAAATATAAAGTTTTTTAAAAGTATAGAATATAGGTAAGGAATTAATATAAGACTATAGTAAGCTAAAAATTCTAACTAGAAAGTTTTATTATTTAAAGGTACCTTTACTATTTTAAATTAGATTAAATAAAAATCTATTCCTAAATAGGCTTAGCGGAGTGAACTAAGTCTATATAGATTAAATAGATTAGTAATTTAATTATAACTTAATTTAGTAATAATAAGATTAAAAAATAAATAAAAGGGAGAGACATTTATTAGATTTAATTAAGAAGGATATTTTATAGCTATTTCCTAATTAGGCAGGTATGCTAAAAATTAGTGTCTTTTCTTTAAAAAGAACAAAAAAGTCTTAGATTTATTTTAGAAAAAACTATTATAATAACTAAAAAATTTTAGTCTTAATAGAGATCTAGAAATTTTAAAGTTATAATAAAATAAGTAATGTAAAATATTTTATTATATTTAGCTATTTATTAAACTATTTATTATTCTTTCTTTAGAAACGCCTGTTTACTTTTTTTTAAATATTTTTTATAGTATTAATCTATATTATTTCTTAATATACTAGTAACTTTTATTTTATATTATTTTAATTAGAATTATATATACCTTTTATATTATAAACTAGAGCCTCTAATATATTTAATTACTTATTAAAAAACTATACTATATTTTTACGGGAGTACTCTACAGTTATTAATATTATTATTAATATTATTATTAATAGTAAGTAATTTACTTTTATATATTAATTACTTAATATAGTAGTATAGGTCTAATAATTTTAATATTATTTTTTATTTAGTAGTATCTCTAAATAATAAATTTTTAACTATTTTATAAAATATTATAGTTTCTCATTATACACAGTTAAGACTACACTTATTTTAATAAATTTATTTTATTTCTATATAAACCTTTACGGATTATTTATAAAAATAAGTATAAGTATAGTAGCTATATAAAATATACTTATTATTTTATATTTTTTATTTATTTAGTTTAATATAAAAGCTTAAAATATTTATTATACTCTATAGTATAGGGTAAAGTAAGTTTAGTATATATATTTTATTAAAATTTTATTTTTTTAACGTACTAGGAGCATATATTTTAATTATAAAGTAGTAGTATAGTATTATTAGTAAATAGTACCTTAAACGCTATATAATATATACTATAATTATAATATATTAATATTTCTACTTTTATAAATACCTATTTAATATTAATTTATAATAGTAAATACGTCCGTATAAACTACTATATAAGGTAATAAATTATATTAAGCGATAAATCTATTAAGTACTATTAAATAGTTATTACGTATCTATTTTAGTACTATCTTTTCTAATTAGACTTGGTATAGTATTTTTAAAAACTAATTATTAGAATATATAGTATATACAGTACTCTCTTTTCTAAGTAAGTAGTTATTAATAGTAACTTTATTATATAATAAAGAAACAAAAAGATTAAAATATAATAATAGTAATAAATAAAAAACTTTTTATTTTTTAAAATATAAATTTAAAATAAGAGGTTATAGAATAGTATAATCTTTTTATTATATTCTAAGAAATAACTATTTTAGCTTATATATTTACTAGACTAGTATTTTAACGCTATACCTTACCTCTGTTTATATAATAGAATAGTATTAATAATTAAAAATAAATATAATATTATAAAAATAAAGTATTAATATAATAAACTTTTAAAATAATTAAAAACTAACTAAAGTTTTTAATTAAATATTTCTTTACGTTTATCTATAGAAGATATATTAACGTAGAATATATTACGTCTTTACTTAATATAGTAAGTGAAAATAGAGGCGCTATAATTTAAAGCCTATTAGATATAGGATTTTTTAAATTTTATAGCTAGTAGAGTAATAACTTAATTAATAACTTATTGAGCTATAGTAGTAATAATAGCCGAATAATAACTATAAAATAAGAATCTAGTTATTATAAGTAAAACTATAGATTATATATAGTATATTTTTAGCGAGTATAGTACTTATTTCTCCTTTTTATAATATTATCTAAAATAATTTTTTAATTATTATAGTTAAAATTTTAAAGCCTGCATTTAGGCGCCTAATAATTATAACTAATTTTAGCTAGAAATTAATAGTAATTTTAACCTTTACTAAGAATTTAAATAACTAGTAGGGCTATATTAAAAACTATCTAAAATATTATTATAAACTTATAAAAAAGGCTAGTCTTCTTAGAGGGCAATTTTTTTTTAATATTTTTAGTTTTAGATTAATTACCGTATAACTCTTTATCCTTAAATATAAGATAATCCTTACTCTTAATAATAACTCTAAAAATAAATTATTTTTATATAGTAATATAATAGAGCTAATAAAATAATAGCTTAAGAGCGCTAAAGACTTAGTAAGTAAAGTAAACGATAAGATAGAAAATAAGATAAAAAGTAAAATAGAGACTAATATATACTTAAAAATAAGTAAAGAGGAGTTTTTTAAAGCAGCGTAAAGAAAATAAATAAAACTTTAAAAGAAAAAGCTTTTAAAAGTAATTAAAATTATTTAGGTATACGCGTAGAAGTAAAGTAGGTAGTAAAAAAAAAGTATACTATAGCGCTATAAAATAGTTATATAAGAGTTTACTATTAGGGAGTTAGTAGTTATTATAAAAAAACTAAAAAGGTCTAAAGAGAGTACTATACTTTATTTTAATACTTTAATTACTATTAAAAAGATTATAGGTTATTAGTAATAGTAAAAAAGTTTTTATAGTTATTATATAAAAAGTTTATTAAAATAAGTTAGCGTTAATTATGTTACATAGTAAAAGTTTAATCAGCTAGTCTAAGGTCGCGTAATATTACGGCAATACTCCTAAAAAAAAGTTTTTAGGTAAATATATTTTAAAGATAAAATTAAATAATAATGTTATTAAAGATAATTAGGAGTACCTATAGCTTAGTACTAAATAAAATTTAAATTTAATAGTTTTAAAAAATTATAAATTAATAAAAACTTTTTAAACTCTATAATAATATATAAATATATTAAAAAAATTTTTAAAACGGGTAAGAAATTATAAATAAATTTTTTTTTTTAAAAAAAAATTGTAAAGGGTTAAGTAAGTCTTTAATAGTACTAATTTAAATATAAAATTTAATTTAAATTAATAATTACTTTTCTTTTATAAAAAAAAAACTACTAGTTTTAAGAAAGCCTATAGCCTAGTCTTTTAGAAATAAGTTATTTAAAATTAAAAAGTTTTTTAAAAATTAATACAAACTATTTTATAATAAATATTATAAAATTTTTAATTATAAAATATTAAAAGAGAAATATGAATATTAGTATTTAAATAAGATAAAGTATTTTAAAAATAGTACTTATAAGAATATATATTAAGTTTATTAAATATATAAAAGAAATTACTCTATATATTATAATAAAAATATTTATATTTTATATATAAAACTTTTTATTTCTTAATTTAGTAAAGGAGTATAGCTATAGTAACTATTAAAACAATTTAATAAATTTTAAAAAGAAAGAAGTATATATATATCTTTATACTTAGTAAATTATTTTATAAATAAAATTATATTTAGTAAGAATCTATATATACTAACTAAAATTTTAATTTATTAAATTTTCATATAATATATAAAATAAAACAATAAAATAAAATTTATTACTTAAAAAGAGATGGTTACTTTTTTTTAAAAAAAAAAATAAGCCTTTTATATTAAGGCTAACTAATTATTTAAGGAGAGTGTTTTATCTTCTAAATAAACTAGAACTAATTCTTTAATTTTCTAATAAATATATTACTAAATAAAGTTATATAAAATTACTAAGCTAAATTTAATTAGGCCTAGTTCTAGTCTTAACAGGGGCCTAGAGGGTTTAAAATTATAATAAAATAATTAATACAGAATATTCTATTTATTTAGTTATATACTAAGCTATTTATTTTTATTACTCTAGACCTATCAGCTATTATCTCTAATTTAAAAATTTTTTTAGTATATAGGTATTACCTACCTATTATACTTCTATAACGTTATATACCTATAACTCTATAATATACTTAGAGTTATTTAGCCTACTCTTATATAAAGCTTTTAAGTTATTTTACTATTTTTATATAAAGTCTTTATTTATTTACGAAAGCCCTATAAGTTATTAATTTTTATAATAAACTTTCTAAGACTATTATTATATATTACCTTACGCCTTAAGTATCTAGTAGGTATCTAAAAGTACTAATAATACTAGCTTTTTATTTAATTTATTAGGCGTTCTATCTTATTATCTATATTTTAATTAAATTTTTAGTTTTTTAGTAATAGCTACTGTAAGTATATACTACCTTTTAGTTATATCGGGTATACTATTATATAGTATTAAGCTAAAAATAGTATAAGTATTACTTATATTACCCTACGCTAGTTATAGAAAGTTAGTTATTATAATTTTAACTTTTTTATTATTTTCTTTTACTTACTTTATTTAAATTTAGTAATATATATATATACGCTTTATAGTACGCACTGTAAACCGTTTATATATATATTACTAGTAAGCTATTTTATAGTACGTTAAAAGTATATATATTAGTTATTAAATACTACTACGATACGTACTATAAATAAATATTTTTTATATATTTTTTTTTATAAATACCTGCTTAGTATTAGTTATAATAATAAATATATAAGTGTAAGTTACTATATAAAGTAAAAATTATACTAAGCTATAATACTATTAAGTACTATTAAGTAATTATTAGGTACCTATTTTAGTAAGTGCTACCTTTCTTAATTAAACTTAGTATAATACCTTTAAGAGCCGATTGTTAGATCTTATAGTATATATAGCACTTTTCTTCCTAATTAGGTAGTTACTAATAGTAACTTTATTATAAAAAAAAACTATATAAATTAGTAATAATTACTATTACTATAGCTATAGCTGTAGCCGTAACTATATAAGTATAGTATATACTTACCTATTTTTAGTATAAAGTTATAGTTTATAACTATTATAGCTATTATTTATTTTATACCTACTTACTTATAGAGATAGAGCGTTTTAGTAGTATACTAGAGTTTTATAAAAATTATTAGTAGGGCGATCTTTATAGGGATAGATTTAGTAAAATACTAAGTATTACGCTTATTACGTCTATAAGGTCTTTTAGTTATATTATAATATAACGTATAATATATAGTATATATAGTAATATTTATAAAAAAAGATTTAATATAGCTATTTAGCGTAGTAGACTACTTATTATACTTTTCTATTATTCTATATATATAGTAGCGGGAACGCTAATATATATTAATACTTTATAGTATACTATAAATATATTACCTCTTTCTTTCTTTCCTTTATAAATAGGCGTCTAGTACTAGGTTAGAAAATAATACTTACTTATATATTACTATTTTAACTTATTATAACTAAGTAGAGTATTTTTAATACGCCGATTAATATATAACTACGCGCTGCTTTATCTCTTATTATTATATTTAGAATATTATAGAGCTGTTTTACAGGAACCTCTACAGTAGCTAATAATTATTTTTTTTAAAATAAAGATACTACGCTAAAAGTGTAGCTTTATTTTAAAAAAAAAGTAATTAGTACTTATAATTATATATTTATATATTAATTAAATAAAAGAATGTGGCTATAGTAGCTTTATAGGCGACTAAAAGGGGTTTTAAAAAAGAAGGAGTATATATATACCTTTATTTATAATTATATATAACGTAGTTAATTTAGGGGGTTACTTAGCGTATAAACTTTAGAACTAAAAAATATTATTAAACTATTACTTAAAGTCTATATAACTAAATATTTAGTTTTAAAGTAAATTTAGTTATCTATTCTATACTCTATACTATATTAATAACTTTTACTTAAAAATATTTTACTATATTATATCTTTATAGGTTTTTGTATTTTTAAAATATTTTATTATTATACTAATTATAGCTAGATTACTATCTATTATACTAGTTATTATACTAACTACTCCTAGTAGTAGTAATACTTTAAATAAAAATAAAATTTAAAATTAATTAAAGTATAATTTTTTTATTTATATATAGCTTATTAATAAGTTTTATATTAATTTATACGTACATAATCTTCCGGTAGGAAATAGCATTTTTAAATATATTATTCTTAGCTATTATAAAGCCCTCTTTACTATACTACTATTTTATATAAATAGATTTTAGGCCGATAGAATAAAGGCTTTATAAGAGTAAATAGTTAATAAAAAACATCTAAAATATTTAGCGTAGTTAATAGTGTTAAAGATAATAAAGTAATCTAAAGAGTAAATTAATAAAATAAAATAAATTTATTAGTACGCTTATAAGATCTAAAAAAAAAATTAACTAAATATTATAAACACTAAGAAGTTTTATAAAAATATATAAGTTAGGTATATATATACTTTTATTTTTATTTTTATTTATATATTAATTGAACAAATAGTGTGGCTGTAGTGGCTTAGGGCGACTAAAAGGGGTTTTAAAAAAGGAGGAGTATGTGTATACCTTTATACTTAATGTGTTAAAAAAGTCAACTTTTATTTTTATTTAATAGGTATTATTAATTAAGTAGTAGATATTTTCTTTTTTTACTTAGAGGTAGTATAGGTGCTAATAATAGCAGGTATAACTTTTTATTTATTTTATAAAACTACTAAATAAGCTAGATATATATGTAACTTACTTTAGTAAGTCTTTATAATATTATTATTTTAGTAAAAAGTTTAATAAATACTATAGAGGCTTAGCGTAGAATTAAGTAAAAAAATATAACTTTAAATTACGTAATAAGTTAATAATAATAATATTAGATTAAATATTAGTAAACGGGATAAAACGCGATAAAAATAAAATATAAGAATAAATAAGTTTTTTATACTCCTGTTTAGGAGTGTTAAAACCTAATATATAACTAGATAATTAAATAGTAGATTAAAGTAGGAAAAAATAAAATTTAAATTAATAATTTATAATACTACTATTATAGGCAATTAGGTATATTATCTACTAAGCTATATACCCTCTCTTATAATATACTTACACCTTTAAAGAGTTACGTATAAAAAATATATTAAAATTTAATAAGCTATTATCTCGTACGCTATATATTCTAAAAGTATATACTATATTTTTTTTCCCTATACTATAGCTAGAGTAGGTATAGAATATATATTTATATATATATAAATATAAAGAGAAAACTTAGTAAAATACAATAATTACAAAGTATAAGTACTTACTAATAATAGTAATAGTAATAAATAATAGTATTAAAAGTATAGTATTAAAATATACTATTGTAATATATATTATAACTAGGGGAGACGTCTAAGAAAATTGTAAATTAATTAAAATTATTTTTATAAAGAGAGAGTTAGTAAAGAGATTACTAATATTAAATTATTAAATATTAGAAAATACTACTAGAAATAGTAATAGAAAAGCTTTATATTAGAACTCTAAAAGATATAATATTATAAATCTAAGTTAAACTATATATTTGTATATTAATCGAATAAAAAGTGTGGCTGTGGTGGCTCGGGGCGACTAAAAGGGGTTTCAAAAAAGGAGGAGTATGTGTATGCCTTCATAAGTTAAACTATATTAAATAAAAACTATTACAGTAATAGTAAACTTTATATATTAATTCTAGTAAATATAACGTAGTTTTATAATTAGGTTACCTAAGTAAAATAGTCTTTCGCCTCCAACTTAGAAGGGGTATAAAAATAATAGTAAAAGAGAAAGGCGGCTTATACCTAAATATAGCGTACTAGTATTATTATTAGCTGGCGTTACGGTAAATACATATAGAACACGCGTTGTCTTAAGAAAATGAGACAACCAAACTTCTATCTAGATGCCTAGCCTCATGCCCCACAAGGGCACTCAACAAGTCGACCTGCCCATTGGATGGTTCTTAACAAGCCTACGGTAGGCGCCACGGATGGTCATAGACATGTCTGCCGAGCAAAGCCGTGTATCAGATCATGTTACCGCCAACCACAAGTGCCGACATGGAAGTAAATGGAGGAGAAAACGTGTTGGGTAACAATTTAAAGAGGGTGCTATTGTCTATATGATAGGGTGCGGCCAGTTTACAACCTCAATACCCAAAGAACCAAATCGATACGTTTTTTGCCTGCTCAGGGTCTAGTAGGCTCTTTATGGTTTGTATCAGAAAAGAAGAAGAAAAGATCTATATGATGTCTATCGTGGTCAGCACAAGTCTGTGTAGCAAGTCCTATCCCTGGCAAGAAATATTTACAAGATCCCAATCATATCTCGACTGATACTGATACCTTCGCTTAATCAAGCGATCTGTTGGTAGAGTTTCACAGAGTTGAACTCGAAGAAGGTATCTTTGAAGTCATCGGGGTTATTTGCAACCCAAGTCTTGCAGTCCGTACCGGTTTCTGCGGCGCACTGTGCGTTCCAATCGCTGGCCCCGCCAGCCCAGCTGCCGCAGAATGTGATGTTGATGATCTGTTCTACTTGTCAACACCTGTGCTATAGACAATCGTTATCGTTCAGCAGCTTACAACATGGAACTGGCTGAATGCCTTAGGAAAGTCGCAGCTCTTAGGCGACAGCGCGACGGTCGGATGTTTCCAGGTGGAAGGATCCGGAGTGCCAGCTGTAAGATCTGCCGGGATCTCATTCTTGCGGAAGTGCCAGATCTTCATGGTATCTGTTTCAACTTGCAAAGCAATGATCTGATAGTTGTCGTTGAAGCCTTGGTTGAAGGTTCCCTCTTCCGCTTGGAAGCTGCAGCCTTGTAGACCTTCTGCCTTGGGGTCGTAATGACAGTTGTCTGTCTTCAAAGGATTCCCGATGTCAAAATTCACGCTGCATTGCTCAGACGTGTAGAAACTGTGCGTATTGGCCGTCGCCTTGTCCACGTTCTCGAGGATATCGATCTCTGAATAGCCTTCGGCTTTTTCGCCTCGGTAGACCCAGCTGTACTTGTTAACATCGCTGTATAAGATTTCGGAGGACATGGAATACGCACAATGCTGGCCATTGTCCACATCCTGCCACTGGAATGTGGGCAAAGTCGGCCACGAGCAAGCCCTGGTTGAAGACGTCATGGCTCTGCAGGCGTACGCTCTTCCTCCCAGTGCTTCCTAGGTCGTACGTATTGTTTGTGTCGACACCAATGTGTGCCTTATTATCCACAATACTTGCAAGACCCATTGCCGTCGCCTCGTCCTGGCTGACGTATTGAGCAAACCCATTTGTAAAGCTGCTATCGGGTTGCTTTATAACCATGTCTCGTCAGCACAATCCTCTGTTCCTCTGAGTGCACATAGGAGATGCACTTACGTTAACGAACTCGAAGTTGTCAAAGAAGCTAACGCCGCTATAATCCCACTTCACTTCGTAGCCTGCGAGGGCAAAAGAAGCGAGGGCCAAGTAAGCAAAAAGGGTAGAAGAATACATTGTGGAGCGAAACGAATGTGAATGGGTGCGCTGAAAGGATAAGAATGATTGATCAAAGAAAGAACTGTGTGAGTGAACTGGCTACAAATCGTATCATTGCAAGCCATATTTGTATTCATGGCCACCTACCATCAGACACACAAGTGGGATGCGGATGTCCAGGCAAGACCGGTCAGGGCGGAGTTGAGAAAATGCGTTGCCTGTTTGAATCCTGACCGTAGTATCCCGGGCGTAAAACGCCTTCTAAGAAGCACATCCGTCATTGGATGTTCCCCTCCACGCCTCCGATGAAGTCCGTCTTATGGTAAAGAAACCCCGGACAATGACCTGGTAGAAACATGCCACTTGTGCACGAGACGCTTAATCGTGTCAAAATAGGCGATATCCTGTCTAGGCGATAATAATACACGTACGCGAGGCAGCCGTACTAGTAAAAGTTAATAGATTTAATAAAATAGTATTATTAAGGTTATAGCTTAAAAGTATAAATTATAGTTAAGGGTAAAAATAAAAATAAAAAGAAAATTCTTTACCAATCTACTATACTTATACTTATTTATATATATTTTCTACCTCTATTTATACGCTTATATTTAATAATATCTACTTTAGATATATTAGTATTATTATAAATTTTAAATAAAATTTATAAATATAAATTCTATATTAGTATATTATTTAATCTAGCCTTTTTAAAGAATTTAAAAAATTAAATTATAAGTAACCTTATTACCTATATTAACAATATAAATAAAAATATAACTAATTTATATAAAAAATAAATTATTTTATTTAGTATATTTAGCTATACGTACTATAAAACGAGATTAAAGTATAATTTTAGTAAATAAATTTTTTATTATTATACTTATAACTAACTAATTAACTAACCTTAATAAAATTTTAAGTATAGTGTACTAAAAATAAGTTTTTTATAATTAAAAACCATTTTAAAAAGAATTATAAAAAAAGTCTTATAAAGAACTTCTAGAATTCTTTCTATTTTAAAATACTAATAAAGTAATAAAAAAAATATTTTAACTTTTAATAAATATTATATATTATAAAGAATACTTTACTATAATATATATTTAGTATACTAGGTATAGGTTATATCGATATATAGATTATTATAGGAAATTTATTATCCAAAACGGGCGAGAATTTAAAGTCCGATCAAAATGGATCCTCCCGAACGAAGGAAGCGAATTTAACTAGGCGATGAACAGTTACTTTTCCTATTTACATACTAGTTCCTGCTGAGCACTCTGCAGTATCAATACTCCAAGCGCATCTTCATATATCCTGTTAAACATATACAAGTTCCGCCCATTCGTCGCAGCTGGGGACTGTGTGGAGATCTGATAATTAGAACCCTTGTCGGGGCGTTCGCTAAGATGTGTCCGGCCTGCGACGAACCCAAGTCAATATGCTCGCGCACGACATGATCCTTCGTAAGAAAAGGATCGAGATGACGTATCATCTTACGAGTTACGCACAGTACATTGGCAGGCTGCATATTGCTGTGTCGCAAGGCATGGGATGGGACGCAGAGGTCCGAATTAGGGAGAAGCTTTCCTTGCAGCCCTGGAGCGGTTGTGCCCCTCGCCACCTTGTATCAAACTCCGTAAAGCCGGCCAATGCTTCTTCACTGCAATTATCAGCGTATCCGTTGTTGAATACTTCTACATCTAGATACGAGGCGTGGAAGTCCTTCCGGATGGGAAATGAAATGAAATTTCCAAGATGAGGTACCTAGGTAGAGTTGGTCGCGAATCAGGGCCTTTTCGCAAGCGGAATGGATCAAATGATAGAAGGATTGAATTCCTTGGGGCGCAGGCAAGCTATGAAACGCATCCTTGTGCAACCCGAACAATCTCAGGCCTATGCAAAGTAAGCACAGCGCTCAGCCCTACACGGGATCTGCAAGCTAATGCAACCTTCCTTCCCCGGCCTTTACCGCATATACGGGATTCCGTCTCGATTGCGCAGTTAAACGTTCCGGTCATCCTCTCTAGGCGATGATAATACACGTGCGCGAGGTAACTGTACTAGTAGAAGTTAATAGATTTAATAAAATAGTGTTAAGGTTATTACTTAAGAGTATAAACTATAGTTAATAATAAAAAAAGGTATATATAGACTACTCTATATATATAAATTCTTTATTTATTTACTATACTTAGGCTGGCGAATGGGTTGGGGTCACACAGACTACTTAGGATCGTATATAAGTAAGATTAAGCAAGGAATATTAAAGTGTGTTTTAAAAAGTTAGTAAATACTGTTTAAAAAATACTTTAATATTCTAGTAAAATATAGCCCTAGCTTTATAATCCTAACTTAATTTTAATCCTGCCGAATTTACTAGCGTAACTATACTTATACCTATTTATATTCTCTATCTCTATTTTTATAATTATTATACTATTTAATAATAATAGCTATTTTATATTTAGTTTTACTACTATTTTATCTAAAAAAATAATATATTAATAAATATTTCTATAAGCTCTATACTAATACATTATTTAATTTAAGGCTTTTTAAAAAGAGTAAAAAATAATAGATTAAGAAAAATCTTTATAAGTGTATACGTAAAGCTAAGTAAAACTCTAATAATTATTTTAAACTAAAAATTAGACTCTCTACGCTAGCCTAGTTTAACTTTTAGAGAGGGTAAAATATTTTAATAATTATTTTACTATAATTTATAATTAGTACGTTAGATATAGATTTTTAAAATAGTATATAAATTATTATAAAAAAATTATTATCTATTTTAATTATATAGGCTTTAATAATATAAAAGTTATTTTAAATACTATAGTAGATTAATCTATTCTTCTTTAGTTAAGTACGTATATTAATTTAGTATAAGAGGTACACTAAAACTTTATTTAAAAGTAATAATATAGTAAGGGAATATAGTTTAGTAGTACTAAGTTAAAAAATAATAATTTTAAAAACGAAAAGCGTATAATTCTAAAAATTTATTATTTATATTATTATTTAATTATAAGTATACTAATTATTTAGTATAACCTAAAATAATAAATTATTAACTTATTAAATTTTATTAATACTATAATACTAATATAATTATTATATTAAATATTCTATTAAATATTATATTAAAAACTTAGAATTTATTATATATTATTTTATTATATTATACTAATATATTACTAATTATATAAAAAGAGGTAAAGCGTAGTATTAAAACACTAGTCTAAAAAAGTATAAGCTAAAAAATATTATGTCTTTAGATATAGTAAAAAAAAATAAGCGTATATAAAAATTATAAAAAATATTTTTATTTTAGGTTAGTATAGTACTCGATGTTATAGTTTAAATATATAGCTTAATATATCGCTTAATATATAGCTTAATATATAGCTTAATATATAGCTTAATATATAGCTTAATATATAGCTTAATATATAGCTTAATATATAGCTTAATATATAGCTTAATATATAGTTTAGCGTATAGTATAATATATAGTTTAATATATAACTTAGTATACTAAAGTTTAGTATACTAGTCTAGGTTTATAGTCGCCTTTACTTTTTTTTTTAGACTAGGTAGTACTATAGTACTAGGAATACTATAATATTTCTACTTTATTATATTATTAAAGTTATATAACAGAATCTAGTATATTAATATAAATACTAATATAGATACAAACGTAGTATTTATTCTTAGTAGCTTATAGAGTATAGTTAGCTAATATTTATTATAGGTATACTAATAGTGACTTTGTGCACCGCGATCACCCTTAAGAATAAAATTATAATAACTAAGCCTTATATACTTAGTACAGGTGAGTAACTAAAAATAAAACTAATTAAAAAATTACCTTTTTTAAAATAATATAACTTTATAACTAGTAGGTCTAAAATTATAAAAAAAAATATTATTTTAAAGAAAGGAACTAGGGTATCCTATTTCCTAACCTAGAGGCTACTTACTAGGGGGATTAGGAGTACAAAAAAATTAGTAAATATAAAATATTTTTAGAACTTAACTTTAGACTATTATACATATTTGTATACTAATCAAACAAATAGTGTAGCTGTGGTGGCTCGGGGCGACTAAAAGGGGTTTTAAAAAAGGAGGAGTATGTGCATGTCTTCATTTAGACTATTATAACTTTTTATTTAACGTATAAAATTTACCTATTATTATTTATATAATAATAGAGACTATATTATATTAATATATAAATTATTTTTATATATTTATTTATTAAGTATATAATTAATAATAAACTAGTAAATAATATATTACTAGTACTTAATATATTACTAGTACTTAATATAGTATTCCTAAAATTTTATAAATATTTTATTTTTTTACGTTTATCTGTAGGAGCTATATCGACTTAGTATATGCTACATCCTTACTTAATATAAAAATAGGTAAAAATTAAAAACGCTATAACTAAAATTTATTCTTTCTCTAGGGTTATTACTATAATATTACGTAACTCTAAACTAGCTATTTAAACTTCTACTATATTACGTAATTAACTAACTCTTAATAAGCTTCTTATATAGTAACTATAATAACTTTTTTATTAGCACTAATAACCTATAACCTTTTTAATAGTAATTAAAGTATTAAAATATAATATAGTACTCTCTATAGAATTTTTTAATTTTTTTATAATAACTATTAACTTCTCTAATAGTAAATTTCTATAACTATCTTATAGCGCTATAGCGTACTTTTTTTTTATTACTTATTTTACTTTTACGCGTACGTATATCCCCGCGCCTAAATAATTTTAATTATTTTAATAAGCTTTTTCTACTAAAGCTTCGCTTCCTTTACTACTTTAAAAAAAAATTTTTTTTTTATTATTAAAATACTATTACTACTACTACTACTACTACTACTACTACTATTCTCTATCTTAAATAAAAGAGCTTTATCTCTTTTATACTATTATACTATAAAGTTTACTATATTATTATATAATTTAAAGTAGATTTTAACGTCCTTATAGATATTATTAAGACTAAAAATTATATCTATCTTAAGTAAGAAAAGGCGTGTTAGGATTAAATTAGAATTAAAAACGTTAACTATAAAATTTTTTAGCCTATTAAGTAGGCTAGCTAGTTATATTATACGGAGGTAAAAGTTAGGGTAATTTTTAATATAATTTAACTAGTTATTACTATTAGCGAAAGCTTATACCGTACGCTATAAATTATTTAATTTAATTATTAAACGCTAAAACACTAGTATTATAAATATAATAAAAATTTATAAACTTTGCATATATATAGTATTTATAAAAAAAAAAGCTACTATACTTACTATTTTAAACGCGCTATATATAATCTATAATTTTACTTTATTTAAAATAATAACTTATAGATACTTTATTTTTATTTTATAATTATTACTCTACTATCACCCGCTATTATTACAGCTACCGCCTAATAAGTTATTTATTAAGTTATTACTCTACTAGCTGTAATAGAATTTAAAAAAACCTATATTTAATAGGCCCTAGGTTATAGCGCTATTATTTTTACCTACTTCTATATTAAGTAAGAACGTAGCGTATTAGTACTAAGTCGATTCAACTCCCACGAATAAACGTAAAGAAATAACTAAAACCTATTAAATATAGAATTTTTTAAATTTTACAGTTATAGAGTAATAATTTAAACTAATAACTTATTAGACTATAGTAGTAACAACATCGGGGCAATAACTATAAAATAATAATAAAGTATTTATAGGTTATTATTATTTTAAATAAAACTATAGGCTGTACAGCGTATTTAAAATCGCTAGTATAATAGCTTTCTTTTCTTTCTATAAATACTATATATAAAGTTTAAAAATCTTTTATTATTATATTTATAATATTAGTATTCTAGCGTTTAACTATTAAGCTAGGTAATCTATATCGTATAATATAAGCTTTTACTAATAGTAATAACTAGCTAGATTATATTAAAAACTATTTTAACTTTTATTTTAATATAGTACGATTAGCTAGCCTATTTAATAAACTAAAAGATCTTTTCGTTAATATTTTTAATTTTAATTTAATTCTAACGCGCCTTTTTTTGCTTAAGTAGAATACTATTTTTAGTTTTAATAATACCTATAAAGACTATAAAATTTAATTTTACTTATATAAGGATATAATAAAAATTGTTAAAGAATAGTAAAAAAAGAGTTTTACTCTCTTATTTAAAGTAAAGAATAGTAGTAGCGGCAGTAGCAGTAGTAGTAGTAATAGTAATAGTAATAGTAGTAGTAGTAATAGTAGCTTAATAATAATAAAAAAAACTTTCTTAAAATAATAAAGGAAGTAAAGCTCTAGTAAAAGAAGCTTATTAAAATAATTAAAATTATTTAGATACGGGGATATATGTACGTATAAAAATAGAGTAAATAGTAGTAATAAAAAAAGAGTATACTATAGCGCTATAAAGTAGTTATAAGAGCTTACTATTAAGAAAGTTAGTAATTATTATAAAAAAATTAAAAATTTTTATAGAGAGTACTATACTATATTTTAATATTTTAATTACTATTAAAAAGGTTATAAGTTATTAGCGCTAGTAAAAAAGTTATTATAATTATTATATAAAAAGTTTATTAAGAGTTAGTTAATTACGTTATATAGTAGAAGTTTAAATAGTTAGTCTAAAGTTATGTAACGTTACGGTAATAACTCTAGGGGAGGGCTATAAGTATTTTATAGTAGCTAGGAAGTAATAAACTATTATTATTAATAACTTTTTATAGTTTTTTATTCTACTAGTTAAAAAGAGCTTTTTAATAGCTTCTATAATCTCTAAACTTAATTCTATACCTAAATAAGGCTTTTTATTTTTATTTAGCCTAGATTTTATATAATTATATATATTTTTATATAGGCTAAATTAGTGTTATAGGCTAGGAAAAATAATATATATATTTAATTATTCTTAAATTAGATTGAAACGTTTGTTATTTTATAAATAAGAGTATTATCTTATTAAAATTACTAATATAAATTAATATTAATATAAAGTTTACAATTATAATATAATATAATTATATAATTATATATTTATATTACTATATTAAAAAAGAAACTAAAAAATTTATATAGTTACTTACTCTGTTTTATCTTTAGTTTAACTTTAGATATAAGAACTATTTTTATATAGTCTTTATTAGTAAAAGAAATAAATAAATAATGTATTTTAGTAAATACTAAATTACTTATATCTTTTAACTAAATAGTATTTTAAATTTAGAGTATTAAATTGTAATTTATAAAATAATAAATATAATTAAATTTAAAAAAAATAAAATAATAATATAAAAAGATATAAGGAGTAATATATTTTAAAATATTAAAATATCTTACTTCTTTATTAGCTAATAGCTAGTTCTTTTTTTAACTTTATTATTACCCCTTTTTATATAATACTTCTTTCTAATCTCTCCTATTTATAGTGCTAACTTATTAGAAATATTATTTTTTTAATTTATATTTTTAATATATTTAACATTCTATTAAGCGTACTTTAATATTTTTTTTTAGAGTTTTTTTTCTTATTTATAGGTTTTTTATTTATATTAATATTATAACACTCCTAATTTAAAATACTTTTATAAGAATCTCTTTTAAATATTTAGACTATTTTCTAATAATATATTATATTATTTTAGTTTCTAGGAGTTTTAATTGAGTCTCTATTAATAATTCTTTTTACTCTTTTACTTATCTTAAGCACTCTATCCCTATAAACTTTATTTATATTATTATTATTATTATTTTATTTTTAATATATTATATAGTATTATAAATAGTAGTAGGAGTTCTTTTAAAGTAAAATTAATTATTAGAATAGATTTATTATAAAAAGAAAATTAACTTAAAATTTAAGTTTTGTTAAATACTGTGCTATATTAAAGAAATAGGAGTCTAGATTTATAATATAAAAAAAATAGTATTATATACTCAAATATTAATAATATATTACGTATGTAGCAATTATATAAGTATAGGCTAAATTTTTATTATTAATATAATTTTATTATTATATTACTAATATACTTGAAAAATCTAGATACATAATCTATACTAGGCCTAAGAGGGTATAGTAAAAATTTTAGTTAAATATATTTACTAACTAATAAGTTATAGGAACTTAAAAAAGGAATTAAATAAATTACTATATTTAGGTAATTTTAATTCATTACACGTAATAAATAAGTAGTAACTAAATATTTATATTTATATATTAATCGAATAAATAGTGTGGCTGTGGTGGCTCGGGGCCACCAAAAGGGGCTTTAAAAAACGAGGAGTATGTTAATGCCTTTATGGTAGTAACTAAAATCCTAGTAATAGTCTCTAGAACTTTCTTTTTAAAACGGTATTATTTATATATTTATAAGCTTAGTGATTAATTTTATATACATCTTTAAAAAAGGTATCTATTTTAATTAGTCTATTATTTGTTTTACTCTACTATAATACTTATACTTTAATCTATATCTATAGATTAGCGACTACTTATAACTATATATAAAATTATTAGTTAATCTAGGAGTTCCTAGACGTATAAACTTTAAGACTAATAGAGTTATTAGGCTAGTACTTAAAGTCTATAATATTCAGACTTTATATAAGTCTAGCTATTTATCTTTTCTTTATACTATATAATTTTTTACTTCTTAAAGTTTTACTAAATATCTATTTAGTTTTTTTAAGTTATATTATACTATTAGTATTACTACTATTATACCTTAAACTACTAATAAAAATCTATTACCTATTCTTATTATAGATGCACCCTTTATTAATAAAATTATATAAAAAACAGTCTAGTAATATAATAATTTTAGCCCTAAAGTCGTCTAAAATACTCTAATAATTAATAAATTTTTTTATAAATAACTTATTAAAATAGAGCTTTAAATAACTATTAGTTAAATTAAAAAGTAAAGGTCTATTACTTTTTATAAATTTAGTTATATACCTAGCGTATACTACTAAATACACTAATACGCTAAAAAAAGCTTTCTTATTTAAATTAAAACTATAACGCATATATAAAAAATAAAAAAAGGTAAATAGTATAATAAACTTATAATAAGTCTTAGATAATATTAAAACTATATAAATAAAATAATACGTATCTAAGGGTATACGCTTACTATCTAAAATATTCTTAATTAAGTAATATATTACTATAAAACTAGATAATACTAAATATACTTTTATTCTTAACTAGTAGGCGTTACTAATTAGTAGTAAGTAGTTTTTTCTTTTTATCTATAGGCGGCGCGGGTACTAATAATAGTAGATATAGTTTTCTTATAATATAACACTACTATAAGCTAGGTATATACGTAATTATTTTACTAATAGGCTTTTAAATAGTATTATTATTTTAGTAAAAAGTTTAATAGGTAGTATAAATAATTATATAACATTAAATAGAAAACTATTACTTTAAATTACATAATAAGTCTATAATAACGTTATTAGTTTATAATTTTAGTAGGCGGGGTAAAATATAATAAAAATAAAATATAAAACAATAACTTTTTCGATATATTAAATATAAAGACATACACATACTCCTCCTTTTTTAAACCCCTTTTAGGTTACCCTAAGCCACTACAGCCACACTTGTTATTCGATTAATATATAAATATATAAATATATATAAGGAATAAATAAGTCTTTTATACTTATACTTAGGACTAAATATTAAGCTATATAAATAGTATTTAATAATTTTAAAACTTTTTTAATTTTAATATAAAGGGGTAAATAGAGTACTAAAAAACTGTAGACTATAAAACTTAAAAAAAATTTATTAATATTATCTTTATATTTATAGCGTAATAGAGTTTAAAGAATAAATAATTTATTAATTTTTTTTTTAAAAAACATTAGCTTTTAGTCTTTTAAAAGTATATACTATTTTTTATTTTTAGACTAGTGTCTCGACGCTACACTTTACCTCTCTTTACATAATACTATTTTTTAAATATAATTTACTAAAGCTTAGAAAAGCTAAATTAAAAAAATTAAAATAGCGTCCTACGCCTAAAAAAGCTAAAAACAAATAGGCTAAATAGAATTAATAATTTTAAAAGTTTAATAAATTTTATTTTAGTATTAAACTTCCTGTATAGCTATTAAGTACTTAAAAGCTAGTTAATAAATAGCTATTATAGAGTGTAGTACTAGTATTAAACTAATTAGTTTATTAAGATTTTTAGCTAGTTATAAGTAGAGAGTATTTACTTAAGTTTAAAAAAGCTATAAATCTTCTTAAACTAAAGAAGTAAGAAAATTTTCTTAAAACTAAAGTAAAAAAACAATCGTCTTAGGTTTATAATAAGAGTATATCTTCTTATAAAAAAAGTAGTTAATTTTTTAAATATTAATGTATAAGAATTTTTTATTAAAATTATATAGAGCTTTTATTCTACTTATTAATTTATTATTTAGACTTAATATTAGTACTTATTTTTTATTTTTTACCTACTTTTTATAAAGCATAATTATAGGCTTAGGGATAGAGTAAAGTAAAAAGCTAAAAGCTAAAAAAACTAGACTTTATTAGCTCTTTACTAATTTTAATATACTTAAAATACTTAAAATAATAAATACGCTTAACTATATTTAGGTACTTAAAATTTTTAATATATTAGTAATTGCTAGTTTCCTTTTTAAATTATTATATAAAGATTAGTAGAGTTTTTAAGGAAAATAATAAAGAATTAAAACTTTAAAAAAATTATAAAAAATAAAAATTAAGAAAAGCGTTATGGCTTATTACAGCTATAGTAATAGTAATATAAATAGCTAACTTAGAGTATCTATAATAATAAAAAAGCTTAAAAAGCTATTAAGAAAAAGAAGGTTTAAGAAAAGAGCTATAAAATAATATAAACAGTATAAGAAAGCGTGAAAGTAATAATAAAAAGTTAAAAAAGAATAAGAATTATTTTAAAAAAGTTAATAAAAAGATAATATAATTACTATATAAACTATTAAATACTAGCGTACGTACTGAAAATAGTTTTTTATTTTAAAACTCTATTACCTAATAATACTGCTAGCCAAAATTTACTTAAAAGAGTTCTCTTTAAGAAATTCTACTACTATTATAAGCTTAAAAAAAATGTTTTTACTTACTTAAACAGTTAAACTATTTCTATTACCTTAATTAGGAGGTATATTCTAAAAACACAACTTTAAAGCTCATATTACTAGTTTATAAAACTCTCTAGAATAAACGATTTATTTCTCTTTAATATATATATATAATATAGCTCGTTGGTGCTTTTTTTTATAGAGTAGTCCTAATTTTTTAGATCTTAGAAACTAGTAGTTTTAAGCTTATTTTTCCTCCATAATTATTATATTAAAATTTTTATTATTGCTAGTATTTACTAAAATAAAGATAAATATATATATATACTTCTTTTTTATTTTAAAATTCGTTTTAGTTATTCTACGTTACTATAACTATACTCTTTATTAATTAATATATAAATATAAAATTATAAATATAGTATATTAAAGTAGGTAATATAAATATAATATTTAGAGTAATAACTTTTTAATAATTCTTTACTAGCATTTATAATTATTAATACTAATTTAATTTTTTAATAAAAGAATTATTTATAAACTAATAACAAAAAAAGTATATAGTAGTTTAATAATAATACTATTATAAAATTATAAATATTATACTTAAAAATTATTTATACTATCTATTTATCGTAATAGGAAAAGTAATAATTATTAATTTAACTTTTTTAGCCTATATCTTTTTAGGACTAGTGTCTTAGCACTTCTCTTTACCTCTTTCTATATAATAATAATTTAATTAATTAATTATAATATATTATCTACTACTATCTATAAAATTAATTTCTAAATATTATACTTTTTAGTAGTAATACTATTACTAGTTTATTATAGTAATGTCTTTATATAAAACTGTATTATTTAATTTAACTATTAGACATTCTATATAGTATAAAAATATTAGTTTATTACTCTTATATAATTAATAAAGTATAAATAAGATTTATACATACTTAATACTTATATAGTTTATTATATAAAATATTACTTTAAACAGGTCTTATTTATAAATATATAAATATATATAAATTATATTATAAATGCTTAAAAGTAAATATTAAATATTAATATTTAATAAAAATTTATATATAAAAAATCAATTAGCTACTTTAAAATAAAATAAGAGCTTATACTAAAATACTAGTATATACTAATATAGTAGTATTTATTTTAATACTTATATTTAAGTAAAGACGTATTTAATACTAATAATAGATATATTTATAAAAATTATTTTTAAACTTTATAAACTATTTTTTAATAAATTTACTATTAGTAACTACTTAATTAGGAAGGAAAGTATGGTATATACTATTATATAAAGAGAGGTAAAGTGTAGCGCTAAGACACTAGTCCAAAAAAGGTATAGGCTAAAACAGTTATTCCCCCGGATATAGTTAAAAAAATAAGCGTGTATAATATATACTATATAACCTAATAATTAGCTCTTAAAGGTACTATACTAAGTCTACTTAAAAATGGTACTACGCCTACTAAAATAGGCCCGTAATAATTACTTAATAGTACTTAATAGATTTATAGTTTAGCATAATTTATTATTTTATATAGTAACTTATATTTATATAATTACTATTATAAATTAATACTAAATAGGTATTTATAAAAGAAGAAATATTAATATAGTATAATTAGAGTACGCGTTATAATATCTATAATACTATTTACTAATAGTACTATACTATTACTCTATAACTATAATACGTACTCCTAATACGTTAAAAAATAAAATTTTAATAAAATATATATATATTTAATATACTTTAGTCTATACTATAAAGTATAATATATACTTTAAGCTTTTAAATTAAACTAAATAAATAAGTAATATAATATAGTGTATATATATAATATAACTATTATAATACTATTTATTATTATAGCCGACTCGTAAAAGTCTATATTTAAATAATATAATATTATTAGTATAGACGTAGACTTAAGCATATATAAAAAAAACTATAATATTTTTTAAAAAAACTAAAAATTTACTATTTAGTAGTCACGCTAAGTAAAAAAATAATACTAAAGTTACTATAATTTTACTACTATACTAAGTAATTAATAATTAAGGATAAGTTTTTTATTACTAATAATAATACTAATACTAATAATTATAGAACGCTAGAGTAAGAAAATAGTATAGTTTTTTAATAAATAACTAAATATATTAAAAACTATAGTTTAGGGCGTAAAAGGTATACATAATTCCAATTAGAGTAACGTAAAATAAAAGTTACTAGTAGATAAAGCAGTACTATAGCTTAATACTATTAAATATATTTAAAAATAAATATAAAAGTATTTTTATAACATAGATAATAGATAACTAGTATAAAGAAATTTGTAAAAATAGCTTAATATATAACTAAATAAAATAAAATATTTTATATTAAGTATTTTAATAGGATTTTAAAACCTTTAGATCTCTGTTAAAGCCGGTTATAAACTTATTATATATCTTAATTTTATAGTTACTATTTTTATAATTACATATATAGTATACCTAAAATAAAATAAATTTTTAAATAGTATTTACTAATATTTTATAACTATAATTTTATTACTCTTTCCTCTAGATTATATTTTATATTATTTATATATATCTTTTACATAGTATATAATAAAGTTATAATAGTATTATTAGTAAGTAGTTTTATATATATAGTTAATAACTGCTATAGTAACCTATCGGTTACTTTTTTAACTTTATTTTTATAATATAAAGGTTATATTTATTCTTATTACTTTTTGCTCCACCTATACAGGTAGTATAGTATTTAATAATAGTTAGTATTTTTATTTATAATTATAAATCCTTCCTTGCCTATAATAACGCGATACTAAATACGCCTACTAACCTACCTAGTTTATATAAACGCACTGAAGAAAATATCTATTACCTATATATAGGCCCCCCTAAAACTTTAAAATATATACTATTATATAGAAATACTCCGGACTTCTTATTACTTTTATAATATTTTTACCTTTACTACGAGTACCCCTAGTAATACCTTATATAACTATACTATATACTTTAGGCTACGTATTTCTATTATAAACGCTATATTAATGCGCTATCTTTTTTTTTTTTTATAGTTAGTATAATACTATATTTACTAGTTTTTTTATTACTATTACTTTTATTACTATTACCTTTATATAGACTAGCGTAACTAATTTTTAGTCTTTAAATTCTATTACCTCTACTATAAATAGTATTAATAAATACTAATTTTATAAAACTAGTAGGTAATTTTTATTACATATAAAATACTTAGTAGTATTAAAAAAAATTTATTAAACTTTATTATCCTATAGATAAGATATAGCGGGAATAGCTTATATATTTAGTATAGTTAGCGTAGTAGACGTAGTAAGCGTATTAAAATTAATCTAAATAAGTATAGTATTAGCTAAAAAAAATAAATAAAAAAAATAGGACTTTTAAAATATAATATTTTAAAAAATAAAATCTTAGTAAGTATTTTTTTTATTTATTTTATAAACGTTTAGCTGTACTATTAATAAGAATAAAAAAAATATATAGGTAGTAGTAATTACTACTACCTATATATCTCTTTAAATATAGTATCTATACTATACTTTTTAATTTAACGTTTTTTTACGGGGGCGTGCTAAGTACGCTAGTATATTAGCACAGCGCTATTCTTTTTTTAATCTAGCCTTATCTAACTTTTTTAATATATTAAGTATAAAGGTATATATATACTCCTCTTTTTTTAAATCCCTTTTAGTTATTTTAAGCTACTATAGCTATACTTTTTATTTAATTAATATATAAATATATTATATAAAAAAGATAAAGTGTAGCGTCGAGACACTAGTCTAAAAAAGGTATAGGCTAAAAAAGTTATTTCTCTAGATATAGTTAAAAAATCAGCGTATATAAGAATTATAAAAAAAAAATTTTTATTTTAGTTAGTATAGGATTTGAACTTGTAGCTACGGCGTATGGCTTAACATGTGGCTTGGCGTGCTGGCTAAAGTTCGGTACCCTAGTGTACAAATATATATATAAAATAAACTAGTTTAATAAAGAAAAAACAATTATAAAATTTATTTTATAAAATATAGAGATGGCTACAGTATAATTTAGTACAAAACTTTAATAATAATAGTAGTAGAATAGGCGAACTATAGGAGATTGTGCACTTAATAATAAAGCCCTACCTCAGGCCGCCGCGAAGGCACTAGACATACTTAGGAAGAAGTTAAGAAGTAGTTCCAAAATTATTTTGTATCTCTCCGTGCGTGTTATTATAAGTTATTAGCACGTCGAATACCTAGTACGCTCGCTGCAGCAAAATGCTTTAAGGACAATAGACTTCAGTACACTGTTTAGTTTAATGAGGCAAACAGTCAAATTCCTTAGTGACTTGCTCTTTCCCATAGGAAATTTGCCTTCAGAACTAGTTTTGCTTTTTAGCCGAACACTTTCACAGCAACCGCAAACAAAGAACCTATTTGCATATCAATGTACCCCAACAGCAAAGCACGGAAGCGGAAACGCAAACACCAACAGAGAGCGTATAATCAACATACGGCCTTGTCCTCTCTCGCATCCTTCCTCGTTGCAGAACACATAAAAATCTAATAGATGGAGTCAAATGGGCAAAGACTGCAACATAAGCAAGAGCGTACGAATGAGGAAATATAAATAGTCGGACAAAGGGTTCGTCTCCACCAGATCCGGTCTTTATTTGTATCGTGCAATTCGCCGTTTGATTCATACCGGCCTCGAAGCCCTACCGAAACCGAAGCTCATCTCCTCTTGAGCACTTCCACGCCTCCGCTTATTCGGTCAGCGTACCAGGAAGCCACGATGGCCGCGATCGAGCCCTCGGATTATAGGTTCGCGCCTGCCGAAAGAAAAGCATAGAACAATTTCGAATCGTATGGCGAACGTGCTGCGTACCTCTTTTTCGCGCGCGAAAAACATAAAGCTCACCCGATAAGATTCAAGAAAAGGGGCCATGCCATCCCTCATATGTGGCGTGACATGCGACGTTCAAGTACACCGCCGCCGATCGCGGGGAGATCCTTACTGCTGCCCAAAGGAATCAGCGGATTCAGGATGCACAAGCTGCTCGTTTGGCGGCAGAAGCAGCGGAAGTAATCGACGTTGTAGAAGAATACTCCGACGAATAGGATGAGGACCAACCCCAGCCTTTCGAAGAAGAAGACGATGCCATAAGAGCAGGAAAGAGCGGTACGCGCGGCCTGTACTATCGTTTTGCACGATGGTTCAAAAGGGTCGGTCCGAGTGATTGGGGAAAGATGACTGTTCGTTTATACATTGGCGAAGACGAGGCAGGAGATACTCAGGACGTAAATTAGGGATCTACCTCGACTGGGGTTCATTCTATTCCATATGTGTATGAGTGCATTTTAATGGTCAGCAGCGCGTGGTCGTCAAGATTGTCGGCTTTCAATCTCCCCAAACCGCCAGCACCACGGCTCCAGCCCCATCAACAGTTGTCAGACGTTGGCTCGATCAGTTGCTTCAAATAAATAATCATCTTAGCAACCAGACCTCAGACTACATACCGCGACCCTGCGCGTATACGGAGGAAACGCAGAATAGGATTGTAAGAAATGCTAACGGTGATGCCTTAGATGCTCATGGTAATGTTTCAGACCCTCCTATGACGGGCAGACGGCCGATGCGCATATGGTTCCGTGGCTTTCATAGTTATACAGACTTTTGCGAGGAGGGCGATCTTGGTAGTCTTTCCGTTAGGTATTGGGAAACCCCAGTGCCCCAAGGGGGCCTTCCCCATTCCACGTAAGTTCAAATTAAGCCCTTCCTGTCCAGACATCCTAGAGTGGTTTTGGATGAAGACTTGACGTACCTCTTGTGCTCGATCTTAGAGTGGATTTAAAGAGTATACGGCTAATTCTATGAGCAGGAAAATACCGGAAATATTTGTTCTCACTGTTTTTAGAAAGTCGGTTGAGGCACTGTACAACCTGGAAAACGGGGCAGAATTCGAGAAAGCGCAGGTGCATGGATTGGTTCCCCGGTTACATCAGGATATTAAGCTTGGGAACATATTTCTACGCAGGCCCCTAAATGATGCATATCCTCAGCCAGTTCTCGCAGACTTCGATTGCGCTGTCCGACTTGCTCCCGGCGGCAATGTGCCCAGCAGAAACGGGAACACCAGGATTTTACTCGCCGGTGAGCGACAGAAGACTGAAAGGCCCTAATGCCCCGCCGGACTCTTCTCTAATTATAATGTTGCACAGGAAAGTATACGGCACAATAGGCAGAACCAACCAGACGGTAATATTTGCGTGACACTCAAATCCGATATTTGGGGCTTTGGTGGTGCGATCCGGGGGACCATGCGTAGTGCCTGGGGAGACTCAGTGGATTATTTTCGGAAGACGCAGGAAATGTGTCTAGAAGACCCTAACAACGACGGCACGTACAACCTCAGCCAAGTGGCAAATGGTCTGGAGCCTTCCACGTTCGAAATTACGAGGAATGGGTGGCCTGACGAGGCTGCTCTACCCGCCCTGCCTGACGAACTAGTTTATACGAATACCTTGAATAATCTCGTGAGATGGAGCACTGCCGTAAGTCCAAACAGGCGATACAAGGCGTCTCAGCTAGTACATGCAGCACGAGGTGGCTTAACGCAGATCGAAGCTCTCGTTGGTGCCGATCCAGCTGTGAATGGTCCCCGATGGGACTTTGGACAGATGCTTCCAACTGTAGAACCTTTTGCCCCACGCCATAGTTGCAACATAAGAAGGCAGCGTTGCCCATGAAAAAGCAACATAATGCTTTGGAGTCGCCCTATCATGAAGAATCGACACGAAAAAATAATAGTGTATTAAGGATAGCTTGTGTAGCAATTTGGTGTTAGTTAGGCAGTACTAATGATTTGACATTGCGACCTAAAACTTGCAATGCGATCCTGACACTAGGTCAATTTTAGAAGGAGCCCCTTGGCTCACGAATGTGTATTCATGCAACATATCTTTGCTCGTTGGTGGAATGGGTAGCACTGGGCTCATGTGGGTATAAACCAATGACTATTCCCTGCAGCCCACATTTGGGGAGAACGGCGAGCAAAGAGGGCATAAAGACGCGTAGCAAGCCATTTGGAGCGAGAACCTAATGCAGGAGTTGTCGATACTTGGTGCCTCGGCGGTGTGATATGGGACCTAAGGCACTCCACGATCGATTATCGAATATACGACGTCCAAGATTTCAGGGAGAGAATGATGCAGAACCCTGACCTCGACGACCTTTTCTTCGAAAATAAATCCACCTTCACTACCATAATGCGCCCACACGACGATCTCCGGGATTTTCCTTACGACCACTGGCCTTGGGAACTGTTGCCAGCCTACACTGAATTTTTCACTCAGATCGTAGAACGGTGCTGTAGGTACGATCCTATGCGGCGGCCGAACCCTAGAATGGTCGTAACGTTGGCAGAGTAAGTTTTGTTCGAGATAGAAACTCTAATAGGAGGCCGACCGGCAGTGACTGGTGCGCAGCTGCCGTTTTGCCAGATGCGCCCCTATGTCGAGCAGTTCACATTGGGGAGAAGGCATCGGATAATACGGCGTCAGCGACAGCAAGAAGTGCAAGAAGTGCAGAAGGGGGCATTAGGAGAGTCGCTGAGCATGCGGCGCAGCTTTTACGAACATCGCGATGCGGGAAACGAGGTCGTATCTTACAATTCTGGTGCGCGATGTGGGAATGGCAAGCTGTAGTGTAGTCTCGTCTTGCTGCTAGAATGGAAAACGCTGAGCCAGCATCAGTGAAAAATTCCACATCCTTAGTGAGAGGGATTGAGAAGGTCCCGGGTATGATTGGGTCAACCCGCCATGGAAAAAGGTAGCTTGCACTTCGTCGAGCCGTAACATGCCCGACACGTACCCACAAATAACGAGACATCATATTGGGCCCCCATCATAAAAATTGTCATCGGTATCGTAATGGAAAAGATCCCAATGCGGAAGTAACAAACAAAGAATCCACCACGTCCCTTTGTCGTTAGTATATGTGTTTGGTGTACAAACCCCACCGCCACGCGGCCCGTTAAAAGCTCTATTTGCAGGCGCACCCAATAATGTGCATACTACTACTCCACCATGGCGTTCCACGCAAGGCAATACAATACGGGTGGCTACCATTTTACCTCGTTCGAACGTCGCATTTTCAACGGATTCGACTCCGCAGACGAATGCGCGGCGTACCCTACCTTCGCGGGCGAACCTCAGAATGCCGGCTACAACGGCAACATCCGGTAAGCAAAAGGTTTCTTGATAGTCCGCAACTGCATTGCCTATCTTGAGGCATCACAAAGGACTAAGACAACACCTAGTTGATCCGTTGGAGCTAATTTCGGATCTAAACCTGTAGTATGCATCTCTGGAGGGGCGACGGAAACTACAGAAACGCGGATCCCGCCCATGCCCTCACACAAGCCCAGCGGGACGAGCGGATCCGGGATACGCGCACTGCCCGCGGGACGATCGCCATAACCGTTGATGACCGCGATAGTTCGCCAGACGAAGAACCCCTCATACCGGAGGCGGCCGATCCAATGTCGGACCGCTTAGACGGACCGCTGCAGTGGCGATATGTGAATACGATACACAGGAAAGAGTTTCCTGCGGGGAACAGCGAACTTGCAAAGTTGACCACCGTGCGGGTTTATATGGGCGAGGATCCGGATGGATTCCTGCAAGACGTGAGTCGACAACGTAATCCCGGGAAAACCTGCAACACGTGATTGTGCACAAGCGTGCTAACAATCTGTCCAGCGTGTAGTCATCAAGACCGTGGAGTTTGCCGCAGATAGCTCTTCGTACGATGTTGCGGCGCCGGAACCAGCGGGCGCAATCAAGAACATCATGAGAAACCTACGCGACACTTACGAGGACTTGGATGAGCTAGAGTCGCCGTTCATACTCAAGCCCCGATTTTGGCAGGAGAGTACGCGTGCCATTCCGGTTACTGATGCCGACGGTAACCCGAACGAAGATGAGAAAGGTCGTCAAGAGCGTGTTTGGCACTACGGCATCCGGAGTTACTCTGACTTTTGCGACGGAGGGGATCTGCGGCACGTTATCGAAGAACATGCTAGTATTCCCCCTGATGAACGTTTCAGGTAAGTCTGAACTCGTCGCTCTCACAACCAAGGATAGATCCAAATCCAATGAGTGTCGCGGACTAATGGTTCCACAGCAAGGTACCAGAGCTGTTCCTTTGCAAGTTGTTTAACGAGATGGCAGAGGCTCTCTTCAAGCTACAGACCGGCCGTTTGTACTTTGATTACGATGAGGATGTCGATCCCAGGAGCCGAGATGACTATGATCAGCTTGAGGAAGACAGAGACACAAAATGGGGAAAAACGTTGATACACCGCGACATCAAGCCCATGAACATCCTCTTGCGCAGGCGAGCAGACGGGTATCCAACTGCGGTTCTTGCGGACCTAGATGGCGCCACCAGGCGTACCAAACCTGCAGATATGGGCACTAAATATTATATGTCGCCGGTGAGTAGACAAACTCTGCCTTGAGATTCAGCTTTTGCTCACGAGTCCCAGTTTAGGAAACTATCCGGGCTATTCGCACCAACCAGCCTGATCCGAACATCCGCTTGACTGTTAGATCCGATATTTGGTGCCTGGGTGGCGTGATCTGGGACTTGATGCATGCTCAGCTTCGAACAGAAACAGAAATGGTACGGGCAGAGATTGACCAAGCCATGAGAGATCCTGGGGCCGACAACGTTTATCCCGAGAGGATGTCGACGTTCGTAGTGGCCGAGGCTGAGTTTGAAGATCTGCCAGAACCTGCAAGGTACACTAGGAGTTTGCAAAGACTGGTGTATTGGTGTACCGCAACGTCGCCAGATGAACGGCCCAATCCCAGAGAGCTCATAGAAGAAACGTGGGAAATTTTGGGCGATCTGCGTGGTCTCCTAGACGGCGATATCTCAAGAGACGGCTCACGATATGACTTCGGCAATCTCAGAATTCGTGATGATCCGTTTAGAATTGGGCGTCGGAACCGAGTAACAAGGCGTCGAACGCAGGGATAGGCTCCGCCAGGTTGAGGTAATGTAAAATATGCAAGAAGGAACACGTGACATGTGCCAATAAATCAGAGCAAATAATACTTCTAGCCCCCTTCGGCGCTGTCGTATTCATACGAACTGTCTGAAACCTAGTGTAGGTAATACAATGTGTAGTTCGGCCCACAGGAGGTTCCCAGCAGGTGTTTACCGCAGAATCAGCCGTCGATCATTGTTGTCTTTCGCTGAATAATATGCCGGCGAACAAGGGCGGACTGAGAACGAGGAGGGTGGTGCGAGTCCGAAGCTGGAAGGACGGAGGCGCGTCGGGCAACACAATTACTCTTTTCAGCGTAGGCGAGATGGACGGCAGGCGCGACAAGCCCTCCACTTACCCGATCATGCAGTGCTGGTAATTATGAAGTGAACCAAATTACAGCTGAGAAAACGCACGGAGGAAGATAACATCGGGACCGTAAAGGAAAGCGGGAAAGAAGTCTTGGGTTGAGTGAATTAGGAGGTGGGTCTAGCGGAAGGTGCGAACGTCGATGACGGTAACGCCCAGAAGCGATTTGCACACTGCGATACGCATGCATGGTTCCAGATGAAAGTAAATCAACAAGGGTACGTCGGCGTTCGCAAGCTCTCTGGATTTTGTGTAGCCAGCCTCCAGTTTGCTTCCGCTGCACCTATAGCAAGATCAGTCGAACATAATCTTCTTTCCCATAGGCTTAACATCCATCTTCTTCTCCTTCGCCGCCTTGGCCGCCTGCCAGCTAGGGTGCAATGGGCCCGTATCATCTCTCTTCGCCTTCTTTGGAGGGCCAAGCGGCATCTCGTTTGCGCCGCTCTTCCCTGGCCCTCGCCCGGCCGGCCCTCTCCGACTACCTCTCCCACTGCGTTCGGCCACAGCACCGCGCTTCGCATCCCAGCCTCTATCCCGTTCCTGCTTCGCCAAATGCTTCGCTTTGTCCTTGTACTTCTGCTCCCATATCTTCCGCCGTGCTCTCTGCCCGCGCCGATTCTTGCGCGGTGCCACTTCGGCTTCGATGTCGGAAGCGTCTGATTCGGAGCCGGAGATATAAGTGGGGTAACTGAGGGCGGGGAGGAAGGCAGAGCCTGTGGTGGGGTTTGGGTCGGACGCGGCGAGCTTCCGGTTTGCCTTGGGGAGAGGTATCGAGGATGAATCCGAGTCGGACATAGGGCCGTCGTGTTCTGCATCTGAGTCGGACCGTTCGTCTGAATCTTCGTCGTCGCTAAAATTGTGGAAGGCCAGTGCGTCGGCGTCACCGTTTATGGGTTCAGCGTCCTCTGATATATCGTCTTCTTCATCCTCGTCCTCGCTGTTCAGATCTTTTTCGCTCGGCGGTCGGTGTCCATCAGACAGGGAAGCCTCGCTGTCCTCCTCGGCAGACGACGGCGCAGCGATCAGTGCATCTAGCGCCGTGAACGCATCTTGTGCCGAGGTGACCTCGTGCTCGGCCTGTATCTTAGCTTTCTTGCTTTCGTTCCACTTGTCAATCCCCTCCTTGGCCTCACCCTTCACACCTCCCGTGCCAATCCGAACAATCTCCTTCAATCCATCAATTGTCTCCTGTACCACCTTCCTCACCGCATCCACCTTAAACAACCTTCCCTTCACATTCAGCAGCGCCGGGTCCTGGTCCCCTCCTCTTTCCACCTCTCCAACATTGTCCGGCATGCACCCACTCTCCCTCAAACTCTTCACCTTCCCAAGCGTCTTCCTGAGATGTAGCCCCGCGACCTTCTCTATATTCAAGCTCTTCAGGTGCGCGTACTCGGCTTCTAGCCGCGCGAGCGTTTTCGCGTCCCCATTTGCTTGCGCGGTCTTCTTTCGGCGACTGTGCTTCTGGCGCTCGAGGATTGCGGCGTGTCGGAGCGCGGCGACGAGAGGCTTCTGCGCGGCATCAATGCGTTGTGCGCACTTGAATTTACGGCGGCCGAGAGAGCAATCGGCAGTTGATTCTGGGGAGGCAGAGCCCGTCGGCTCTGCACGCTTTCGTTTGGGCATTTTGGCGGGTCTTGGTGCTGTTGTCGTGGATTGCAGTGTGATTGGAAATTTTGTGGGACGTGAAAGTTCATTGGTGAGACCTGCCGTCCGGGCGTGGTCTGTGCGGGCCGCGCAAAGTTACTGTAATCGATGGTTGCCGTCAGTTTGCCCGAATAGGAAGTTCGAAAAATCGATCCGTCGTCCTAAAAGCATCAACGAGCGTACAGGTTAAGTAGACCCGACTGTTAGCGTCGCTGACCTGACCCTACCCTTTTAGGTATAACTTTTATCCCATCTGACTTGAAAAAGAGAATTAAGATAAAATTAAAATAAAATTAAAATAAAATTAAAATAACATTTAAACTTAATAATTTAATTATATAATTAAAATATAAATTTAGAATTATATTAAAAATTAAGTATATTTTAAGATTTATAAAGTCTATTAAATTTAATACTAGTTCTAAAGATTAAGTTAGTTATATATAATTAAAGTCTACTTAACCTAAGTTCTAAAGTATTAATAACTTACTTAGTTTAATTTAGGGAAATACTAAAACGTTAATTTAATTACTCTAGAGTAATAGAGTAATATACTAAAATAATATAAAGGTATATATATACTCCTCCTTTTTTAAAACCCCTTTTAGTTGCCCTAAGCTACTATAGCTACACTATTTATTTAATTAATATATAAATATATTAAAGTAATTATATTATTACTCTAGTTACTCTTAGGTAAAAAAGTAAAATTAAATAATATTTTTTTTTTAGAAGTTAAATATATTTTATATATTTTATATATATATATATATTAATTAAATAAATAGTGTGGCTATAGTGGCTCGGGGCGACCAAAAGGGGTTTTAAAAAAGGAGGAGTATATATATACCTTTATTATATTTTATATATTAAAGAAATTTTATTATATACGTTTATAATATATATATTTTATTTTTTATTTAATAAAAAATATATATTTTTTATAATAACTATTCTTCTATATATATTATAATTTATTTAAATAAAGATATACGATATTATATATAATATATTTACTAATTTAAATTATTATAATTTTTAATATTATACACTAGTTCTTAAATATTAAAATTATTATGTTTAATTTAATAGGTATAGAGTTAAGTTAGTATTAAAAAATATTATTATAAAAAAAGATTTTTTAGTATTATAAAATTTTAATTTTATTATATATTTAATATTTAGAATATATAATTTATAAAATTTTTAATAAATAAGTAAATTTATATTATTCTTACTCTATAAAGAACTCTTTAAAAAAGTTAATTTACTTAATAATAATATACTAGAATTAGTTATTAGAGAAAGAATATATAGTTTAGTAAATAATATATCTAACTATTTATAATAGTAATATTATAAATTATAAATTTAAATCTTATTCTCTTTTAATTTCTCCTAAGTAGGAGGTAAAAAACTATTCTACTTAGGTAATCTAAGTGTAAAACTATATTATATTTACTAAAATTAATATACGAAGTTTACTATTACTTTAATAGTTTTTATTTAATATAGTTTAATTTAATTTTATAATATTATACTTTTTAAAGCGCTAAAGCCCTTAATATAAAATTTTTCTACTGCTATTACTAGTAGTTTTTTTTAATACTTAATAATTTAATAATAATAACCTCTCCGCTAACTCTCTCTATAAATATAATTTTAATTTTAGTAAAATACTAATTAATTTAAATCTCTTTAGGCGCCTCTACTAATTATAATCTTAAAAATTATATATTTTAAAATAATACTACTACTGCCGCCGCCCGCTATAAGTATATATATTTAATAACCCTCCTACGCTTTTAATTTTACCTAGTCCCTTTTTTTATATATATATAAATATATACTCTATACTTACTCTAGCTATAGCTTAAAATTATAAATCTTATCCCTATAATATACTACTAGCTTTTTTATACTCGTAGTAATAATTACCGTATACTTCTAAAGCAATTTATTAATAATATTATATAAGATAGTAAAGGTATTTACTTATTATATATACTACTGCTAGGCAACTAAATTACTATATACTAAAGTAATAATATTAAGTTTAAATAT
Source organism: Pleoardoris graminearum (assembly GCA_030770415.1). Lineage (NCBI taxonomy): Eukaryota > Fungi > Ascomycota > Dothideomycetes > Pleosporales > Didymosphaeriaceae > Pleoardoris > Pleoardoris graminearum. The sequence continues at coordinate 93,500 of JASEKS010000325.1, forward strand.
AGTAAGAGCTACTATACTTAGCTAGAAAAAGTATATACGTTACCTAAACTAAACAAAGTTACTTTTATATAATTTTTTTAATATCCTTAATCTTTAATTTAGTAATCTATAAAGTATAAAAATATAAGTATTTATCTATAGCTATATAGAGGTTATATAAAGGACCTATTTATATTTTATTTTTTAATATTTTATTAGTCTTAATAGTAAAGCGTAGATACTACTTAAACTTATTAAATATAATAATTAAGTAACTTTAATAATAGAGGAAGTTCGCGTAATAATTATATAGGTTCTATAGTTTACTATTTATATTATATATATAACCCTTAAAGTAACCGCGTTATATTACGCTAAGTACCCTAGTATCTACTAATATAGGTTACTAGTTTAATACTAACCGCTAGCCTACTAGTATACTTATTATTTAATTAAGTAGCTATTTAAATAGATATTATTTTTAGTTAACTTTTACTTTAGCTTTTAATTATTACGTATATAGTTTAGTATTTAACAGAGTTTCCTTACTACGTTTATACTCCTAGATTGTTATTTAGGCGTACTTATTACTTTTTAGTTCTCTTTTAATATAACTTACTGTTTAATTAATTAATTTATTAGATTTTAAACTAAAGTTTATTAAATTTAGTTATATTACCTACTTAAGCTAATTAATTTATTAAATAGATTTAGTTTAGTTTAAATTTTTAATTAGGTTAGTACAGTAATTTAACTTAATTAAAAACTAGACTATTTTTAAATAAAAAGAAACTATTTTTAAATAAGTAATTAATTAAATTTTTGTATAGATTATTTAATTAGTTTATATTTAATTAATTAGTTATATTATAGGAGTTAATTTTAGTTTACTTAAAACATAAAAATTATTATATATATAGTTAAATAGTCTTTATATAAAATAACTTTTTTTTATTTTATAAAAATACTTACTAATATTATAAATTATAACAAAAAAGATATTAGTATTAAAATAAATTATAAAATTTAAAAATAAAAAAATTATTTTAAAATAAATATAAATTTAATATAAATATTATTTTATATAATAGATATTATAAAGTAGTAATAAAAAAATTTAAATTTATTTTTTTAGTTATTTTTATTATATAGTATTATATTATTATATATTAAACCCCTCCTAAGTAGGAGGCGAAAAACTACTCTACTTAGATAATCTAAGTATAAAACTACGTTACATTTACTAGAATTAATATATAAAATTTACTCTTACTTTAATAGTTTCTATTTAATATAGTTTAATTTAATTTTATAATATTATACCTTTTAAAGTACTAAGGCTCTTAATATAAAGTTTTTTTACTACTATTACTAGCAGCTTTCTCCGATACTTAATAATTTAATAATAATAATTTTTTTACTAACTCTCCCTTTATAAGAATAATTTTAATCTCTAGTAAAGTATTAATTAATTTAAGTCTTTTTAGGCGCCTTTACTAGTTATAATTTAAAGAATTATACGTAAAATACCGCTGCCGCTACTACCTACTATAAGTACTTATATTTAGTAATCCTCTTACGCCTTTATCTTTACTTAGTCCCTTTTTTATATATATATAAATATATACTTTATACTTACTCTAGCTAAAACTTAAAATTATATATTTTATCCCTATAATATACTACTAGTTTTTTTATACTTTTAGTAATAATTACTATACGCTTTTAAAGTAATCTATTAATAGTATTATATAAAATAGTAAAGGTATTTACTTAGTATATATACTACTTATAAATAGTCGTATTACTATATATTTAAGTAATAATATTAATTTTAAATATAGCAAGGACTACTATATTTAGCTAAAAGAAGTATACGCGCTACCTAAACTAGATAAAATTACTTTTATATAATTTAATATCCTTAATCTTTAATTTAATAATTTATAATATATAAAAGTATAGGTATTTATTTATAACTATATAAAAGTTATATAAAGAGTTTACTTATATTTTATTTTTTAATATTTTATTAGTTTTAATAGTAAAGCGTAGATACTATTTAAACTCTTTAGTATTAGATATAGTAATTAGGCAACTTTAATAATAAAAAAGTTATAAAAGGTTCTATATAGTTTTATAGTCTACTATTATATAGTACGCGTAGGTAATTATATTATATTACCTACTTCCTATAGTACCCGCTAAGTACCTACTAATATAGACTACTAGTTTAATACTAACTACTAGTCTACTAGTATACTTATTATTTAATTAAGTAGCTATTTAAATAGATATTATTCTTTAAAGTCGGCTTTTATAAATTAGCTTTTAATGATTATATATATAGTTTAGTATTTAATAGAGTTCCCTTACTATATTTATACCCCTAGATTAAGGTCTAAACGTACTTTTACTTTTTAATTATATATTAAAAAAGTTATATAGTTTTACTACTATCAATATTTTAGACTAGTAATAATTAGAATAAAAAACTTTTAAATTATTAATTAATGTATTTTATAAGCTTTATAAAGCCGCGGTATAACGTAATAATAAAAAATTAATTAATACTAAATAGCTTATATATAATAAGACTATATATAAGTAGTATAAATTTTAAACCCTTAAAAGTTATACTTTTTTTTAGTATAAATAAAATATTTTACTAAATATAGTAACGCTCTGCTTATATTTTAATTATATATTTATAAATTAGGAACTACTTATAATTATTCTTAAGGTTATTAATAATTACTACTTATAATTATATATAACGTAATTAGCCTAAGGGGTTATTAGGCGTATAAATTTTAAAATTAAGAAAAGTTATTAGATTGTTACCTAAAGCCTATATAACTAAATATTTAGTTTTTAAGTAAATTTAACTATTTATCTTATACTTTATACTATATTATTAACTTCTATTTAGAGGCACTTTATTATATTATATTTTTATAGGTTTTTTTATTTTTAAAATATTTTATTATTATACTATATTTGTATATTAATCGAACAAATAGTGTGGCTGTGGTAGCTCAGGGCGACTAAAAGGGGTTTTAAAAAAGGAGGAGTATGTGTATGCCTTTATTTTATTATACTAATCTTAGCTAGATTACCGCCTATTATACTAACTACTTTTAGTAGTAGTAATACTCTAAATTAAAATAAAATTTAATATTAACTAGAACGTAATCCTTCTACTTATATATAGCTTATTAATAAGTTTTACGCTAACCTACGCGTAAGTAAATTTTTAGTAAAAAATAACTTTTTTAAGTATATTATTCTTAGCTACTTTAAAGTCCTTCTTAGTATATTATTTATATACATAAATTCTAGACTAATAGAATAAAAGTTTTATAAAAGTAAATAGTTAATAAAAAAAGCTAAAAGACCTAACATTATTAATAAAACTAAAAGTAATAGAGTAATCTAAAAAGTAAACTAATAAACTAAAATAGATTTATTAGTACACTTATAAAATCTAAGATAAAAAAAATTTAAATATAAATTTTAGGGCATACTAATACGTATAAGGTTAAGTAAATATACGCTTTTATTTTTATTTAGTAAATATTACTAATTAAGTAATAGGTACTATAGGTAGCGTAGGTACTAATAATAATAGGTATAACTTTTCTTATTCTATAAAACTACTAAGTAGGTTAAGTATATATATAACTTATTTTAGTAGGCCTTTAGTATTATTATATTAGTAAAAAGTTTATTAGATAGTAAAAAAGCTTATATAAAATTAAATAAAATATTATTACTTTAAATTACGTAATAAGTTTATAATAATATTATTAGTTTATAATATTAGTAGGCGAGATAAAACGCGATAAAAGTAAAATAAAAAAGAATAAATAAGTCTTTTATACTTATACTTAAGAGTAAACTTTTAAATTATAATATATAAATATTAATTATAATTATAATTTTACTTTATGTTTTATATTTTATATTTTATATTTTATATTTTATATTTTATATTTTATATTTTATATTTTATATTTTATATTTTATATTTTATATTTTATATTTTATATTTTATATTTTATATTTTATATTTTATATTTTATATTTTATATTTTATATTTTATATTTTATATTTTATATTTTATATTTTATATTTTATATTTTATATTTTATATTTTATATTTTATATTTTATATTTTATATTTTATATTTTATATTTTATATATTATATTTTATATTATATACTTTACGAGTTTTATAAAGTCGTAGTATAATATATAATAAGAACTTAACAAATACTAAACAATTATTAAAAGTTGTTAAAAGTAAGTTAAAAAGGATGTAGGCTAGCCTAAAAGTATAGTAATAGCATAAGGATATATGCTTTTGCCATATGCACGTGTACGAGGAGGCGTGTAAAAGGGGAGACAATAAAGGCGTATAACAAATACTAAATAACTTAATTATATTAGATTATATATATATATATATATATATATATATATTTAATAGTATATTATATATAACGTTATTAATAAAACGTTTTGTATTTACTATAAATTTATAAAAAAAAAATACTTATTAAGTCTATTTTAAATAATATATAAATAACTAGTACATAATTTAGTACTAAATGTTAAATAATAATAAAAAAATAATGTAGAAATTATAGGCGATTATATACTTAATAACAAAAGCCCTATCTTAGGCCGCCGCTAAGGCACTGGACGTGACGCAGGTAGCAGTACTCCCTCTCTCACACAACTGGGAACGGGAGTTGCAAACACCATCCGCAGTGCTGCATCATTCTTTGACATCCACGCCACCTACTCCACTCGGCTGTATCTTTTGCACGGTGGCGTTTCGATCACAAGCCCTGCAAGGGTGAATGTATGTACGACACTTCCACTTAGACCTGTTATCCCGACAGTCATTGGCCCCGTCTCACACTTGGCGAATTGCAACGCACAATCAAAAATCGGATCCACTCCCAGGCATCAGGTACCATTTTCCCGTCCGCCCCGTGCAAGTCATCCATAGACGCAAAGAGCACGCATGGAAAAGCTACAGCACCTTACTAAAAGTAAAAGACATGCCTGGACCTACAGCGGAAGTTTAATCACGGTGAGACAACACAGGCGGTGACGAAACGGCGGGTACCGTGTACGCATACGACATGTCATGTAAACAACAATAGAGTGTCCTGTGTGAGCTCCAGGCCTGGTTTTCGCGTTCAAGAGGCAATCTCCGAGTTCGTTGACCGCTTCTTCGTTCCCGTCACGACGAAGTTTGAGATAACTACGGGCCGCGTTGCATCAACAGCGATATCCAACAACGCCTGCGCTCGCATCAACATCGTCTACGAGCAATAACCGCTTGCATCCACGTTTGGACGAAGCCTCACCTTACTGTCTTCCTTCCTTTACGTTTATCCGTGGGAGCTGTATCAACTTGCTGTACGCTACGACCTCACTCAACGCAGAGTTCGGTCAAGTAGCAGGCGCTATAACCAGAGCCTATCAAACACGGTACCCTATAGTCTTACACTGCGGCAAATACACAACTTGTACATACCAATGGGAATCGGTTTGGTCACTTGCGTTCACGCCACCAATGTCGCTACGGTGGGCCTCGTTTGCGATGACGTCTCAGCAAAGCGGTAGCCTTACTCTGGATCAACCTTCTGCACAAATGTACATTCAATAGATCAACGACATCCGACTTCAGTGGTATTCTCTGCAGTCGCGCGCGCTGTACAGCGTTCTAGGAGTAGTTTCGGACGGAGTGCAAGCTCCCATGCGCGCTTTCAGGAGAAGGCGGAAACTGTTGTAGCTTGTGAAAGTTGTGAAAAGTTATGCTGCCTCCGCAAGAAGGCGAGCCGCAGCAAAAGCAACTTGACTGAGACAGTACCCACATATCCACCTGGCTGTCATTGAGCCGGGCAACACATGCAGCGACATTTAAGCAGCCTCAGCTTGACGGCTGCTACTTCTTGGCTCTTACTACACTGCAATACGACTTTCCTTCTCCCCTACCTCAATCTTTCTATCCTTTGCTGCCACACGAATACGCCGTACGGTGGCGCTTGCCTTTCTCGTTATCTCACAATATCGCTCGTACTTCCATATACCATCTACATAGGCACAATGTCCACACGTCACGCAGACACTCCACTTCTCACCTTGGCGGAGGCGAGTGTGGTCTCCAGCACCGAGACCCTTCGAGCCTGGGGCGGAGATAGGGACCCACACATCGGCCACGGTCATTTGGCTGCCCGCGCTCTCTCTGCAGTCGACTCCGCCATTACCGAGCTTCAGCAGCTTAAAGCCGCCCTCCAAGCTGATGCGAACTTCTCCTCCAAACACAGCAAGGCTATCAACACGGAAACAGATGCCGAGAACGACGCCCAGAAAATCCATGAGGTGACGGACACGGCGAACGAAAAGCTCATCCAGTACGACAACTTCGTCGTCCGTCACAAGGAGCAGGGCAAAAATATGGACGCATTCATTCACCGGATCAAGGCCTTGGCCGACAAGATGGGCCGTGCTCTTCATCGCTACCACAATACTGTCGCTGCGAAGAAGCGAGCTGCCGCTTACGGCTGCCAGTTCGAGGACATAAACGCGTTGTTGACAACCAAAGACACTGTCATGACAAAGGAGTTAGAAGAGCGGGAGGCAACCCTGGTCATTGGTGGCGTTAGGCTTACCGACCTGATGTAGGAGCCTATATCAGGTGGCGACGACGACGGCCAGATTTTGGGGTTTGGACATCTCTATAGCGGATACAGGGAAAATCGGGCGTATCTTTCATTCGACTGTGCTCCGGTCTCCATCGAGCTATTCTAACAGCACTTCAGTCTTTCCCGGAGCCGTCATGTGTTGCTTCTTCATTATCCATCCGTAAGCTTCATGTCGCATACTTAGATGCGTACCAAGCTACTAAATTGAAACTGGCTTCTCTATATTGTGCTTGGAGTATTTATCTGGTTCACTCATTAACCGGAAGAGCTTGGCTAATGTAAGGTATCTTCGTTCAACTTGCAACGCTCTCGCTACAAACAAACACCATATTTGAACGCGAGAGCAAGCACGAGAGTCGAGTGATAATCGGACTAACCATCGCATTGTGGAGTATCTACATTCTCTTTACAATTTCAATGATACTTCCCACGTCATTTCCAAACATCCAGATTTTCTCTATTTCCAACCCACTGACCCCATCGATCAATTGTTTCCACTCACTTGCCGTTCTCTCCTTCCCACCCAATACCGCCAGCATCAGGATATCTAGCGCTGCGACCTTAGCACTGCACTCGCGATCCGGTAGCACCCTTTCATTGATCAACAACTTTGAGTAGCCCACCTTCATGGCGTCGCGCACGTGACTAAGTATGCTGATGCAATCCTTGTCGGGCCAGTCATGCAGGATGCGCTTCAGAAAGTAGGCCCGGGCACCAGGCACAGGCTGTGGAGTGAAGAAATCGTGTGCTTGGATCTCAATCAAGTCTCTGCTACCACACGGTACCTGGGACAGTACGGCTGGGCAGTCTTGAAGAACTAGTGTTCCCTGCAAGCTGAGACCTTTCTTGAACTGCGCAAAGGCTACGATGTCGTGGCCTTTGGACCCTCCAATGTCAACGAGAAGGGTGTCACTGGCGGACTGCACACTCAGCTTCTCTGCGACAGGGTAGACCTCGAACCAAGGCGTTTCACCGGCTCGCACGGCGCCCATGAAGCTAGTGAACTGTTGGCCAAATTCTCCACCTCGAGCTACGTTTTCGAGGAACGGTATGCCGTGGACATGCTGGTAGACGCCATCCCTTACGCCGGGCTCGCGATATCCATGTTTTGCAAAATACCCCGGCATGGCTGCCATGGTCGACATGAAGTCGCGCACCATATGGCGAAGCCCATTTGCCCACTCAGGACTCTCGAACAGCTTGCTGACGGGCGTGGGTGCATATCGATGTATCCCAGTTTCGAGAATAAGGCCCGTGGATGTCAGCACACGCATCAGCCGCTTTACAAATCCTACATCTGAAGAGGTAGATTCGGCAAGCTGGTTAGCTGAGATATGGGCATTGTGGTCGTCGTCCCTAGTTGCGTTGACAAGCGAGATCCAGCCAGCGTCGATGGCGACGTGGAGAACCGCAGGGTCCACCGATTGTATGAAGAGGTCCCAAACGCGATCAACCGGTATTCGCAAAGCTCCCGTGAGCCGTTTGGATGCCTCGACTGCTTGAGCGCGAAAGACGGGATCAGATTCTAAGTCTCCTTGAAGTTCCAATGCAGTGGCCTGGGCCGCAGCAAGAAGACTGAGAAGCTCTCGTCGCTTGGCGTCCATGATAGATTGGTAATCGTTGCGGTAGAAGTAATGTCAAAGGTCATTGGCCGTCGGGAGTGAACTCTACGGCCTGTGATGTAGCAAGCAAGAACCCGTACATATCAGGCTTCTAAATAGCCAGAGGATGTGATACAAATAACTCTTGGCAAAGGTTAATACATGTATCTATTCGTCAGGGAGAGTTCGTTCACATGCCCAGAAACTGTATCATCCTCGTCGCCGACCAATCCTGTCTCTGCCCTGTTGTGCATGGCGCTGATGGACTTGCTCGGTGCACTCCAAGCTTCTTGCTATTGGACCTGGAGACTACTTATTCTACAATCCTCCCTATATCACTGGTTCATGATACACTCAACAACGCAGCGTACCTGGCGTGGTGAGCGTGGCTTGCACTAGCCTCTCTAGCGCACACCAACGTTGAAGGGCGAGTGTCCAATAGGATCCACCTTCGTACTAATACAGTTACACGGGCAAAATGTTCGTATCAAGGTAAAGTGTTTCACTTAGGGAAGTATGTTACTGATAGTACAGATTATATTCTATCTCGTAGAGTCAAAAAGTTTCCTCACTTACGCAAATGCCAGGCTAACGTTAGCTAAGTATTCTTCTCTATTAGTATCTTAAAATCCATATAGGTCTATATAGTAAAATTACGTCTCTTTTAATATATTAAGTATAAAGATATATATATATATAATTATACACGCTTATTTTTTTAACTGTATCTAGGGAAACAACTTTTTTTTAGCCTATACCTTTTTTAGACTAGTGTCTCGACGCTATACTTTACCTCTTTTTATATAATATATATATATATCCTTTTTTTAAAATTTCTTTTAGTTGCCTCTATTTATTATAATTATACCCTTTTACTTAATTATTATATATACGTTTATAAAACTCCGTTTTACTAAAACGTCGTCCGACGTCTCATAGATTTAATAGACTAAAATAATACTAATAATTAGTCAAATTTATAGTAGGGTAATAAAAAAACTAAGTAAAAAAATATTGTTTTTAAAATAATATAACTCTTTAATTAGTAAGTCTAAAAATACAAAAAAAAAGTTATCTTAAAGAAAAAAACTAGCTAATTAAATTTACTATATTAGGACCTGCTTACTTAAGGGTTTAGAAGTAAAAAAATTTAGTAAATATAAAAGATTTTAGGAATCTATTTTAGGAGTTAATAACTTTTTATTAATTATATATAATTAATTTATTTTAATATATAAAATAATAAATAATATATTATATTAATATATAAATAATTTAATATATTAGTATATTAATTATATAATTATGAATAAAAGTTTAATTTTTAAATTTTAAATAATAAACTAGTAAATAAAATATTACTAGTATTTAGTATAGTAGCCTATAGCTTCTATAACTATTTTATAATAGTTAGGGAGAAATAAAATATAATTATTAATAACTTTTTATAGTATATTATTCTACTTTTTTATAATAGCTATTTTAAAAGATTCTATACTTTTTAAACTTAATTCTATACCTAAATTAGCCTTTTTATTTTTAATTAGTCTAGATTTAAATAAATTCTATATATTTTTAATAGAATCTAAATTAGGACTATAGGCTTAGTAAGGAAATAAAATTAATTTTATTATTTTTAAATTAAGCTAAAATATTATTTATTAAATAGATTTTAGGACTATCTTATTAATATTACTATTTTAAAATATTATTACTATTTAGATTATAATTATAATATAATATAATAATGTATATAAAGGTATATACATACTCCTCCTTTTTTAAAACCCCTTTTAGTCGCCCCGAGCCACCACAGCCACACTATTTATTCGATTAGTATACAAATATATATAATAATATATATAATTATTATATATATATTTATATACTAATCGAATAAAAAGTGTAGCTATAGTGGCTCGGGGCGACTAAAAGGGATTTTAAAAAAGGAGGGGTATATATATACGTTTATAATTATTATTCTTTTTCGACATATTAAGTATAAAGGCATATACATACTCCTCCTTTTTTAAAACCCCTTTTGGTCGCCCTGAGCCACTACAGCCACACTATTTGTTCGATTAATATATAAATATATAATTATTATTATTATTATATTAATAAAAAAATAAAAAAAAAGGTATATTACTTACTATGTTTTATACTTAGTTTATAGGATTAATAACCTTATTTATATAGTCCTTACTAGTAAAAGAAATATTATTATTAAGTATTTTAATAAATATTAAATTACTTCTTTTACTTATTTAAATAAATTTCTATACTTAGATAGTTACGTTTTGGTTTACTATTTAATTAGTATTAATAATATAAATAAGATATTAATAATACTTTTATATTAAAAAATAATAATACTTAAGAAAATCCTTTACTCTAAATATAAGTAAATATAATTTATTTTTTATAAATTTATTAAAACTATTAAAAGATATTTTCTTTTAGAACTCCCTTATAGTCTATTTAAAAGAATATAAAATTAAACTTAATTTTCTTATTAATTATATAAAAAGGTAAAGCGTAGTATTAAAACACTAGTCTAAAAAAGGTATAAGCTAAAAAACGTTATTCTCCTAGATATAGTTAAAAAAACCGAAAAGTAATAAGTACGCCTAGACGACGATCTAGGGGTACAAACGTAGTAAGGGAACTCTGTTAGGTACTAAACCGTGTACGCAATAATTAAAAGCTAAGCTTATAAAAGTTAACTAAGGATAATATCTATTTAAACAGCTGCTTAATTAAATAATAAGTATGCTGGTGGGCCAGCGGTTAGTTAAAAAAAATAAACATATAGAAGAATTATAAAAAAATTTATTTTACTTTTATTAGAAAATAAACTTATACCTATAATATATAGTTTAATATATAGCTTAATATATAGCTTAATATATAGCTTAATATATAGCTTAATATATAGCTTAATATATAACTTAATATATAATTTAATATATAGATTAATATATAGTTTAGCGTACTAAAGTTTAGTATACTAGTAGTATAGAGTTATAGTTATCTCTACTCCTTTTTCTATAGGCTAAGTAGTATTATAGTACCAGTAATACTATAATATCCCTACTTTATTATATTATTAAAGTTATATAATAGAATCTAGTATATTAATATAAATTCTAATATAAATACTAGTATAGTATTTATGTTTAGTAGCGTAGTTAATAGAGTATAGTTAACTAATAGTTATAGATATATTAATAATAACTTATACGTATAAGTAGTAGAAATAGTTATATAATACCTATTATTAAGTATATAAATATATACTAAAAAAGCTATTAATACTATAAGAGCTCTTAACGTATTAAAAAGGGGATATTATAATATTATATACTAGGTACTTACCAGAGATAAGAGAGATAAATATATAATAATAATAGTAGAGGAAGGTATTAAGCTATACTTACTTATATAGTATATTTAAATATAGTATATTAAAAATAAGTGTAATAGTAGCTTAACTATATATATATTTATATACTAATTAAACAAATAGTGTGGCTGTAGTGGCTCGGGGCGACTAAAAGGGATTTTAAAAAAGGAGGAGTATGTGTATGCCTTTATTAGCTTAACTATATTATAAAATAATAAGCTATAATAGCTTATAGAGAAGTTATATAAAAAAGATATAATAGTAATAGGAGAATAAGAGATAAATTTTATATTTAAGATAATAGACGGCGTATAGACATAGAAAATATTTAATATAATAGTAGTTACTAAATTATACTAAATAATTTACTAGGGGCGGGTAGTAAAATATAAAAGAGGTATAGCAGCTACTACGTATTAATAAAAAAAAATAAGTATAGATTTAAGTTACGTAAGCATATACGTATATATCTAAATATTAGTAAGTATTTATATATTAATAAAATAAATAGGTAGAGAATTTAGAGAACTATAACTATATATATATAAATAGTAGTTTTTTAATACTATCTATAATAGTAGGGTGGCACAGTAGGCAAGTGCCTAAAAATACAAAAATTTCTTAAATTTTTAATATATTCTGCGTATTAGGGGTTTAATTCCTCTCCTTATTATAATATTCTTTAAATATGCCTACTTTACTAGTAAAAAGTAGAGTTTTTAGAAATACGGGGTACTACTAAGAAATTAATATAAAATTATAAGAAGCTAAAATTTTTATATAGAATACGTTATATCTAAAAGTATAAGTAAAGTATTTAGGTTAAAATTACTATTTAAAGTTAAATAAGATAAAAATCTATACCTAAATAGGCCTAGCGTGGTGAACTAGGCCTAATTAGGTTAAATAAATTAGTAGTTTAGTTTAACTATTTAGTAAATAATAATCTAGTTAAAAAAAATTAAAGAGTCGGTTCTAGTTTGTTTAGGAGATAAAATACTTTCCTTAAATAGTTAGGTAGCCTTAATATAAAAAGGCTTATTTTTTTAAAAAAAAAAAAAAAAAAAAAAAAAAAAAAAAAAAAAAAAAAAAAAAAAAAAAAAAAAAATAAAAAAAAAAAATATAAAAAAAAAAAAAAAAAAAAAAAAAAATTAAAATATAAATTAGCAAAGTAGAAGGATTTAAAAAACTAAAAGGGTTTAGAAAACTAGGAGGGTCTAGGAAACTAGAAGGGTCTAGAAAACTAGGAGGGTCTAGGAAACTGGGAGGGTCTAGGAAACTGGGAGGGTCTAGGAAACTGGGAGGGTCTAGGAAACTGGGAGGGCGTAGGAAACTAAGAAGCGGTGTAGGTAAAAACGGTAGACAGACGAGGTTAGGTAGTAGAAGTAGGGTGTAAGCTTAGTAAGGGGTGTAGGTGGTAAAAAAAAAAGGAGGGGAAGAAAGAAGGGGAAACGCTAACCCCGGGGCGACCCGGCCGTTCCCGCGGGGGTGTGTGTGTGGCGGTGGGGGTAACCCGTAGGGACGCATCATAGGGTTAGGGTTAGGGTTAGGGTTAGGGTTAGGGTTAGGGTTAGGGTTAGGGTTAGGGTTAGGGTTAGGGTTAGGGTTAGGGTTAGGGTTAGGGTTAGGGTTAGGGTTAGGGTTAGGGTTAGGGTTAGGGTT
>JASEKS010000326.1:0-105536 GCA_030770415.1 Pleoardoris graminearum
GGAGAAGAGGGGAAAAGGAGGGAAAGGAAGAGAGAGGAAGAGAGGAGGGGTGGAGGTAAGGGGAGGGGGAGGGGGGGGGGGTGGGGTGGGGGGGTGGTGGGGTGTGGGGGGGGGTGGGGGGGGTTGTGGGGGGGGGGGGGGTGGGTGGTGGGGGGGGGGGGGGGGTGGGGGTCGTGGGTTTGATTGGTTCGCTTCGGTATCGATAATTGTGGGTGAAGGTAACCCTCATCGTTAGCTTTCCTACTACATGAGACTTGCAATAATGCTTCGTTATCTAATGCACTGAAAGCTCCTGGTAGTTAACGACGCAATCATATTTACATACTCGGGAAACCGCTGAACGTCTGGATTGAGCATGCAGATGCCCAGGTGTACTCCAACAGTCATCACCGCAACCATCGTCTACGTTACGGAGTACCTGTCCCGCTACAATGAAGCCTTTTCCGGTTCCATTATGTACATCTAGTTTTCGAGTGGCATATCCCGGAGCCTTGAGGCGGCAATTACTCATGTCGCCATAACTACGAGCTTGGAGAGAACCTGGTCGCCGTACCACCTTCAATTATCCTCACCGCTAAGTAACTTGTAACAGATCAACGGTCAGGGTAGATGCCTTGCTTTGCTTACCAATGCATAATCAATCAAAAGAATTGGGCCCATCGGATGGTGGCATGACGTTGGTGTTCTGTACGTACTCGACGGTCGGTCCGAACTTTTACTTCCGTGCCGTCCATAAGAAATCTGCCCGGGAACAACCAGAAACCACGCACGACCTCCAAGGCAACGGCGCTAGACCACCTGAGGCTAGAATATCCGTCTATTGGTAAATTGGGGGCGGGCTGATCCGTTGCAGCGGTGAGTAAACACTCACACCCCCTTTGGAGATTTGGAATACTGAAGCTTTGACAGCACAATGTACCATGTCCCGTCCGCGGATGAGATACACCGTAATGATAGGATTGGAAGAATTAGACTGTATGAGCAAGTTTGATTAACAATACCGTTGGAAATCAGGAGAAGCCAAGCGATGTCGCTTTGATTGTAGAGATTTTAAGTCTATAAATGTAGGCGTGTGGTGGGCGATCATTTGGCTACACACCTCCTCCATCACATTCTTGCACATAGCTTTAATAAACACGATCAATATGGTGGCCATCTCCCTCCTCACCCGCGTCATCGCAGGCATCCCCGTGCCCAACACTCCTCTCATCAACTCTTCAATTGCGCTTGCTCGAGCAGCGCTTCCAGATCAGGGTTACAACCACGTCATGCGCTCCTGGCTCAACGGTCAAGCCATCATAAACAAGCTTCCGGAAGCCAATCGCTCTCGCATCGACGAGGAAGCGGTCGGCGTAGCAGCCATTCTCCACGACCTCGGCTGGTAAATCTCACACAGGCCATTCGTCTCGGCCAGCGAGCTGACAAATTGCAGGAGTGAGAACCCAGAGTACATCTCCGCTGACAAGCGCTTCGAGATCGACGGCGCCTTTGCAGCTCGCTCCTTCATCGAGAAGCACGGAGGTCCCGGCTGGACACCGCACCGCGTTCAACTTGTCTTTGACGCTATTGCGCTGCACACCACAGCGAGCCTCTCGCGTTACATGAAACCCGAAATTGCGATCATGTCTGGCGGAGTGTTGACTGAGCTCTTTGGCCCTAGCCTTAGCAAGAACTTCTTCGGTGACATGATCACTGTGGACCAGGAGCAGTGGGAGAGGATCGTCAAAGAGTTTCCGACCACCGGCCTGAAGGATTACCTCAACGATGTTATGGTGCATCTGTGTGTGACGAAGCCGAATACCACGTATGACAACTTTCAGAGCGATTTTGGAGAGGTGTTTGTGAAGGGGTTCAACCGAACGGGCCATCGGATGGTGGATCTGATGCAGGCTGTTCTACCTAATTAGCTAGGCGGCGCGGTCGGCTGATAAGTACCTAGGTCCTATTATCAGCCGTCCGGGCGGCTGAGGTCGTATGTATAGAGGACCGTGGAATATAGGACTGCATCGGGGGAAAGGTTTGGAAACATGACTTGACAACTCCAGATAGCTTTAATAGATCTATACTCTTGCAGAAATGCTACAAGTAATTTGCTTAGCAATCGCATTTGTAGTAAAACATTTTTTGCCCTGCACTAACCTAACGAGGTTGGTATAGCTAGGTATTCCGTCACCGTGGAAATTCTACGATTTCAAAGTATAGTACTAGGACAAACGTCTAAGCACAGCACACGTCTAGTGCCTTACTAGCTGCCTAAGATAGAGCTTTTATTATTACAATAAGTGTATAATTACTTATACGATTTTTATAGTTATATATTTATTATTATTAATATTTAGTACTAAGTTATACTAATCATTAATAGTTTTATAAATAGAGTCTATATTATATATATAAATTAATATTTAATAACATTCCTTTACTATATTAATACTTTTTTAATATATACTTATTTTTTAATTAGATTCGAAGAAATATCTTTTTTTGGCTTATACCTTTATTAGACTAGTATTTTAATACTATACTTTACTTCTTTTTATATAATATTTATACTTCTAAATTAAAATTTAATTATACTATTACTATTTACTAAATATTATATATATATAGTATAAAATTAAGTAAAAAAGTATAACTATAGTAGCTAGAAATAACTAAAAATATTTTAAAAAAGAAGAAGTATACACTATAAATATGTATATACTTAATATATTATAAAAGACGAGTTTAAACTAGAGTAAAAAAAAGTATAATTTATAAATATTATAAAATCTTTTTATTTATTAAGCCTTTATAAATATACTATAGTATTATTAGTAATCTACTATTAGTTATAGGTAATAAATATAATTTATAATTTAATTAATTTTTATATAGCGTTTTTATTATTTTTATTTTAATATAATTAAAGGACTACTACTATTAGACTTAATTATAATAAATTAGGCCTCTGGTTTTAATAGGGACCTAGAGGTTTTAAAGTTATAATAAAATAATTAATATAAAATATTTTATTTTATTTAGTTATATATTAAGCTATTTATTTATATTCTTCTATACTAACTGTCTATTATCCTCTCTTTAGAAACCCTTTTTCGTTTACTTTTAAATATTCTTTATAGTATTAAGCTACGGCGCTCCTTTATATACTAATAACTTTTACCTTATATTATTTTAATTAGGATTATATACGCTTTTTATATTATAGACTATAGCCTCTAACGTGCTAAGTTACTTATTAAAAAACTATACTATTTTCTTACTCTACCTCCTTATAGTTATTAGTATTAGTATTATTATTAATAGTAAATAACTTACTCCTATTTATTAATTACTTAGTATAGTAGTATAGCTATAGTAATTTTAGTATTATTTTTTTATTTTATAGTACTCCTAAATAGTAAATTTTTAGCTTTTTTATAAAACATTATAGTTTTTTCTATATATAGTTAAATCTGCGTCTACATTAATAAAATTATTTTACTTATATATAGACTTTTATAGGTTACCTATAAAAATAGGTAGTAGTATAATAGTTATATTAAATATATTTATTATTTTACGTTTTTTATTTATTCGGTTTAATTTAAAAGCTTAAAATATATATTATACTCTATAGTATACACTAGAATAAGTTTAGTATATATATTTTACTAATATATTTATATACTAATCGAACAAATAGTGTGGCTGTGTGACTTAGGGCGACCAAAAGAGGTTTTAAAAAAGGAGGAGTATGTGTATACCTTTATACTTAATATGTCGAAAAAGAAATATTTTACTAAAATTTTATTTTTTAACGTACTAGGAGCGTATATTTTAGTTATAGAATAATAATATATTATTATTAATAAATAGTACCTTAGACGCTGTAATATATATTATAATTATAATATATTAATATTTTTTCTTTTATAAATACCTACTTAGTATTAGTTTATAATAATAGATATACTAGTATAAGTTATTATATAGGGTAATAAACTATACTAAGCTATAATACTATTAAGTCCTATTAAGTAGTTATTACGTATCTATCTTAGTAGGTACTACCTTTCCTAATTAGGCTTAGCGCAGTAGCTTTTAAGAGCTGGTTATTAGTTTATATAGTATATTTAGTACTCTCCTTCTTAATTAGGTAGTTACTAATAGCAACTTTATTATATAAAAAAAGATTAGACCTAATAGATTATAATAATAGTATTTATTAAAAAATATTTTTTTATAAGAAAGAAAGTTTTTTATACTTTTTTAGTACTAACTATTTATTTTTTTATATCTAAACTATTATATTTTATACTTAAACTATTTTATATTACAGTATCTTACTAATTCTTATAAGCATTTTATACTATTTCTTTTTCTCTTTTATATATTATCTACTACGTTTATTTATATTTATTTACTCTTTTATATATAGCTCTTATATTATTACTAATACTATAAATACTAAATTATTTATATTATATAACTATACTACTATTAAAGTAATAACTACTATTTTATTCTTAAATATAGTATAGTTAGAGTTATTTAAGTTTTTTAATATAACTAAAAGCTATTACTTTTATCTATAAATATATTTTAGAGTATTTATAATAAAACTTTTAAAATTTATTACCTTTTTAACTACGTAAATTAATAATAATTATTATTATTATAGCTATAGCCGTAGCCGTACTAGTATAAATATAAGTATAGTATATACTAAATCTATTTCTTTTTTATAAAAATATAATCTATAGCTATTATAATTATAACGTTTTTATAGTACTAATAAATTATTTATAAAAGTTAAATCTTACTATAATATTATAAAATCTTATAAAAGTTTTTTTAGAAAGATTATTTTTAGAAGAACTATTATTACTAGTATAAAAATAAATTTAGTTACGTAAAAGGTACTATAAATATTACTTTTATAAAGTTATTTATATTATAATATAATATAGTATTTACGATAGTATTTATAAAGATATTTATAAAAAAATATATAATATAACTACCTAACGTAGTAGTTTACTTATTATACTTTTTCTATTATTTATATATATAGTAGCGGAGACGCCAGTATATATTAATACTTTATAATATACTATTAATAGTAATTAACTATTAATAATATATTTTTTTCTTTTATAAATAGACGTCTAGTACTAGGTTAAAAGATAATACTTATTTATATATTACTATTTTAACTTATTATAACTAAATATAATATATGCGTTTTTAATATACTATATTAATATATAACTATGTACTATTTATTTTATATTATTATATTTAAAATATTATAAAACTATTTTATAGAAATTTCTATAGTAGTTAGTAGTTATTTTTTTAAAATAAATAAAAGTACTATACTAAAAGCGTAGCTTTATTAAATAAACTACTATTATAAATATTATCATTATAAAATTTATATTAGATTATACTAAAGAAATAAAATTATTAATATTAATAATTTATATTATTAGTCTCTAACTAGACGGGGTGGCACAGTAGGTATATATCTAGAAATACTAAAATATCTTAAATTTTTAAGGTCGTCTGCGTATTAGGGATTTAATTCCTCTTCCTATTATATCGCTTCTTTAAGCGTCCCTATTTTATATAATAAATATAAAGTTTTTTTAAAAGTATAAAGTATTACTAAGAAATTAATATAAGACTATAGGAAGCTAAAATCCTAGCTAAGAAGTCTTAATATCTGTAGGTATAACTATGCGTTTTTAAATAAAAAATTTACTATTTAAAATTAGATAAGATAAAAATTTATTTTTAAATAGGCTTAGCGTAGTAAACTAAGCCTAATTAGATTAAATAGATTAGTAATTTAATATAACTTAATTTAGTAAATAATAGTCTAAAAATAAAATAAAAGAGCGTGACGTTTATTAGGTTAATTAAAAAGAATATATATAGTTATTTTCTTATTAGGTAGATACGCTAAGAATTAATATCTATTTTTTTTTTTAAAAAAAAAGACTTAAACTATTAAGTTTTTTTTTAAAAAAAAATAGACGCTAATTTTTAGTATACCTGCCTAATTAGGAAATTGCTATATATACCCCTTTTAATTTAACCTAATAAACGTGTCTCTTTTTAATTTTATTTTTAGGTTATTATAATACTAAATAAAGTTATAATTAGATTACTAATTTAATCTAATTAGATCTAGTTTATTACGCTAAGTCTATTTACAAAATTTTATTTTATCTAACCTTAGATAGTAATTTTTACTTTAAAATATTTTATTTATATTTTTAAATATAATATATACTGTATAAAGATTTTAGCCTTTTATAGTCTTATGTTAATTTTTTAGTAGTATTTTATATTTTTAAAAAACTTTATATTTACTATATAAAATAGACGCGTTTAAAGAATACTATAATAAAAAAGAAATTAAACTCCTACTATAAGAAATAATAATAAAAATTTAAAGAATTTTGCGAATCTAAAATATTTTTAGGCACTTACCTACCATACCACCCTACTAACTATTAAACTTAATATTATTATATTAATTAATATTTATTTAAAACTATTAAAAAATCTAGTAGAGTAAAACTTTTTATTTTTATATATTTTATAATAATATATCTAATATATATATTTAATTTTTTTTTTAAAAAGAATTAAATTTATTACTTATTTTATAATTTAATATATATATATTTTATATTATTATAAATATTATTATAGTTAAACTACTAAAAGTAGTAAATTATAAAATAATAAATTAAGTAATATGTTTCTTTACAAAATAAAATATTATAATTTTAAATTATTAATCTTTTTCGACACATTAAGTATGAAGGCATACACATACTCCTCCTTTTTTAAAACCCCTTTTAGTCGCCCCGAGCCACCACAGCCACACTATTTGTTCGATTAATATAGAAATATTTAAATTATTATTATTTTATATATCGAAAAGTAATAAGTACGCCTAGACAACAATCTAGGAGTATAAACGTAGTAAGAGAACTCTAGTAAATACCAAACTATATACGTAATAATTATTTTATATATATTATAATTTACTAAAGTTATATATAAATAATATATTTTAGTTACTTTTAAATATTTAAAACTTTTTTAATCTATAAATTATATTTATATTATTTTTTATATTTAATTTACTTAGAGTTATCTTTTATAATAAATAATTTTTATTTACTATAATATTACTACTAAACTTCTGTTACTTATAATATAAATATAAATGTTTTTATTTAAGTTTTAAAGCCTTATTATAATATTAAAAAATTATTATTAGTTTAGTACTTTTTACTATATATAAATACGGACTAGTGTCTCTAACGCTACACTTTACCTCTCTTTACATGATATATAAATTTATACTAGATTATTACTCTAACAATACTTCTAACTAAAAGTAATTACCGAACTAGGCTTGTGTAAAACAGCCCCGCACACCCTACCTAATTGTTGTGTATTTTATTTGTGCTGACTGTTGGACCTGCAATCGTGCACAGCCTTTGCCAAGCCCCGGCATATTAAAAATCCGACCACGGATTGGGGGCATGCTGAGTTCATGGAGGTCCCGGCGCTTGTTCAGTCAACGAAAGCGGCCAGCATCGAAACCGCAATTAGGCTTTCGCTACAGCCATCGTTCAACTTCGAGATGCGGATCAACACACCCTCAAGACCCAATATGTTTAGAAAGCCATTAAACGAATACCTACATAAATGCTTTGGAGGGCTGCGGCGTCTTCTTAGTAGAAGCTGGTATTAGGAGATATTAGTACAGACGAAGGGGGTAAGAGGAGATAGACTCCAGCCTCACGGCGTAAGGGGAAATTGTTAAGGAGATCGTTTGCAGAGCGGGAACAAAGCCGAGCCAAGATCCTCCTCCAGCTTGTTATTGCCGAACTCTAGCATCGTTTCGCCGTATGTTAGAGCGCCAAAGCCCGCAGGGAACGTCTTGCGATTCCTCCGAGCGTGCATATTAGTAAGTGAAACGGCCGAGTAGAGTGGATTTGTATTAGTCTCTTCTGCTATCGCTCCAGCTCGTATTTGCAGCTTCAATGTAGTTGACAATGCGATAGAATTGCGTTTCGCTTGAGCATGTTGGCCCGCTTCTAAGGTAGGCTCGGAGGAAAATGAGATGACGCCCTCAAGGGACGATTGATGGCGGTGGTAAACCAACGTAGAGGGAGGGGCCCATTCTGATGTTGTTAGCTGTTTTGTTCTATTGTCGAAATGTCGATGAGGGCGGTGACGAACGGCAGGATGTAAAAGTATCAATAAAAATTCGAGGGTGCCTACGGTAATTACCTTGGCGCGCAGCCACACTTGCCTGTGGCTCAAGTGCGTGCCGCAATGAGGTTGGGTCGGTTAAACTACAGCCTACCATTGCATTGGTAGTTACACTTGGCGGCTGCTGATAGGTGAGATGATGTGTGCTCGTTGTTTACTCTAAACGGCTTGCAGATGCCACGTTAATCACATAGTCCCTGCGACAGGGAAGAAAAGGGAAAATGAAGAGCTCACTGGTGGCCCCGAATGTAAGGTTGACTTAGTAAACCGTTCCAGCCAATCCTCGAAAATGTGCGCTGCATTATCCAAATCGTCAAATACTCCAACATTCGCCGGTTCCCTCTTGACCAAAAACGCTTCAGCCTGACAGGCGAGCAATTTTGATCCTTCAGCGGTTGTTTTTACAATATCTCCCCGCAAGCAATGGCGGAAGTCTTTGGCGTCATAGCTGGTGGTCTAAGCGTAATCTCTTTGGCAATTCAACTTGCGGAAAGCATTCAAAAACTGAGAGATTTCTACGGAGCAGTAAAAGAATGCCCAGATGAGATTCACCTTGGGCTCGATGAGATGGAGATTCTAAGCCTGGTACTACAAGACATCGAGCAAAGCATGCATGACAAGAGTATTTGCTTACCAGCATACAAAGCAGCCGTGACGAGGAGCTTGAGTCTTTGCTGTGCGAGCAAAAATGCGTTGCAAGTTCTTTTGAGGGACATTAATAATGATATACTTGGAGGGAAGAGGCTGGCATCATTGAAAGCCGTATTGAAGAAAGAGAGGATAGCAAGGTTTCGTGCTAAGATCGAGGCCGCGAAAACTACTTTGATACTAGCTAATCAATGCTACTATCAGTGAGTATATTTCGAACCAAGACTCAGGCAGTCTGCGTATGCTGATGAAATGCTACAAGTGCTGCTGGCCGACATGACTGGGAGCTTCAACGGCAGGATATGAGCGCAGTAAAGATGGCCCTTTCAGCCCTGACAGAAGTTCACATGGTGCAGCGAGCATCCGTTCAAAAAGGCGATGACCTAAGCCACGTCGGTATCTCTAGGACCGAGAGCCCACAACTTATAACAACGAATGAACACTCTGAGTCGCGTCGTATTATTGAAGCTACAGAAACACAGGTATCGAATAGCACTCAGATACGATGGGGAAAGTTTTTTGTCGGGTCTGTGGAGTTCGGTAGGGCCACGAGAGTTCCGCGTCTAGTAAATGTTAGTGGTGACCGAGCAGATGGTGAGAAAGAATTGGACGAGACACGCATCACAGTTCGGCTTCCAACATGGCTACTTCCCCGTCGCTATCAATTTCGGGTAGTGAGAGCCTATACTGGGTGGGAGTTCTGTATCCGAAGCAGTTACGTACTACCTTCTTCGTCTCATGTATTTCAGCTGTGCAAGGACGGAAATCTAGCAGCCCTACGACAGCTATTCCTGCGAAGAAAGGCATCACCTTTTGATGTGGACGAGGACGGTCGTACACCTTTGCATGTAAGTTCCCCTCTTAAACACGGAAAGCCAATCTGACTCGAATTCTCTTTAGTATGCCGTGGTTCGCGGACATTGTGATGTTGTCCGCTTCCTACTTGAAAACGGAGCAGATGTGAACTCAAGATCGAATTTTGGGAAGGACTCGTGGGGGGATTTTGCCGGAGGACTGTAAGTCATATATCTCGATACGATACAGTAAAGTACTGAAATTAGAAAGTACGCCTTTACAAGAATTTTCACAAGCTGGATGGATACTCACCACACAGAGTCGTAATACACAACTAAATTGGCCTCATTTCTTTCAGTGGTCCGCGGGAGACCGCCTTCCCAAAGCTGAGCACTTTGAGGTCTTGCGGCTACTTACAAATAGCACCGCCTGCGACCTTCTCGATAAAGATGACTTCGGTAAAAATGTTTTGGAAACTTATGAGGGACCCGCAAACGGCTTCTCATACCTTCTCTCGCAAGTGACGTCTACCGAACTCCGGATCGGGGAGGCAGATCAACCGCTTTGGGTTGCACCCTTACACACTTCAGTATTCCGTGATTATAATCTGGATAATATTCGGTTAATCGTTAGCTTCCCAACTACCCAGCATGTAGTACATCAACCAGATCGAAGCGGATTTAGCATCCTACACCACGTTTTGCATAACTGGATTTTCTCTACCTGGACAAGAGACTATGACTCCGACTCTTGGGAATCATTACTACGAAGCGTTATTCAAGCCGGGACAAATCTTCATGCGACAACACCCAGCAGCATGACGCCGCTCCAATTCATACTAGCACAGCGCCACCATGAATTTTTAAGCCATTTATTGAATTGCGCATCACCTTGGGAGTTGACAGATAGTTCAATGCGTCCTTCAAGACGGCACCTTCGCAAGGCTACCAACAAGTGGTTCCAGATATTGCAGGAGGAGGGTATTGATCTACAGGAATACCTTAACCAAGAGAATGGACTATCGGATACGACAAGAGGGTCTTGGAAAAGGATTGCTGATCGGATCACTAGTGTGAAGATTCTTCCTCATAAACGATTCCTGATTGACTGGGTTTCAATGGAAGATCCTTCCTTCGCGGAGATTGACTGGGCTGCGGAACTCGAAGAACGCCTTTCCCACTTTTGGAATCTCGCAGAAATTAGGGAGGAAGAGGGACGCGTTTACTTGAATTCTGGCGACGAGTCTTTGGGAGATTACGAATCATACATTGATGATAATGATGACAATGATATTTCTGGTATGTTACTGCATCATCGAATTGGTTCTCCCAATTCCGAAGATGACTTTGATGAGGAGGTGTTGAGGATGCCTGGAAGCTGGAATTAAGACTGCTACGGAGTACTACCTACGGTATTAGGCTTGCACCGTTTGTATAAGGGTAATGCAGTGGTGTTGCACCTGAATCACAGAGTTCTCAGATCATTTCGACTGCGTGTCTTTATCCTTATAGTGTGCCGTCTTTTAAGAGACAATAAATGGCAATCGAGGCAGCGTAGAGCAGTCGTTTTCCCCCTAGCTACAAATAACAATATATATATATTAGATCAGCGACTACATGGCTAATAATAGAATGCCGTTAAGCTTGCTGTAAAGCTATTCCATGCTCAGGATCCAAGGAAAGCGGATGAACACCTCGATCACGCTAGTAGGGAGGGCGGTCGATTCGCTCTGGCTACACCCTTGCCATGATCGTCTAGAATGGATCGCATTGCGAAGAGACATAAAGATCATTTCCGGTAACAGAGGGCGGCATCCAGCCCTAGATAGCGCAGTGCGAAGCAAAGCCACCATCATATCTCTGCTCTACTATGTCTAGCCCTTGTAAACATAAATCTAAACTCGTCATAACTATTCGAAGTTAAATTAAAGCAGCTCTACGGCTCTAGAGATTATAGTACTTATATAAAAAGTCGTTTGTTGTATAACTATATAATAGTTATATTATTAAAATATATTACGCCTTTTTACCTTTATATACGCTTATAATAATAGGGTTTTACTATTAATATTTAATTTACTTACTCAACTGTAGATATTAATTTTTAAGATTACTTACTCTCTCTTATTTTATAACCTTTTTATTTTATAATATTTTTTATTAATAAGCTAAAACTAGTTCTTAATTTTTACTTAGATTAAAAACTAGTTATAGTAGGCTTAAGAAGTATATAAATATAATAAACTTAATTAGGTCTTTTATTTAGTTAATACAGAAAATAACGTCGACTTTTAAAGTTTAAGAATAATATAATAAATATTATTATATTATAAAAGTGGATATTACTATATATTAAATTATAATTTAAGATTATATAATAGTAATACTAAAGCTACTTTTAATACTAGAATTATATTAGTTAATTAAATAAAAATACTACTTTTAATTTTATACTAGATTTAATAAGAATTTATAGAACTTTGTAAAATATTATATAACTATAAATCTAACTATTATTATAATATATTATATTTGTATACTAATCGAACAAATAGTGTGGCTGTGGTGGCTCAGGGCGACTAAAAGGGGTTTTAAAAAAGGAGGAGTATGTGTATGCCTTCATACTTAATGTGTCGAAAAAGCCAGGTAATGTGATGCCGAAAAGAGTATAGCGCCGCGCTAGCTACTAACGTACTAGCGCGCTTGGCCCCCCCCCCCATATAATATATTATATAATAATATATAGGATAAAATATTTAGATTATTTTATATTAGCGAGAATTAGTAATTTAATATGTTTTTAAGTACTAATTAATATAGTAATTTTATAGAAAGTTAGATTTTATAATATTTATAAAACTAATAATAATTTTATAATATTAAATAAAAAATTTAGATATTAGATAAGACTACTCTATAAAAATTTAAAATAATAAAAATTTAATAGTAATATTATATAAATAAGAGTCTATTATACTATAAACAATTATTATATAAATTAGATACAAAAATAATAATATAAATATAATTATAAAAAAAAAAGTAAATTATAAATATTTAAAATTATTTATAATAATTTATTTTATAATATTATAGTAATACTATATATATATATTAACTTTTTAATTAGTTAATTTTTATTTAACATTTAATTATTATATATTATTGTAGGTAAACACGCCCTCGATTAAGTATAAGCGCTAAAATAAATACACTTACGCTAGTCTATACTATCGTTTTAGTATATACCTTTACCTTATTTTAAAATATCTAGTTAGCTCTTTATATATAAATTTTTATTAAATATTAATATTTAATATTTATTTTTCGTCTCTATAATATAATTTATATATCTCTCTATACCTATTAATTGGACGCTTATAAAATAACGTTTTAAAATAAACTACATAAGTACTAAAATTTAACTTACACTCTACTAATTATATAATTATAGTAAACTTATTCTCTACACTATATAAAATGCCTATTAGTATAAATAAAATAGTAAAATCTTATATAAAAGCTCTACTTAGATAAACTAGTAATAGTGCCGCCTAAAAACTAACTAGTAATAGTACTATTAAGAAGCATAATATTTAATAATAAATTTAGTATACACTAGTTAATAATATACTATATAATTAATTAAATATATTATTTTTACTATTACTACCGCAATCGCCTAATATAGTAAACAAATAATATTTTTAAGTTTAAAATTAATAAGCTCTATAACAGTATAATTACTAAATTATTAAATATTTTTTATAACTTTAGTAAATAGTTATAAATAGCCCTTTTCCTAAAAGAGATAAAAAGAACTTAATAGTAAATACTAGTAAAAATTTTTAAAGAATAAATAGTATAAGAATGGTTTTAATATTTTCTACCCTATTTTACTAATTATTAGTAATAATAATAATAAAAATTTTAATGTAATAACTATTACTAGTTAATCTATAATAGATTAATAGTTATAGTATAGCTTTATAGTTAACTATAAGTTATTTATTAAATAAACTAAGGCTATAAAAGCTACTATTTTATTACTTATTAAAACGGCTATTATAACTAATAAAGAGTACCTTAAAGTAAAATTTAAGTATAAATATTTTATCCTAGCATATACTTTACCTATAATAATTTATAAATAAGTATATTATTACTATTATAATTTTTACTAATAATTTTTAAATAAATATTATAAAATATCTAGAAAATTAGTTTACTACTATTTTAAAGTACTTTTACTATTACAGTATATTATATAGTAATTTAAATATAGTTAAATAAATAATTAAACTCAAAAATAATTAAAAATAAAAGTATAAAAGCTATAATATACTACTAAAATAAATATAGCGTAACTAGAGCTATAAATATAATAGTAAAAATATAATCTAAATAATATATTATAGCTTATCGTCTATATTTATTAAAAACGTAATACTATAAGGGATAATATATATACTCTATAAGAGAAGCTTAATATTAACTAGTAATATTAACTTACTATTAATAAAGCCCTTAGCAGAGCTATTTAGTATAGTAATAAATATAAATAATATTTTACTATAGTAATTTAAGAAGCTCGTAAGCTTTATAATAAACTAAATTATTTAAAACTAAATATAAAGACTTCCCGCATTATTATTATTAATAGTAGAGTACTTAGAAAATAAAAAGTATAGAAAGAATAAAAAAATAAAAGTTAGTAAATAGTACTATATAGGTTACTATAAGATATTATATTTTTAGACACGTTTAATACTAATAGTAGTAATAGCTTAAGCAGCTTTAGTAATTTTTTTTGTTATAGTAATATAGAATTAATAATATTTAATAAAACTTACCTTATATTTTATAAAGATTAATAATAGTATACTAGTATATTAGTATTAGTAGTTAATACTACTACCTCTAAAAAAGAGCGGTGTTAAAATAATAAATTAAAAAATATTAATAAATTTAGTAGTATTACTAATAAGGACTTAAAAATATAAATTAAAAATATAAATATAAAGTTTTAGTAGTTGTATAAACTCTTTTCTAATAAATAGTTTAAAAATAAGTACCTTTATTAAGTGCATAAGAATCGTATACTTATTTATATTTATAACTATTCTATTATAATATTAAATAACTTATACTAAAATATATAAAAATTATATAATAATTTATAAAAGATATTTAGTTTAATTAATAACTTACTACGTTTATAGAATTTAACTTTAGTATATTATAATAATATAAAGATAAGTCTTTTAGCAGGTAGCTAGTGTATTTTTACTATAAAAATAAAGTAACGTAAGTCTATTTAAAGTCTACTTTAATAAAATTTAAATCTATAACTAATTTTAATATACGTTCAAAAGCCGTAATAATAAATACGACTCTAGTTAATAAAATTTAAACATAATTTATTTAACGACTATTCTAATATAAGACTTTTAAGAATATTACTTATAAGAAGCCTATAAAAAAGAATAATAAAAATAATAAAAATAATAAAAAGTTTTTATACGTTAGTACTCCTGTTAGTAAATAATTTAGCTATAATAATAAATATAATTCTATTTTTAATTTAGATTATTAACTATTTAAGAAATTTCGAATAGTCTAAGCTAAAAAAAAATATTTATTATTTAAAACTTAGTAATATACTTAATTAAAATTAGTGTAACTTCTATAAAAAGAATTTTATAGTTCTAGTTTCTATTAAATAGTTATAGATAATAAATACTTAAAACGCTATACTATAAATATTTATAAAGTAATTATAATATTATATATTAAAAAAATATATTTTTTAAAAATAGTTACTTTTATAAACTCTTACTTATGTATAAAAAGAAAAATTTTAATACTTTTTAGTATTATTTTATAATAGAGTAATAGATACTAGTACACTAATTAAGTCTATAATTATTTTTTTATTAAGTAATATTTATTATATAACTTATAATATATAAAAAAATAATTTATTACTATTATAGTATATCGTGTAATAGGTTATTTACTTAATTATAATAAAAATTTACTAAATAACCTATCTTATTACGTTTAGATAAAACTATAAATATAAGTTAATATATTTAATAAAATAATGGTTACTATATATATTTTTTAAAATAGTATTTATACTAAATAGAGTATTAGTATTAATTTTATATACGCTTATAAGTTTTAAATAGTTATAATATAGAGCCGTATTATTTTAAAACTTATTAATAATAATATTATAGGTAAAATAATAAATATAGCTAAGATACGGATAGAGATTAAAGGATATATTAATAAAAATTAGTACTAAATTATAGATATTATTAGCTACTTCTGTATTAACTAGGCGTTAACTATAAAATATACTTAAAAAATAATAGTTAGTTAATTATATAATATCATTTTAGAGCGTTACGTAAGAAAGCTAAAATAATTAAGCTCTATATATAAACTAAAATAGTAAAAATATATATTTATAAAAAAATATTGTATTTACTACTCTATTACTAGATATTAAAAAGCCTAAAAAAGGTATCTATATATATATTAACTATTATTACCTTAATAAAATTATAATTAAAGATCCCGAACCGGCGGATGTAGGACATCAATGGTACAAATTGGTCTATCCGGGTCTCTTAGCATCATTGCTTTGGTTGCGTACGTCCTTTAGTGTGCCATGCACTTCAAGCTTTCGCCCCCGTATTTGTACCTGTCCACCCATTTCGCGCACAACTCTGTCTTATGGGGAGTCCATTGGACTGGCAAGGTAGGGTCAGCGGGGACGCTGCACACGTGAGTTTCGTCAGCCATCGTATGAAGATTGTTGCTTCAACGCGTTTTCATGTTCGTTATCGACCGATGATCGTCTAAGTTGTTTCTGGTAATCTTCGACGGCAAGAAAACTCGGAGAGGGTGATTTGTAGTAGATGTAGACTGGTATTAAGGAACGAAATGGTATTTTGATTATGAAAACTTCATCATGAAGAGCTCACAGATCTTTATACGGCCACCAGGAAGTCTTGGACTTTTGCCTAGAGTCATGGTGCAGGCTATGACTCTTCATTACTGTGCAATACAGATGCCCGTCTCAGACCGAGGGTGTCCTCTAGATACAGCGCTAGCCGCTGCATAGGCTGTTAGGGGACCTGTACTTGGCAGCAGCGCGCCTGCTCCCACGTGTGGTGAAGCTTTCTTATCATACGGCAACGAAGATTTGACTCTTCTGGTCAAAGCCACCCCAGGCGTTCCGTCAAACCACTGGGTTGCTACAGGCGTGCGCACCAAACGATCACTTCGTGACGGAGCACAAGAAGCACCATGTTAAGCGATTGGACGGATGTTCCATTTGTGTAATGACTTTCGCAAGCGTTGGTCACATGGGTGACTGAGCGCATGGGAGGAACCGTTGCATAACACCACACTGAGGGAAGGAAGAGGCCGCTCGTGTGTTCGCTTACCATTAAGGGGTTTACTGTGAAGATCTGAAGGCACAAGGGCTTAGCACGCACATGTGTAGTATTGTACTACAACAGACCGGCGTAGCCGCTGCCTTCGGAGCAATGAAGCGCCCTACAACTCCAATGAAACAATCTCTTCAGCTTGGATAGGTCTTCCCAATCTTACTACCGCTCTCTTAGCCTTCAAATCCATTACAATGTTAAACAAAGTTGTGGTGCCGCCGTCGTGATCTTGGCGACAGATTGAGTACGGAAAGCCATGTTCGTCCTCAAACAGGCGGCTTATGTCTTCCCAGCTGGGCTCGTTACACAGCTTCTCGGTGTTCTCCATCATAGTCCTCACCCGCACCGGTGAGTCCTTCAACCACGCCGTATCGACCTCGCCAGGATGCTCCAGTAAGAGGTGATTAGCGTGGACAATGCGGCCCTTATTGTCCGCTGTGCAATGTGCGAATGTCGATTTCGTAAACTCGAGGCCAACAGCTTCGAAAGCATCGGAGATCAACATATGCGCTGAAGCGGCCATGCCGTAGCTTTCCAGTTTCCGTACCGCTTCCTGCGTACTGTGGCTCTCAAGTGCGGCGCGTAAACCGAAGTGAACAGGCATGCGTGAAGAGTCCACACCATGTACTCTAATAGCGTTGAGTAGAGTGCCGACACCAGAACTGTTGAAGCCGATCTTGCCAATGATACCTGCCTCGGTAACTTGGACAATCGTGGGTTTGCCCTCTTGTAAGATTTTGGTGATGATGAGATTGGGCTTTTGTCCGTCCATCCACTGCGTCTGCGTTAATATCGCCGGGTGGTAGCTCTAGATACGAGTCCTCGACTCACATCCCAATTCTGAGCAAGATAGGCCGTCTTTTCTGTTTGCCAAGACAGCGCCGTGCAGCCGTCACTGAACATACCGAAGTTTATCTCGCTCCGCACATTGATGGCGACGATATCAAGGAGGTCTCTCCCTGATCCATCAGCTATCCCGCGCATCTCCTCGTGGTAGGCTGGCCATTTCTCCTTCGCTGTTTTCTCGAATGCTGCTGCATGCTGCAAAACCTCCGGCCATTCTTGTTTGCAGCTCTTTCGGAATAGCTCTGTATAGAATGCAATGCAGCGAACAATCTCGGTCTTAGCAGAAGAACCGTGTTGACGCCCGATCTAAGTTTGTTAGAGAGTGGTGGTACAGTGGTGCGTGTGAATGTGGCGTGCTGGGAGTCAGCTTCTACGCCAGAACAATGACGTAAACGTACTTCGTAAGGCGAACCTTTGCATTCAACAAACAACATCTTGCCTTTTCCTTACGCCAGCTTTCCCTTCGGATTCTACGTAACAATATGCAATACGTATTCGAATAATATATACTATCCTTAACGCACCACGCGCCTCTCTCAGCGCCCAACCCGGCCCCGATCAGCTCACCCCGCCTTACTCTTGCCGACGTTTACCTTATCCTCCCGCAAATTATTATATAATAAAATTTTAAAAATTTGCACGGCTTTTATGACTTTCTAAAAGAGTATTTTATTTTTATTTTCTTTTTTATTAAGTAATATATTCATATTATTATATTAGAAAGGATACACAAGTCGCACGGGAATAAGAGTACTTATTTCCGGCCTTTTCTACCCCGCAAGAGCCCACTATTCTTATCTTTCCTATTATAGAGCTAGTCGGCATTTAGGCACAATCACTGGCATGCACGAAATCGCTTTTAGACACTCGGCCGTGGCAATTTTAGCGTATCTAGGGCGAGGGCGGCACGGCCTGACGGGAAACGCCTAATGTATCCGCGGTAGACGGGGATGCGCGTTCTTGCGCGGGGAAGTGGGACTGGGTGTGCATCGAAAGAGACCACAAGTCGAGTTTCCCTGATATACTGATTCGTCCTGCTTCATCCCCAGCGAGCAAATTATGTGAATTTTGTATCAGTCAACATGCCGAAGCGTGTGCTCTGCTCGTATGGCATCGATATCGACGCCGTGTCTGGATGGTGGGCTGCCTTCATCCCAACTCTCCTTCTCCCGCACTGAGGTTCAAGTCTAGGATCAACACACGCGATGGGAAGCCCGCGAACCCGACTGATATTTCCCGCGGCGTGTTTGGCGCGACCGTCGGAATCGACCGCCTTCTGAAGCTTTGGGACAAATACAACATCAAAACGACGTGGTTCACGCCCGCCCACTCGGCTGAATCCTTCTCTGGCCAGATCCGCAAGATAGTAGACAAGGGGCACGAGATCGGCTTACACGGATACACTCACGAACTCGTGTCCACGCTAAGCGAGCAGCAGCAGCGCGACGTGCTAGAGAAGAGTATCAAAGTGCTGACGGAGATCACTGGCAAGCGGCCCAGAGGCTGGACCGCGCCGGCGTGGACCACGAGCCGGGAGACAGTGAAACTACTAGAGGAGTTCGGCATTGTGCATCTGCACATCCCGGCAAGAGACCGAATTGGTGCGCTGACCAGAAAGCAGGAATACGACCACTCGTTCATGCATCACGATTCGCAGCCGTACTACGTTCCCGATCCCTCCCTCTCCACACACGTTGAGACCGATGTGTCAAAATCTGCCTCTCACTGGATGTCTCCGATGGGCACCCTCAAGCCCTCTTCTGTGGTCGAGGTCCCTGCGAACTGGCACCTCGACGATTGGCCTCCGTTCCAGTTTTCGCTCGCTCACGCTTCCACACATGGATATGTTGATACCGCCATCATCGAACGCCTTTGGAAAGAGCAATTTGAGTACTTTTACCGCGAATGCCCTGAGGACGGTAGTTTTGTCTTCCCGATTAGTATCCATCCGCAAGTCAGTGGGAAACCGCAGGTGTTGTTGCTGCACGAGAGGCTGATTGAATGGATTAATGGGCATGAGGGGGTTGAATGGGTTACAATGGAACAGATTGTCGACGAGTTTAAGAGCGGAAAATTGAGCGGGGTCAGCGTTGAGGGCGGTGCAGATATCTAAGCAAGCGCAGCTACAGCACTAATGTTCTCATTCAGATGGGATTTGTAGTAACTATCCTGTGGTAACTCAAGGTGAATAAGTAATAATACAAAGTTTGGTGTGCAGGTTCCAGGAGGTACACGTATCAATTTAAACCATTTTAAATAGAGATGTCCTCGAATTCATGTGAAGCCTCCTTAGCCTAGAACCAACGACACTTGGAACATTGGTCTGCACTTAGTGAATTGGTCTCAAGATCCTGAAGGGAAGGTTCCTTTTATACTGGAAACAAATGCCGCAACTGCTCCGTGACTGTTCTTTTGAAATCCCAGGTTTTCTATGGTTGAACCGTGAAATCTCAACTCCGTATGCATCATGGGTAGTCCCTCGAGCGGTTTGGAATTTAGACGGAAAACACAGGCAGATTTGAAACCGCGTGCGGAATGGCAAATGATCCACCTCTGGAGGACCATGTACCAGGCCAAACAGAAAACCGAAACACCAAACCTTCCTCAGGGCTTCATGCATCCTTGCGACTCCAGTTGCCACTGCCGTTACACATTACGATAGTACATCAGATGCTCTTCGCAATGGTGCTGTTGGACCGCACTGCTGATCCGTGTGATGTATCGTACCAAGATCCCGGCTCAAATCCAGATCGAACTCTGTATGCCAATCATATGGCGCGCTATATGAGGCTGTGCTGGGAGTGTCGGGTGACGTGGATGATGCGGTTGGATTAAACATGGACAAATAATTCACAGTGTCGTCTATCGGATCTGCGAAGTATTTGGTGTTGTACATGCCTTCGCCCGGTGTCTCGGACGTTCGCGCTTGCATTGCCTTATGAGCCAGATACTCTCGGTAGCCCTGTTTGAGGGGTTCCAAGAGACGTTCATACTCGTCCAAACAACGTCTTGCGGCCGGCCATCTTTCCGCGATGTTCCAGAAGGATTCGGCAAAGCGTCTCATCCACTTCTCGATGGTCTCGAGACTATAAATCTCAGATATTTCGCGTTGGCAAAGAGCCAGAATGCGCAGAAAGACCGTGGCGGAATTGAATACGTGGTGACAAGGGTGGAACACGTATTTGATCCTCCCGTAGTCGGCGTCGTTCTGTTTGCAATACCCGTCCGCGACATGTACAGTGCTTTGGAAAGCCTTGAGAAGTTGGTCCGTAGGCGGCGACGGTACAGCTTTAGTCGGCCGGTATAAGGCCACCTCGGCATATGGCACTGCAATGTCAGCGTAGAGTTCCATTTCTCGCCATTGTTGTGTGAAACTGGGATCTCTGTTATTGGCGGCTGCTTCATAGATCTCTCTCTTCCATTCCACGATTCTTTGCATGCAATGCTGTTTCCAGTGATCCATCGAGGAATAGTCTTGCGGCAGTGGCTCATCGTGCCACATGACCGAGACGATTTCAGCCTCGAGTAGCCGGAAAAGGCATATTCGCCTGGACGTAAACTTGGAGATCCGCCCATTCATATTTATGCCTACCTGTGTGATTTCTGTGTCATCGACCTCTACCGGGAATTTCACGTTGACCTGCGATCGTCGTACGGGCAGAGTGAAGGGGTATTGAAATATGCAGCACACTCCAATCTCCATTTCCCAAGCGCACCAGAATAAGCGTCTCCTCATATCCCGTTGATAGGCCGATATGTTGGCATCGTTTGGGAGTTCCTGGTGGAGTCCGAGATCGATGACGGCTTGACTTATGAGACCTGTCAATAGCCAAACGTCTGCCATGCTAGGGTTGAGGAAAATGTATTGAGTCAGGAGAAGTATAGCTTGAAGTCCGGGTATGTCGTTAGTCGCCACATCAGGAATGTACTGTATTGCCTGCCGTACAATAAGAGCAGCTACAGCATTGGCCTTTTCCTGTCTGGCTCTCGCAGCCGTTGATAGCGAGATTGCCATGATTATGCTGACGATGTAGCGGTCCCTGGATGTCGCTTGGCGAGGACTTACCATAGGGACGTACACGGCGTTAAACGCAGCCGTAACATCGTTGCGGTGATAGATGGGATACTGGGTTATGACTCGTGCCAAGTAGTTGTCGAACAGGCCGCTTGCAGTTTTCCAGCCAATGCTATCGAGATTGGTTTGCGGGTTCATGATGGACCGCGGATGATTCTCGTTCAGGTCGGTCGAGCCGACTGGTCCTCTCTTCGAGGGAAGCTGCGTGCCCTTCACAACACAACTGAGAAAAGGTCTCTTTTGGGTAATGCCAAGGAATCGGGGAGTGATGTCTTGCATTGCCAAATCCACCAGGGTGTCGGCACGGGAGCATTTCCCGCAAGATTCAGACTCGAGGGAAGCAGCCGGGGAAGGGAATGCAAGGCTGAGCCGACCAGGTGTTCGCAAGGCTGTCGGGCTGGCGTTGGTGAGGTTTGCTATATGCATCTCCAGAAAGCCAGCGATTGACCGTGGCGCTTCTCTCTGGGTCGATGAATCAAAGCCCACGCATTCCACGCCTGCGTCGACACAGCGGGTGCACGCCGGCACCTTGCCATCGCACTGTGCACAAGTTAGACGCGCGGCGGTCACTAGCGAGGCTGGATGGAGTCAGCACCGATAGTTTACGCTTGCGACAGCGCGCGCATGCGAGCACCCTCCGTCGTACTTTGGCACGATTCATCTTCGCACCGGCTACGATGGATGCGGATTTCGGGGCACGGTGGTGCCGGCAAGACGGCCATGGTGAGGTGTGGCTCGTCTTGGCGAGATGCAGGCCGCCGTTTCCGCGCGGGAGCTAGATAACCCCTCAATGTGCCTCGTTCCATCCATAAAACATCGCGCATCCGCCATCCTTCCCGCTGTGCCGCGGGCGCAGCATGGCGAGACATGTCTATCGCCTCGCCCTCGTCGCTGTCCGACATCGATCTGGACGCCCTGATTCAGAGCCTGCCAGCTTGCAAGCGATGTCGCGAGTGCCGGCGCGGCTGCGACACGCTCCTTCCCAAATGCAGGCAAGTACTGAGGATTGGCTGTGGCGGCTCGTGTTGACGGCGGCAGGCAATGCACCAAGGCGGGCGTCGAGTGCGCGTTCTGGGACCACGGCAGACAGGAGCTGCTACCACGGAGGTGCGCCAATCCGCCCACGGTTGTACCGTTGTTGTACGGCATCGCTGATGGTGGCAGTTACATCGGGGAGCTAGTTGATCACGTGCACAAATTGAATGCCCACGCCAATCCGTCACCCGCAGCATCTGGACCAACCCCACAGGATCCGGCCGCGTCTACCTCTACTTCGTTCGTGAATAATGACTACACCAAGGCGGAGTCTGTCGTGTCCGAAACGCAGAGCCCGCCCGCCCATCCTGAGCATTACTTCGCCCAAGCCGCTGGAAGCTATCGCTATCTGGGCGCGGAAGCTTTGTTGGTCACATCTCCGCGACAAAAGCCTAAGGAACTGAACTGGCCCTCCGAGGAGGACGATGCCTGGCGTATTAGCGTTACACAATCAGATACCAAGAACCACGAACTGGTCGAGGTGTATCTAGAGCAGGTTCAATGCCTCTACCCTATCTTGGATCCGTCAGCGCGCTACCTGGCCCCTGAGCTACCAAGAGACCTGACAGACGCAGAGATGTTCGACCTGCACATGGTATATTCCATTGGCTGCCACGTCACCCCTCTTGTTCTCAGCAAAAAGATTAGACAACGAGAAAATTTCGGGAAACGCTACATTCCTACCGATGACAAACTCTGGAACAAATCGGGACAACATACTTATCATATGGCCAATACGCAAAACTACAGACTTATGGCGCAGAACTTCTTTGAAACTGCTGAGCACTATTTGGAGGCTGCCACTGCTGATGCTACCATCGACGGTCTACGAGCTATATTGCTGCTTGCTATCAACTGTCTATTTGATCCTCTAAAAGGCAATTTCGGACAGCAGATTGCCCTCGCGGCCAGGCTCGTGATAACTCTGGAACAAAAGCGCCATGAACTAAGTCCGGAGGAGGTGATCATGATCCGTAATATGCATATGACGATTTTTAGCCTGGAGAACGAGATCGCCACCGTTCTCGACCGCCCTGCCGCATTCCCAGAACCTGTGAGCGTTTGCGGAAAAGAATAAGTCTCTACGCATACTGACATCGGATATAGGAAGAAGAGTTGTGCTTAGATGCGAATAGACCTGCCGACTATGTCTGCTCAATCTACCGGCTACAAAACCGATGGCGTAAAGGCGACGCTGCCACCAAAGAATGGACTCGCCAGCAGCTCCCACTGTTAGATACCGAAGGTCGGCTACCGCCCAGCTTGCGTCTAATTCTTCATCAGACCCATCTTCTATTCACTCCGGTCTGGCAGACGGCGTGGCAGGTGCTCGAAAGCGTCATAGCGATAGGCAGCATCCATACTTTCGTGACACCTCACTGGGTGTATCGCGCACTCACCATCATCATCAAAGAGGATTGGAAAGAATTCCATCCCGTAGACGTGATCCACTTATATTCCAATGCTCTCGTCGTCCTCGAGACGTCTTCCTGGAAGTGGCAGAGCGGATCCGCGCTCGCCGGATCCCTCGAGAGCCTCATGCAGCAGAAGAGGCGCAAAACCACTGGAGATTTCTGGGACAAGACCTACACAGTCAACGATGTAAGGTTTTAGTTCGGCCCGGCCTGGCTACGGCTTCTCCTCTCCCCGACACCGTGTTAATTTTCTTTCTCAGATCCAAATTGGGCTTCCCTCAACCTAATACAGGCCTCCGTTATCGTCACTCTACGCCGCACTTCTTCTCGGCCGGTCTCGCGTTCGGCGGAACGACCTAGACTGCTCGACATCGCTTGCTCCCGCAGCGCGAGTTCACCACGTTTGTATGCCAGACTTGCTTCATCGCCCCGAGGTTAATACCAGCAGACAACTCGCCACCACGCTGTGGATCGATAGCTTGTCACGAACATGGGCACTCACCAGTTAATCAAAATTCGGTTCCGTTAGCAAGTGGAGGATGCTGCCTGGAGAGACGCTCGCGATTGTGAGGAGGGTGACACCAGTTAATCACTCCAAGGACCTAGAGCCTCGCTCTGAAGTCCCACGCTGTTTCCAGACTCATTCCACATTGGCCACCGGCGTTGCCATGAGTAGCACCCAAGAAGACCATGACGTGCTCGCATCACCGTCCACGATGAGCGAAGCACTATACGCCGGCACGCCGTACGTCTTCACCGCTATCGAGCCCAACATACACCTCGAACGGCGAAGCATGAGCGAGCTCCGCCCCTTCATTGTACTATAGTCGCTCAATTCGCCACCTCCGGAGGCAACACTAAGGGTTATTTTCTTAATAGAAACTTATTTAATCTATATATAAAATATATAGTATTAATATAGCATATTACTAAAAATAAAAAAGGTTTTATTTTTAATTAATATTCTATACAGTAACGTTTAGATTTAAAAAAAAACTTTTATATATTTAAATATTATTAAAATAAAAATTTATATTTTATTTTTATAAAATCTATAATATATATTATAGGGAAATATAGAGAAAAAACGAGCTAAAAATTACTAGTTTCTAAAATTAAAAAATTAGGACTACTTATATAAAAAAAATTATTAAAAAGCCGTATTATATATATATAAAAAAGAAATAAATCCTCTATTTTAAAAAGTTTTATAAACTAGTAATATAAGCTTTAAAATATTTTTTTATAATATACTCCCTAGTTAAACTAATTAAAATAGCTTAATTATATAAGTAGCTTAAAATTAATTCTTTTAAGCTTATAGTAGCTATAGAATTAATTTTAAAAAAAACTTTTTTAAGTAAACGTTTAGCAGGTAGCGTTACTAAGTAATAAATTTTTAAAATAAAAGACTAAATATAGTAAAAACACTAGTATTTAATAGTATAAATAGTACTTATATAATTTCTTTATTAACTTTTTAAAATAATCTTTACTTTTTTTTCGTATCGTCTACTATATATTATAGCTTTTTTTTTCTTTTCTCTTAATCGTTTCTTAAGTTCCCTAATTATTATAAGTAAAGTAAGTTAATTATTTATATTACTACTACTATAACTATAGTAATCTATAATATTATGTTTAATTTTTAATTTTTAAGATTTTTAATCTTTAATTTTTTTTAAAAACCTTTACTTTTTTTTAAAAACCTTTACTAATCCTTATTTAATAGTTTAAAAAAGTAATAAATAATTTTTTTTATTAGATATAACTTAACCGCCTAAATTTAATTAAGCATAATTAATATTTAAAATATATTAAGTATACTAAGGGCGGAGTGGTACAGTAGGTATATATTTAAAAATTTTAAAAATTTTAAAAATTTTAAGGTCTTCTATATATTAGGAATTTAATTTTTTTATTATTATAGTATTCTTTAAACGCGTCTATTTTACTACTAAAAAAGTAATGTTTTTAAAAATATAAGATACTACTAAAGAATTAATATAAAACTATAAAAAGCTAAAATCTTTATATAGAATATATTATATTTAAAGGTATAAATAAAATATTTAGACTAAAATTACTATCTAAAGTTAAATAAGGTAAAAATCTACTTGTAAATAGGTCTAGTATAGTAAACTAGTTCTAATTAAATAATAAATTAGTAGTTTTGTATTACTATTTAGTATAATAATCTAGTTAGAAATTAAAGAGCTAGTTTTAGTTTATTTAAGAGATAAAACACTTTTCTTAATTAGTTAGGTAGCCTTAATATAAAAGGCTTATTTAAAAAAAAAAAGTATACTAAGGTTAGTAAAAAATAAAATAAAACTTTATTCTTTAGCTCCTAGCTTTTTATTTTATATTATTTTTAAGCCTGTAATCGCGCTCCGCAAGAAGTAGGTAAAGAAAAAAAGATAGGTATTATTATTAGTGTTAGGAGTTAGGGTAAAGTAGTAATATAGTATAATATATTAAATAAATTAAATATATATTATTTATAAGTATAGAAAAATAAATTACTATTTAGCTAAAGCCCCGTAGCGTAGACTATACATCTTTTATTATATAAGTATACTTTTATCTAGAGTAGAGTTACCTAAATTATAATTTTTTTTTAGGACTGCTCTTAGCCTAAAAGTAAATAATATAAAGGTATATTACTTAAGTATATCTATTTAGTATTTTTTAGACTATTTTAGTATAGTAGTATTAAATATTAAAATTAGGTATTCTTTTTAGAGTCTTTTTCTATAGGTAACTATTTAGCTATATTTAGTACTACTTATTTTTTATTATTTTTATTAGGTATAGTTAATTATATAATAAGCTAATTAATAATATTATTTTATTAGCGCTAGCATCTTAGCGCCTTTAACTATAAAATTAAGCTTTCGGGACTTTTGCTTCTACTCTCTACTTTAACTTTAACTTTTTTTTTTTTAAAAGATAAGTATTTTATATAAAATATAAAGTAGTAGAATTTAGCACTAATTTTACTATATAGTTATTTTAAGTTATAATTAGCCTTTTTTTATTATATTTTTTAGCTATATTATTTAGTTTTAGTTTATATTACTATAATACCTCTAAAACTCTATATATTAAAAAACTTTTATATATTTATATATTAATCGAATAAAAAGTATGGCTGTAGTGGCTCGGGGCGACCCAAAAGGGGATTCGAAAAAGGAGGATGGAACTTTTATATTAAATTAACTAAAAAGAATAAATAGCAGACAGAATTGCCCTGCGTTAATTATATTAAAATTATAGTAAAATATAGTATTTTAAATGGTAAGTATTAATACCTAATAGACCCTAATACGAATAAGTAAAAATTATTTATATATAAGGGCTACTAAATAAAAACTTATTTTACTTATTATAATAAAAATACTATTTATTATATAATAAGTACTAGTTTAGTACTACTTAGCGCTATATAATACTAATTATACTAATTAGTCTCTTTATAATAAATTTTAGTATTTTAAGTAACTTAAAATTACTATTAGTAAGGCTTTAGTAGGTAATAAGAAAGAGTATTTTACTTTAAACTAAAAGGCGTATAAGTAATACTATATAGTGTATAAAACCTAATTTATAGAGTATAATTATTAAGTTATAGATTTACGCTATATTAAATATTATATTATTTTTAAAAAAGGCTAATTACGCTATATAGCTAAGCCTACTATTTTTTTACCCTTTAATACGACTAAGACACGTAAAAAAATCTAAAAAAATAAAAAAAAATTAATAAAAAAGTAAAATTTATCTATAAGCGAATTATAGCGGATTTAATAGAGTAAGTAAATAGTTTATAAAAATTTAGAGTAATTTAGCGCTAATTATTTTATAGTAGTAATATTAGATTTTTTAAAAAGTTTTACGCGTATAGTAGCGCTTTTTATTTTATTAATAAGTATACTAAGTCTGGTATTTTTTTTATAGGCGTAGTTAGTTTAATATAGTTTTTTAAAAAAAAGTAAAAACGCGTAGAAGTTAATAATAAATTTAATAACTTTTAAATAAGTTCTAAAAAGAGTAAAGAGGGCGTAAGTATTTTTTATAGTAGTATAATAGCGTTATTTAAACTAATTCAGTACTTTTTAGTATACTTAATTATTAACGCACCTTTTAAAAGTCTAGTACTCTTTATATAATAGCTCTAACTAGCTTAAAAATTAAAGCAAATTATTAAGCTACTAATTACGCTATTTAATTTTAGACTTAGATTTAGGTCTTTATAGTATTTTTTCTAACTACTCCTTTTTATTATAGTAACTATTACGGTTTTTAAACTTTTACTTTTACTAGTTTAGATTCTACTCTTATTAATAGTAATAAAAATAAAAAGATTATATATTATAACGCCTAATTCGACACTAATTATTAAACTAAAAGTAGTATAATCTACTTTACTAT
Source organism: Pleoardoris graminearum (assembly GCA_030770415.1). NCBI lineage: Eukaryota > Fungi > Ascomycota > Dothideomycetes > Pleosporales > Didymosphaeriaceae > Pleoardoris > Pleoardoris graminearum. The sequence goes on from JASEKS010000326.1 coordinate 29,003, forward strand.
TAGTTATAACTATTAGAGACTTATATTTCCCGGTAACTTTACTTAAGAGATAGGTAGTAAAAAGTAATACTCTTATAGGTCTTAGATAGGTAGTTAAATAAGTTTATAGTTTTTTAAATTCCTATAGTTATTACTATAATAAATAGGCTTTTAATATAGTAATTTAGGCCGGATAGTACTAATTTTTAATAGTTATAGTTTTTATTTTACTATAGTATACTTATATATCTCTTATAATTTTTTTATTATACTATTAAACTACTTTAACCCTTAATAGGGCTATTTATATTACTAAACTTATTATAAAAAATACGTACGGAATTATAAAAGTAGAAAGTAATAACTTTATTTTAAATAGAAAATATAGTTTTTAATTAGTTTAAAATAAACTATTAATTTACGCTAAAGGCCCTTTTAGACTAATTTAGTACTTATAACTACTTAAAAAAAAAGTTAATTTTTTAATTTTTTTTAGAGTCTATATAGCATTATCTTAAACTATTTATTTTTTTAGAAGACTAGCTCTAGTCTTATTATACTAGTATACTTTTAGGTAGATTATTACTTTTTATAGAAGGTCTATCTTACTTTTATATTATTTATTTTATTAAAGTTGTTTTAAATCTTTTTAAAGTAATTTTAAATTATTTTTAAAACTTTTTTAACGCTTTTACGCTAATTAAGACTTTTAGTTTTTATATATTTTCTTTATTTAAATAGTTTTCTTATTTAATAAGGTATTTCTATTAACTAAACTTATTATTTTTTTAGGTTTATCCGTAGGAGCTGTATCGACTTAGTGTATACTACGTCCTCACTTAATATAGAAGTGGGTAAAAAATTAGAGACGCTATAACTAGGGCCTATTAAATATAGGATTTTTTAATTATTATAGCTGGTAGAGCGATAACTTAAGCTAATAACTTATTAGGCTATAGTGGTAACGTAACTAAACTTATTATATTTATAGTTTATAATATATTTTATATTATATATATTATTGCTAAATTAGCGTAATATATTAACTATTAGCTTTTACTTATACAGTAATATGCCTTAAGGTTTATATAATTTTAATAAAAAAAGGATAAAAAACTAGATAAACTTATTCTAGACTTACGAGTTTAATTTTATATATAGTAGGTAGACTATCTATATACTTAACTACTATATTAGGATCTAGCTATTTTTAGTTAATTTTTTTACTTAGTTTTATAAATTATATATAATAATTTAAAATCTAAACTTTACTTCCTACTTTTAGATTTAGTAAAAGACGCTTTTTATTTTAAAATACTTTTTAATACTTTTATACTACTTTTAGTTTTCGTTTAGCTTTATTATAAATATTAATAAGTTTTTTAACACATTAAGTATAAAGACATGCACATACTCCTCCTTTTTTAAAACCTCTTTTAGTCGCCCCGAGCCACCACAGCCACACTATTTGTTTAATTAATATATAAATATATATATATAAATATTAATAAGTTTAAAGACTAAGTAAAAAGCTTAAAAACTTTTTTTCTTACCTAGTGCTTATAAGGGCTAATTTAGCTCTTTTAGGCTATATTTATAGTAGACTTAAAAGGGTGTATATTTAGTAATAGAATACTAACTATTACTATAAGTAAATTTTACGTAAAAGATCTATAATACTTAATTATTTTATTTTAAGTAATAAAAGATATAAAGATACTATTCAAAAATTTTATTTTACTATTTTATTTACCTATCTATCTATAGGTAAAAGGTAGAAGATAAAATTTACCTTAGGTTTAAATAATAGTAGAAAGTATTCTAATACTTTACTTATATAAGTAAACTTCTATTAAATAGTACTATTTTTAGGTTTTTATAAAATTATATAACTTTATAGATTTAAAACTAAGCTAGGTTAATACTATTTTAATTTATTCTTACTAGTATATAATAGACTATTTTAGAAAAACGATCTATAACTATAAAATTATATTATAAATACTTTTAGTAAAGCGACTAAGTGGTAAGTTTATTATAAAATTTATAATTACGCATTACTATAGTCTATTAAAGATAAAAAAAATAGATAAAGAAAACTATATAGTTTATATATTTTTAAATTAGTACACTAACAGTGCTTATAGTTATAAATATAGTTAGTAATATTTTTAAATATATTTATTTATATATATTTACGGTATATACGCTTAAGAGTTTACTTTATATAAAAATATTTTAAAAGGGGACTATTATAATATTTTATAATTGCCCTTATTTTATTTTTAGGAATATAGGGCCGTATTAGCTCTATTAGTCTTAATTTAGTACTCTTTAGACTATTTAATTATAAATTATTATTACTATTTTTAAATAGATTTAATTTTTTATTTTCTAGATCTATTAGGTATTTTAAGATAGTTATCTCCTCTTTAGGCGAATTATATAGCCTAAAGTTTTAAATTTTCTTTATAAGCCTTAAGTTGCGTTTATAGTTTACTTATATATAAATTATTATTATAAAAACTATAACTCTATTAACCCTTATAGTAGAAAATTATAATAACTCTTTTATAGGTTTTATAAAGACTATATTACGTTTATACTTAGCTATTTTAGATTTTAGTATATAGTTAGGGCGGTAAAATAAAATATTAACTAAATTTATTAACTCTATTTTATACAATAGGTTAAAATTATATTTTAAAAAAAAGTAAATATAACTATACCTAATACGGCGATAGGGTTTTTATTTATATAAACTATTATAAATTATTATAATTTAAAAAAATATTAAGATAAATACTCTATTAGTATTATTTTTAGTACTTAATACTTACTATAATAGTAAAAAGTTTTTTATTATATATATTATAATAGTACTACGCGCCGCCTAACTTTTTTAAATAAAAATTAATTAGTTACTACTAAAATAATTTATTCTCTTTAAGAACTAATTAGCTTTAAATAGTACTAATAGCTTTATTAAAGACGTTAGTCTTAATTTAAATTTATCTTTGATACATAAAGTGTAATAGTATTAATATTTTAAAAAAAAATATTTTAAAGCTTTTTAAAAGCTTTTCTGCTAGCGTCGCCTATATTTATATAAATACTTTTCTCTCTTTTTATAGTTAGCCTATTTTTAGTGCTATCTAGTGCCTTTTAGGTTAATTTAGTAAGTAGTAGGGATAACTAAAAAAATTAGTTTATAAATCTATAATAGTAGTTTATAAAGCTAATAAAGATATAAATATTACGTATATAGGTAGATTTAGACTAATTTTAAATTATTTTAACTTTAGTTAGGTCTATTAAGAGGCCCTTAAATAAAATAATAAAACTAAAGTATTTTATAAACGTAGTATACTAAAAATACTTTTTTAAATTTAAATAAAATTTTACTTTATATAAACGCTATAATACTTTTTTTATATAATTTATATAGTCTTTTTTAGTGTCTAAGAAGATAAGTATATTATTAAAGTATATAATATAGGTTATATTAACTAATTTAGTTAATATTTATAGTATAAGCTATTAAAACTATATAGATATATTTATTAAACTAAAAATTATAATCGTATATTTAAAATAGCTATATTTTATATAAAATACAGTCTTATCCTTATTACTTTTTATAATATAAATACGATAGTAAACTTTTTATAAATTAAATTTAGTATAAATTTACACTTTTATAAACTAGTTTAGTAACTTTATAATTAGTAAAAAAATATTATAATTTTTAATTATAATTTTATTAAGGCCTCTATAATCTATATACAGTCTAAGGCCGCCTTTTTTTTATAAAAAGAATAGAGGTTTTAACTAAAAATTTTAATTACTTAATTTACTTTTACTTAAAATATTTTTTTATATACTTTTTAAAAACCTCCAGTTTAGTAACTAAGAGATTATATATAAAATAATATAAAAAATTATTACTACACTTAAAATTAATCTTTAAATTATTTAATTAATAGTTTATAGGGATTTTAAAGTCCTTATTTATAGCTAGATTTAAAAAGTTAGAGTATTTAGGCAGTATAAAGTATTTTTTATACCTATTTAGTCTATTTTAGACCGAAATCTTCGTTAACCTTACTAGATATATATATATTTAAGTAGTTAAGTTATATATAATACGGTTAAACTCTTCTACATTTTTAAAAATAATCTTTTTAATAAGAGTATTATTCTTTTTATAGTTATCTCTAAAAAAGACTTTTTAAATAATAATATTAATTTTTAGGTTCTTTTAGTTAAATTAAAATAAGTTTAAAAAAATTTTATATTAAGGGAGATCTATAACTATAAATAGGATTAGCTAAGTTTAATTTTAACTATATAAGTTAGTTAGGTCTATTTTAGTAATAGTAGTACTATAAATAATTATATTAAAATTATTTACTCCTTATACTAATAATCTGTTAAGAGTAGTTACTTTTAAGCCTATCTTCTTTATTAGCTTAGCACTTATAAAATTTAAAGCGGACCTTAGATCTATTAAAATTTTAATATAGGCTTTATTTATATCTTCAGCCTTTAGGGTAACTATCCCCTTAAGTTAATTATATAACTAGTTAAATAAACTACTAATATATTTAATTTTAGGTATTCTTAGTACGTAGCTTATAATAGTTTTAATATAGGCGGTAAGTATTATAATTATTTTTACTTTTTTTTTTCTATTTAAGTTAATAACGCGGCCTTATTAGTTACTTTTTTAAATTTAGAAACTGCTAGCTTATTTTTATACTAGTAGTTAGAAGTATAGTAGCCCTTTTTACTATAATAGCAATAAATTAGTATATTAGTAAAAAAGTTTATTTTAATTAGTAGTCTATTAAACTAATTAGTACTTAATTATACCTATTAGTTCTATTTAAAATATTTTTAGGGTTTCGTAGATTTTTTTATATTTTATATATTTTATTTAGGTTTTTATATTTTAAAATTACTAGAATTAGTTATCTTTTATATTAATTTAAAAAAATTAGCTTTCTCTTCTATTTTAGTAATAGTATTAATTTATTATTTCTTTAAAGTTTATAGTCTAGCCTAAAGATTTTTATTTAAATAGTTTATAAAGTTTTAAATCTATTAAGGTTTCTTCTTAGCTTTAAGTATATTTAGTTTCTTTTAAAAAAAAGTAAATATAATTTAAAAGTTCTATAAAAGACTATCTAAGTAGCTAAATAGTTTACTTAAAATTAATTTTAGTTTTATTAGACTATTATAGAGGTCCTCTAAAGGCGTTTAGTATTTTAATTTTTAAAAGGTTTTATATTTTTTTCTAAAATAGATTAGTACTAAGTTTTAAAATAATTTTAGTCCTTTAGGTAGTTTAAAAAGGATTATTAATATAGATAATAGTAAATTCGATCTTTAAAATCTCTATTAAAAATTAGGTTAATAATTAATAAAAACAGTATTTATAATTATTTTTTTAAAAGTTAAAATTACGTCTGCCCTTTTATTTATAAATATAAAAGGCCTTTAGCGTTAGTAAATATATAGCTAAACTAAAAATTAAAATAGTATAATTTTATAATATAGTTAGGTCTTTTATAATTATAGTTTAGTCGCCTACGTTAAAGTAATAGTAAATATTAAGTAATTATTTTCTTTTCTTTTTATTTTTAACTTGTTGGAGCTAAATATATATTTTTTTAAAATTAGTAAATACTAAGGGTTTTAATTAAAATAAGGGTATTTAACTATAATAATTAGCGGCTATTTATATCTTTTTATATTTTAATAGATTTAATAAAGGCGTCTCTGTAGCTTATATAAAATTTTAAAAAATTTAGGTATTAGGAATACTAAAAAGAGACTTAAGATCTTTTTTAAATTTTTTAATAATTTTAGTCTTTTTCGACATATTAAGTATAAAGGTATACACATACTCCTTCTTTTTTAAACCCCCTTTTAGGTCGCCCCGAGCCACCACAGCCACACTTTTTATTCAATTAATATATAAATATATAATAATTTTAGTATTTTATAGAACTAACGTATTACGCGTAATAGGTTAATAAGACTTCTTTAAAGTTATATTATACTAGATTACTTTTAAAGATAAGGCAGCAATTTAAATATTAGCAGTTAGAGTAAAATAGTAATATAGTAATAAAGGCATGCACATACTCCTCCTTTTTTAAACTCCCTTTTGGTCGCTACCACAGCCACCACAGCCACACTATTTATTCGATTAGTATACAAATATATATATAGTAATATAGTATAATATATAAAATTAATTAGATATATATTATCTATAAGTATAAAAAGATAAATTATTATTTAGTTAAAGCCTTACAGTATAGACTATATATTTTTTATTATATAAGTATACTTCTATTTAGAGTAGAGATACCTAAATTATAATAATTAGTATATAGATAAGGTAATATATACTAGATTTATAGAACTAAGAGCTTTATAATAAGAGGTTAAAAATTAATTAGAGTTTTAGAAATAGGATTTCTAATAATTAGGTGCGTAGGAAAAATTTTTCTTTACTTTTAAAACGCCGGGCTTATAACTATAAAAAAAGAATAAGGTAAAAGTTTTAATTCTTTAATCTTAGTAACTAGTAATTATCAGCTTATTTTTTCTCTACAGAAAATAAAAAAAATAAATTAATAAAAATATTTTTTTTTAAAATTATATAACTTACTAATTACTAAACTATAAAATATAAGAATAATATTATATTAAAAAAAATTATAAAAATTATTATAATTATATTAGTTATTACTTAATAAGTATAGAAAATAAATTGAAATTATCTATAAAAATAAATAAACTTTTTTAGAGTAACTAGTTCTAGGTATAGTTACTAGCCTAAGTAGTTACTACTTTAGCTTAAACTAAAAATAAATTACTTTAAAAAATACTTAATCTAAGCCTAAGTATATAAGAAAAAATTTAAACTAAATTTATATAATTTTTAAGTATAAATAAAGAAATCTATTTAAAAATTTTAATATTTAGCTATACTTTTTTAGTTATATAAAGCTATATTTTAGCTAAAGCTACTATTTTTAGCTAAGATATCTCTATTAACTATCTATTTTTTATTATTTAAATTTTACTTTTTTTAATTACTATCTACGTATTTAAAGCGTTATAAATAGATAAAAAGATAGTATAGTATATTTTTTATATTTAACTTTTTATATATATTTTTAATATTTATCTATATTATTAATAAATATAGCTAGATCTATATTATTTTTTTTCCGTTTAATAGTATAGTAAAAACTATAATATATAATATACTAAATAGCACTTAAGCTATATTTAGGTAGTAAAATTAGCCTATATTTTTAGAAATAAGTAGGCTGGCGAATGGGTTAGGGTCACACAGACTACTTTGGGTTATATAAACTAAAAAATATTAAAGTATTTTTTAAAATGTATATACTAACTTTTTAAAAAATACTTTTATATTTTTTAGTTTATGTGACCCTAAGTAGTCTATACGACCCCAACCCATTTACTAGTGTAGGAATAAGCTAAGTAATAGTTTTAATAGAGTATAATTTCTATATACTTACTACTAAATCTATTACTTTAATTTAGATTTATATATAATAAGACTAGATTAAATTTATTTAAAATTAAAAATATATTAAATAAGAAATATACTTATATAAAAATAAATACTAGAGTATTAAACTATTTAACCTACTAAAATAAAAGATAATATCTAGTATAACTAAAAAGGTGTTTAAGCTACTAGAAATATATAATATTACGCTATACTAAGCCTGTAAATTAGTAAAAGAGGTAATATAATATAGTTTCTAGCTAATAGGATACTAATAGTAAATAAAATAATTAAATTTAATTTAAATATAATACTACTATAACTTTATACGTAAACGTTATACGAAAATAATTAAAGTATATTATATATAATTTAAAAAAAAATCTAGAATTAAATAGTAATATAGCTAAACTTAATAGTAGAGCTAGATAGTACAAATTTATATATACTAAAATAATTATACCTTAAGTTAAATAAAATTACCTATATCTTAAATATTATAAAAAATTTTAATAAAATATATTTAGACTAATTTCCCGTAAAACCTTTAGTTAAAAGGTGTAGCTTCTAAGTATATTTTACTTAGTACTTTAAAAAATATTAGTAATAACGTCTAGTAGTTACAATTATAAAATATATTTATATAGACTACTACTAAACGGAAAAGTAATTTTAATTATAGTATTCTTTTAGTAGAACTAGTAGTAAATAATTTATATTTATTAAAAGAATACTTATAATTAAATAGTATAAAGAGTTCGACATAATAAAAAATAATTATAGTATAATTAAGAGTAATATAAAGTATTTTTTATATTTATTATTAAACTACACTCTATTTTATTACTTAGCTATTAAGGCCGCTTTTTAATACTTATAGTACGCTATCCCTACTACTTAAATAATAAAAATATAGTTAATTATAATATAGCTCTTACTATCTACGGTATTATCTCTAATAATAACTAAAATACTAGTTAGTTTACTTACTTACTTAACTAATAGTAGTAATATATATAAGCGAGATATACTATTAGTTACTACTAATAGTAATATCTACTTTATTAACTATTATATCTAGTAGTTATAGTTATAGTTAATTTATTATAGCTACGTACTACTAATATATTAGTTTTTATAAATACATATTTTATTTATATCTTATAAAATTACTAGTGCGTTTTTAAAAATTAAAGCTAATTCTCTCTCTATTTTTTTTTCGTATTAATTCTTTATTACTTTTATTTTATACTAGTAACTAAACGAAGAACCTTAAAAGTTATAACTAGTTATATAGTATATTAAATTTTATAAACTTATATAAGTAAGCGTATTTAGTTCTAGTAGGCAAGAGAGAGTAGTAAAATACTAATATAAATAAAATATAGTTAGTACTAAATAAAATACTAATATAGGTCTACCTATATTAGTTATTTAATATTAGTGTATAAATAGTTTTTATACCGTATAAATAGATATTATTAAAACTTATATCTTTTTTTAGATTACTAAATACCCCCTATAACTATATAAATTATTAGTATTTTAACTTATAGTAACTAAAAAATCTATATATATAATAAATATTACTATAATTTTATAATATTAATTTTTTATAGCTAATACTAAATATTTATAATTTTTTTTTTTAATAAATTATATTTATATAATTATCTCTAAACGTAATTAATACAGCATATTTTTTTTTAATAATATAATAAACTTTCCTCTTTATAATACTAACTTTAAGTCTTTATTATTTTAAATTTTTATAAAATAGCCTTACTATAGTCTTAAAACCCCTTTTAAAAACTAATAATAACTACGCTAGTAAATTCGGCGCGGTTAGAGTTAGGTTAGAATTATAAAGCTAGGGCCACATTTTAGAAGAATACTAAAGTCTTTTTTAAAAAGTATTTACTAACTTTTTATATATAATTAATTATATAATACTATAATAATAAAAGTTTTATCGTATAGGTTAATGTTAAATTATAAATTATAAAAATAATACTTATATTTACTAGATTCTACATAATTTAAAGTTTAAAGAAAAAACCTATTTAAATTCTATATTGTGTAGAATCTAGTAAATATAAGTATTATTTTTATAATTTATAATTTAACTTTAGCCTATACGCTAAAACTTTTATTATTATACTATTATTTAATTAATTATATTTAAAAAGTTAGTAAATACTTTTTAAGAAAGACTTTGATATTCCTCGCTTATTCTTGCTTATATACGACCCTAAGTGGTCTGTGTAACCCTAACCCATTCGCCAGCCTAATAATAACTTTTAAGCCTTGTATACACTATCGTGGGCAAATTTATACAGGATCGCTATTAATAGCTGCTAAGACGGATACATGCATGAGCTAGTACGCACACAGTTAAGCCCCTTAAAGATCCCAGAATAGCATAAAACCACTTAGCGTGTTTTATTACTTATATAGCAACGTTTAGCGCCACTGCACAATCTTAATATCCGCATGTTGAATTTTCATTTTTCTGGAGGGCAGTGCAACACACTGCAACGGTTATCATTCTCTCGTTCAATCTCTGTAACGGTTTCCGTCTGCGCAAAGACCTTGCGCGAATGTAAAGGCACCTGTGCCAAAGCATCAATTCCACTTTCATCTGCTTAGGATGAAACAGGTTACAGCAAGCCTGTGCCCCACCGACAAATTTGTCCACGAACCCCTCGACCTTTCACAGCCCACGATTCGACTTCTACAGATTCTACCCGATCGCTCGAAAACCACCATCCAGTGTACATTAAAGAACGTGGTCCTCAAGAGAAATGAATATATCTGTCTTTCTTATATGTGGGGTCCACCGCAGCCTAGTTATAGAATCCTGGTGAATGGCAAAGCATTTCAAGTTCGTGCCAGTCTCTGGAATTTCCTACAACTGGCGCGGAAACTCAAGATCAGAGACTGGTTGTGGATCGATGCTGTGTCGATTGATCAAGAGAACATTCACGAGCGCAATCACCAAGTCCAACAGATGGCGGATATCTACCGTGGAGCGACACATGTTCTTATTTATCCTGGAGATTGTTCTCGCTTCCTCAAATTAGCCTCAGAGTTAACATACGAATCATACATGAGGAGTATCCCGTGGCATGCTTCACGGCGCTGGGTAGACTGGAACACCCTAGTTCAGGGGATCTTCCAATCAATACTGAAGCACGCTGCGCAACTTCCGTATTGGAACCGAGCTTGGATTGTTCAGGAGCTTCTTGGTGCTCAAAACTGTGTCGTTGTGACAAAGTCGGGGCTGTTAAAGTGGAAGTCATTTCAGAAGCTGTATGCGCGGACCGGTCTAGGTCCTCCGAGTGGGCAAGATTTTCCCAAGGAGATGCGTACGATATCCCGATTCTGTGATCAGTACTACGGGGTCTCACGATTCCACTCGCACACCGGTCCGTTCGCTGACCTTATCGCGCACTTTCACCAGGATATTGGCCTAATATCGTGCACGGAGCGAAGAGACTACATCTATAGCTTGTTAGGTATCGCAAGCGATACCTCGGGCTTCGTAGTCGATTACCAAACGACACTAGTGTCACTTTTCTTAGATACTCTTCGGTACTTCAACTTGCCACTATTTGAGAATTTTAACAACTCTGTCCTGAACAACCTCATGTACGCCTTGCAGCTGAGGGCTACCTATTATTGTGCAGCATGCGCCAACCAGATTCTTCAAGGAGGAGGTTCGATCAGGCCGGAACCTGGCGAGGGATATAGATTTCGCATACTATTGATTGTTGAAGATTGGCCAGATGCGTCGATGACAGACCGATTTCCTAACAATTGCGCGAGGTGTCGGAAACGAAAGCTTGGCGGAATCGAAGAGCCGGAAATTAACGAGACTTCGAAGATACCGGCGCAACAGTTGATTCGTGCGGGAGAGGATAAAATGTATTGCTTCCTACACAGGTCACGCGTCGATACCAGACTTTACTCATGTCACAAGTTAGGTGACTCAGGCTGTTGTTGTAAGGGACGAGATTGTGCCAACTGATTGCGCCGGGATCGTGTCTTAGAAAGGCTTGGATACCTTTGAGAGTTTTAGACCACGGGCTCATGAGCATTCATTGATGCTTGGTCATCTTCTTGGGTTGGGTGAATTTAGAAAGCAATTATTGATATCTATATTTTTGTTTCAATATCTTTAATTTTAGATACCTTCTTAAATGTTTTAAAAATAAGTATTAAGGTATTTTTAATAAAATATGTAGTAATATAATTATCTATAATAGTATTTTCTAAGAGAGAATTTATACTATATATTATAATACTATAATATAAAGGCATGCACATACTCCTCCTTTTTGAAACCCCTTTTGGTCGCCCCGAGCCACCACAGCCACACTATTTGTTCGATTAATATACAAATATATAATACTATAAATATCTATAGTTATTTTAATAAATATAAGTAATAAAGAATTTATAATAGTTATTATAATTTTTTTATATATACTTTTCTTCTATTAATATTTAGTTTTTAATTTTTAAAACTTTTCTTTTTAATCTCAATTTATAAATTAGTATATTTACACTACTATAAGTAATTAAAAAAAAATTATTAGCACTAAAAAGTATAATTAGTAATAATTTTTTTTAATAATTATATTTAACTACTATCTTAAGTCTTTTTTTTAAAAAAAAAAAATAACTCCTAGCTACTATAGAAGTTCCTAAAAAATAGCTTTATAATAATTTAAGTATAATACTAGAAAAGGTATAGTATAGTTATATAATAATATATTATATTAAAAACGATTTATTATTATAATAAGTTAAAATTATAGTAAATAAACAAGTATTACTATTTAATTTAGTACGTAATGTCTATATATAAAAAATAATAATAGTAATAGCTTACGCTATTACTAGTATACTTTAAACTATTATTATATACTAGCGTTTCCGATGCTATATATATATAATAATATAAATAAGGTATAATAAGTAGTTTACTATACTAAATAGTTAAATTATATTTTTTATTAAATATTTATAACTATACTATAGATAAATAATTCTGTAATATTAATACTTATAGTATTTTTTATATAACTAAATATATTTTTATACTACTAATAGTATTTCTTTTACTAAATACTTTTAAAAAGCTCTAAAGTACTATAGTAAGTCTTAGTCTACGTAAGTAATTAAATAGTATAAAATAAACAATAAGTTTAATAACTATAAATTATAACTTTATAGTAAAAATAGATAAGCGTATGCTATACTATATAACTCTAGCTATAATAATAATAATAATAATAAACCTATAAAATCGTGATAGTAAAAAATTTTAAAAATTTTAAAAAGCTTAAAAATCTTATTATAAATATTAACCGAAAGTATATTTATAAGTAGAAGTAGTAGCTTTTAGCTCTACTAAATAATTAAAATAATTTTAACTATGCTAGCTTTAGGGCTAAAATAGTAGTAGTTACTCTAATAGTAGTACAGTAATAAAATATAAAAAAGCTAATAAAGAGAGTATTAGTAATAATATAAAAGTTATATATAAACTAATTTTTATTTTATATAATAAAGTTGCTATTAGTAACTATCTAATTAGAAAGAAAAGTGCTGTATATGCTATAGAACCTAACAACCGGCTCTTAAAGAATATAAACTAGTTATTAATAATAATAAATAAATATGGTAAACGACAAATAAGAATAAAGATAATAAAAATAATATATAATAGTTTAAGTATAAAGAAAATAAGTAGTTAGTACTAAAAAGAAATAAAAAAGTCTTTTTTTTATCATAAATCTATTAATAAGTGCTATTATAACTTATTAGACCCGGCCGTTATAATTAAGTGTATATCTTAAGTCTATAGTAATAAATTAGTTTGTAGTAGTATTAAGTTAATTCTAAGTATATATAGGTAGGCTTATACTAAATTTAATATGTATTCTAATTTTTACTAGTAGTTAAGTTAGTATTAGTACTATACCTACTAAGTATTATAAATATTATTAAGTGTTTTTATATATATTTTATATTTATATATTAATCGAATAAAAAGTGTGGCTATAGTGGCTTGGGGTGACTAAAAGGGGCTTAAAAAAGAAGGAGTATATATATACCTTTATACTTAATATATTAAAAAAGTAAAAGTCTTTTTATAATTAGTATATAAAAACTACTACTAAAGTATTATAAAAAATATTTCTAATCTTATTTAACGTACAAAAAAATTATTTAAGTATTAAATTATAGGTATTATTATACTTTATTAATTATATTTAATTAAATTAATTTTTTATATTAGTATAATTAGAAAATTATAAATAACTATTAATTTTTTTTTATTAAGTACTTTATACATATACGCGATTTTTTAATAAAGCTTATATTAATTATACTATTATTTAATATGCTATCCTTTATACTTAGTTATTTTTTTAAATATATATAATAAAGTTACTATTAGTAACTACTTAATTAGGAAGAAAAGTACTATATATACTATAGAACCTAACATCCAGCTCTTAAAGGTACTACGCTAAGCCTAATTAGGAAAAGTAGTACTAAAATAGGTATATAATAACTACTTAATAGTATTTAATAGATTTGCAGCTTAGTATAGTTTATTACCTTATATAGTAACTTATACTAGTATATCTACTATTATAAACTAATACTAAGCAGATATTTATAAAAGAAAAAATATTAATATATTATAACTATAATACGTATCGCAGCATCTAAAGTACTATTTATTAATAGTAATATACTATTATTTTATAACTAAAGTACGCGCTTCTAGTATATTAAAAAATAAAATTTTAGTAAAATATATATACTAAACTTACTTTAGCCTATACTATAGAGTATAATATATACTTTAAGCTTTTAAATTAAACTAAATAAATAAGAAACGTAAAGTAATAAGTATATTTAATATAATTACTATACTACTACTTATCTTTATAGATAATTTATAAAAGTTTATACTTAAGTAAAATAATTTTATTAATATAAGCGTAAACTTTACTATATATAAAAAAAGTTAAAAATCTACTATTTAGGGGTGCCGCTAAATAAAAAAAATAATACTAAAATTACTATAGCTATACTACTATACTAAGTAATTAATAAATAAAAATAAGTTACTTACTATTAATAATAATGCTAATACTAATAATTATAGGGCGCTAAAGTAAAAAAATTGTATAGTTTTTTAGTAAATAATTAAATATATTAAAGACTATAGTTTATAGTATAAAAAATATATATAATCCTAATTAAAGTAACGTAAAGTAAAAGTTACTAGTATATAAAGGAGCGCTATAGCTTAATACTACGAAGAATATTTAAAAGTAAGTAACAAGAGGTTTTTAAAGGGAGGATAATAGATAGTTAGTATAGGAAAATATAGATAAATAACTTAGTATATAACTAAATAAAATAAAATATTTTATATTAATTATTTTATTATAACTTTAAAACCTCTAGGTCTCTGTCGAGACCGACTTAGTTATTTTAAAATAAGTATTATACTATACTTAACGTACTTTACGAGTAAGTTGCCTATACGAGTAAGTGGTCCACCTATTAGTAAGTAAAAACTTTAGTTTTTAAAGTTTAATAGCTTTCTTAATATAAAAGCTATTTTAAAACTATTTTCTTTTATTTAAAGCCCTCATTTAACTCTATAATATAAGCTAAAAATAGAAAATATTTTACTTAAATTTATATCTTATAACTATAAGTAAAATATTTTAATAAACTTTATAACTTATATATTTTATTTACTAAGTATTAATTTACTAGTTTATTAAATTTATATTTTTTCGACCTAGCCTTATCTGACTTTTTCGACATATTAAGTATAAAGGCATACATATACTTCTCCTTTTTTAAAACCCCTTTTAGTCGCCTATACAGCCATTACAGCCACACCCTTTTATTTAATTAATATATAAATATATTAAATTTATATAGTATATAGTCTAGTATATATATTTATATATTAATCGAATAAATAGTATAACTATAATAGCTCGGGACGACTAAAAGAAATTTTAAAAAAGGAGGAGTATATATATACCTTTACACTTAGTGTTGAAAAAGATATAGTCTAGTATTAGAACTATTATTTAGTGTTAACCTTTATATATATAATAGCTTTAAATTTAAATAAAATTATAAGTAGTATAGTTATAATAAAGTTATTATAGTATTTTTTATATTACCTTTACTATAAAAAATTAATATATTATAAACTTATAGATATGAAGGCATGCACATACTCCTCCTTTTTTAAAACCCCTTTTGGTCGCCTACACAGCCACCACAGCCACACCCTTTTATTCAATTAATATACAAATATATAAACTTATAGTTTACTTATATCTATTATATAAGCTTCTATAATCTATTAAGTTTTTAGAATTTTTTAAGAATTTCTAAGCTCTATAGTACCTCTTACACTAGACTATACACTATATAGTTTTATATATAATTATATAGTTTATACTAATAAATAAAATATATATATATTTATATATTAATTAAACAAATAGTGTGGCTGTAGTGGCTCGGGGCGACTAAAAGGGATTTTAAAAAAGGAGGAGTATATGTATACCTTTATACTTAATGTGTTAAAAAAGTTAGGTAATAAATAAAATATAAAGTTATAAAGTTTATAATAATATTTTACTTATAATTATAGGGTATAAATCTTAAGTAAAATACTATCTATTTTTAGCTTAATAACTTCTTTAATATATAAGCTATAATTATAACTTTTATTCTACATTATAGGATTAAATGAGGGCTTTAAATAGAAGTTAAAATTTTTAAATAAGCTTTTATATTAAGAAAGTTATTAAGCTTTAAAAACTAAAATTTTTACTTATTAATAGGTAGACGACTCGCTCGTGTAGACGGCTCGTCTATAGAGTACGTTATACTAAATTTTATATATTAATATTCGTTAGTACTATATTGGCTCTAAGTATATATATTATTTTTTAAAGTATCAACTTCTAGTAATTAAAATTTTAATTATTATTAGTTTTAAAACATTAGAGTGTACTATCTTATTTACTAAGTCTTTAAGCTTTTTAAAATAATTATTATCTATAGACTAATTAGTAAATAGTGCTTTATATTTTACTATGTATATTAATTACTACTATATATATTTTTTCTATTTTTTAAAATTCTTTTTATATTATTTCCTAATTATAGAATTATTAAAATTTAAGAGGACTAGCTAAATAGAGAGTAAAAAATACTATAATTAATAATTTTTTAACGAGGGGATTCTTTTTTTATTAGTATTAACGTTCTTTTAAATCTCTTTATATATAGTAAGAAAATAAAATTATATATACTAATTAGGCTAGCTTAAATAGCTTACTAACTAATAATATTCTACTAGAATTAAGTTAGTTATTATTATAGAGTAACTAATAAATAATTAAAAAGGGATATAAAGACTTTGTAAAATAATTAAATATAATAGTATAAAAATAAGAAATAATTAAAATATATAAAAATAAATACTTACTAGTATTAAGTCGCGTACAGAGAATTATTTTACAATTTTAAAGTACTTAACTTATAACTATAATAAACTAGATAATACTTACTTTTAAAATAAAATATAAATTTTCTTTTTTTATAAAATAAAATAATTAAAACTAGATATATATATAACAGGTCAGTAATTATATAACTTAGTTTTATAATTAACCTATAATTAGAGAGGGTATATAAGTCTTAATATTATAATAAATATTTATATATATTTAATAATATGGTTTATTAGTATTATATTAGTTAAATTTATAAAATTTTTAAGTTTAGAAATTATATGCTTAGGTATTAGAATATAAAAACTTTTTTTATTTAATATTTTATTTATGCCATAATGTGCTAAAAAAAACTAACATAGTATAAATATTTTTTTTTTACTTTTTAAACTTTTATTACCTTTATACTAGACTTAATAATTATTTATTAAATTAAAATTAAATTTTTGGCTATAAAAGAGATAATAATTATATTAAAAAATATTATACTAAACTAAAAATCTATAAATTAATAAAGTATAGATATATATATATATATATATTAAATAAGTATAATATATAGAAAATTATTAGTAAATTTTATATAAATATTTATATAATAGTCGAGAGACTAGTAAAGATTATAAAATAATATTAATATATAAATTAGCTATAAACTATAAAGTGTACTATTTATATTTTTAATTAAAATTATAGTTTTTTTTTTAAAAAAAAGTATTTTATATTAAGACGACTTAACTATTTTAAGAAAAGTTCTTTATTTCTTAAGTAACCTAATAGCCGACTCTTTAAGGAACTAACTAATTAAATATATACTAGTTAAATAATCTATACTAGAATTTAATTAATTACTTATTTAAAAATAGTCTAGTTTCTAATTAGGTTAGAACGCTATACTAATCTAATTAAGAATTTTAATTAAGTCTATTTAAAAAATTAACTAGACTAAATAAGTAATATAACTAAACCTAATAAGATTAAGTCTAAAATCTAATATAATCTTATAAATTAAATAGTATATTAAATTAGGAGAGAACGAGATTTAAACTTATAACCTATAATATTACTATTATAGGTAACTAAATATATTATTTATAAAATTATATACCCTCTTTTTATTATTACATATTATTCTTTTTAATCTAGATTATACTAATATATTATAATTTATTTTTAGTATGTTCTAATAAAGTATCTTAATTAAAGTAATACTTTATTATATTATATTTAATTTTATAAAAATTTAATTTATTACTTATATATTTTTTAGAAAGTATAATATATTAAAATATTTATTTTAAAAACTAGTTATAGTTTTATTATTTAAGTATTAGCTTATATACTAGTTTAAATTACTTACAGTATCTTTATTTATTATATTTAATAAATTTTTAATAACTCTATATATTATTTTTTTAATTATTGTTTATTTAGTAGTAGAAGTAATATTTATTAAAATACTATTATAGACTAAAAATATTATTAAATTTTTAGTATAGTAGAGCTTAAATTATATAAACTACTATATAGTAAAAACTATTAGTAAGTAAATAATAAAAAATTAAATTAAACTATATTTAAAGTTAATATTTTTCTTTTTAACTATAACCTTCTTAATTATATACTAATACAAGATTTTAGTTTTTATATAAGAGTATAACTAAAATAAATTAATTATTTTCTCTACTAGTAGTAGCAAATTAAAATATTATATATTATAATTACCTATATATAAATATCGCCAATTATATTATCGCTAACCCGGTCCTAACGATTTTATAGATATTTATTCTCGCTGCCTTACAAAGGTGTGGCTAGAGAGGGTCTACCATCCCTACTAGCGAATTGGGTTGTTAGAATCTTTAGTGTCGCCTAGCGTTTTGCCACGTGAACCATACACTGCTATTCATAGAGTGGGCTGTGCAAAACTTCAAAAAGTCTATATTTTAAGAATCCGAAACCCTTCCTTCGGAGGTACGTAGTATGTTATAAGTCTTTGTACTGCTAAAATATTTACCCTATGCATAAAACCGACCGTCAGGCAATCCACTTCCATCGTTCACTCTGAGGGATTTGTCGACCTCAACTGCGTTTCTAGGAAAAAGTAAAAAGAGTAGTAGGTAACAGCATACTCGAGAATGCATAGGCTGCCTTCGCTTCGTCCCAACTATGTATTCTAATGATGCTACCGCATTCACACTAACCTTTTGGTTTTTCAACCACTGACAGGTGAAATAAAGGTTCAACCGGTACATGAATCTCAGATGTCCGACGCAGAAAGTGGTCACGAGTATCGGCCACTGGATCCTTCAACGGACGAGATCCGGTTACTTACGCTTCATCCTGGAAGAGACGGTGATAAGATCAACTCCACATTGAGTCATCACAACCTCACGGACAACATAGAGTATGAGGCGCTCTCATACACCTGGGGAGATAATGCGAACCTACGCACTATTATCTTAGATGGCGTTCCTTTCCAGGTCACAGCAAACCTTGAAACTGCCTTGCGCCATCTTCGGTACCTGCCACTTTCGAGTTTACGGCCACATGGAGAGGGAAGGCTACACACCGGCAATCAACATAAAGATAGGGCATTATGGATTGATGCACTCTGCATCAATCAAAGTGACAATGCGGAGACAAGTCAGCAAGTAGCAATTATGGCCAAAATCTATTCGCATGCTAGCCGAGTACTGATATGGCTGGGCGAGGAAACAGACGAAGTGAGTGACGCGTTTGCGTCAATAAAAAGAGCGTTATCTTACTTTCCGCCCGAAAGCGAGGATTTACAAGTAGAGGGGAATCCAGTCCAGCAGCTTGCGCATACCCTAACGACATCCCACAGTGGGCTTGGCAAACTATTTTCGTTCAATTGGATTCCGCTCGGAAATCTGCTTGGTCGGCCCTGGTTCCAACGCAAATGGGTTATTCAGGAGGTAGCTCACGCACGCGAAGCGTTGCTTATGTGTGGGCATCAGATCCTCCCGTGGGATTCCATCGCCGATCTCACTCGCCGCTTACATGACTTTAGCATGACACACACGGTTTCTGCGAATCTTGGATGTGTCAATGACGAGGCGCAAATAGCATATCAGCATGTTATCATAATGAGGGCTTTCCGGGCCATGCAGGAACCAGACGGTTCTCCTAACCCTACCCTGCTCGATCTTCTACTAGTGACCCGACAATTCAAGTGTACCGATTCCAGAGACCACATATTCGCAATAAACAGTTTCTCCGCAGAACGAGAAAGTCACGAGCATAACTTCCCCATCGATTATACTCAAACTGCGGAAGAGACGTACCGTAGGTTTGCAGCCTGGAGCGTTTTTGGGAAGAGCAGTCTGCGGTTATTGTCAGTGCCCACCGATCCCTCTCAGCAGTCAGAATTAAGTTTGCCGTCGTGGGTACCAGATTTTACCCGGCTTGATCGGGTAAACCCTTTAATCTCGTATGAGGTCTGTCCATATAAGGCAACCGCGGGTACATCTCCAATCCTGCGGCTCTCTAACAACGACAGTATCCTACATATAAGTGGAAAGGTTATCGATCGAGTACATATTCTAGGGAGTACGTTCGAAGACACAAAGTTGTCCCCCGGAACCACTTTCCCAGGGATCGCAGATCCGAACGGGGTTACCAGACTCCGCCGGCAACAGCTGTGGTTCCTTGAATGTCAAGATATCGCTCTGGGTGACGATGTGACCATGTCTCCTCAACGGTTCGAAGAATTCTGGCGGACAATGCTATGCGATGCGAAAGGCTTACCAGACACGCACGAGCGCGCAACAGCAGAGTATGCCAGCTACTTTCTACAGTTTTCCGACGTCATGAATGCTGAGCCTGAGGAGAAGAACTCGAATTGGTACAAAGACCGTGTGCAGGGCATCATTGCGGTCGAGCAATCGCTGCACGCCCATGCTAGTCGTCGCCGTTTCTGCGCTACGAGCGGTGGGCGTCTCGGCCAGGTTCCCCGCGGCGCAGCCGTCGGAGACTTGATATGCATTTTCTATGGCGGTAGTGTCCTCTACGTCATACGCCCCGTCGACAATGGGTTCTTCACGTTCGTCGGGGAATGCTACGTCCACGGACTTATGGACGGAGAAGCAATGGAGATAGAAGGACTCCGAGAGCAGGAGTTTGCTTTGCGTTAGTCGTTTGTATTCTAATCGAATGTCGCTTTTGTCCTGCTCATAAAATAGCCGCTTAACTTCTCTAAGGATATATCTGATTCCCTTAACCTTCTTCTAGAGGCATCCAACGTCTTCCTTAGCATTCTTAACAGCTTCGTCTACCTGTATGGCGATTTGACTGCGAGTAAAGCTCACTGCCAAGACCGCTACCTGGGTGAGTCTGCGTAGTTTTGCCACATACTCGGCAATGCACTTCGTCTTTGCACAAGACAGGTTCAGCAGCAACTTAATTAGTGGTATTTACTGCTAGTAAGTTAGTTAAAACCTAAATACTTCAACGCGCCACCGCCAGCAGGGAGGACGGCCGACCCGCACTAGGCCGTAATTAGTAATAATGAAAATAAAGTCTATAAATCCCGGGTTAAACGTGTTCTATAAATCTGTTTACTTTCTTATTAAAAACTTATTACTTCTAGTTCTACTATAATATTAAATTAATTATAATATTTTATTATTAAATATATTTAATTAAAATTATATTTATAACTTTATTATAGTACAATATTAAGTATAAAGATATATATATACTTTTTCTTTTTTAAAACTTCTTTTAGTCGCCCTAAGTTACTACAGCCACACTACTTTATTTAAATAATATATAAATATATAGTACTATAAATCCTTTTTTCTTTTTATACCTTACTATTTAGTAATTTTAAAAAATTCTCCTTACTAATTTTTTTAACTAATTAAACTATTAACGTTAATAATATTAATATATAATATATTATATTTCTTTTTTTAATTAACGTACTTCGCGAGCTTTATAAAGCCGCGGCACAACGTAATAACAAGAACTTAATAAATACCGAACAGTTTAATATTTCTTTTTTATAGTCTTAATAAAGATCTTTTTTTTTATATAATAAAGTTACTATTAGTTACTCCCTAATTAAAAAAAAAGTACTATATATATTATATAACTTAATAATTAGCTTTTAAAGATACTATATTAAGTTTAATTAAAAAAGATAGTACATACTAAAACAGGTACCTAATAAATATTTAATAGTACTTAATAAATTTATAGTTTAGTATAATTTATTACTTTATATAATAATTTATACTTATATATTTATTATTATAAACTAATACTATATAAGTATTTATATAGAAAAAGATATTAATATATTATAACTATAATATAGATTATAATATATAAAATATTATTTACTAGTAGTAGTATACTACTACTTTATAACTAAAATACGCACTCCTAGTATATTAAAAATATAAAATTCTAATAAAATATATATACTAAACTTACTTTAATCTATATTATAGTATATAATATATATTTTAAGCTTTTAAATTAAACTTAATAAATAAAAAATATAAAGTAGTAAATATATTTAATATAATTACTATACTACTATTTATCTTTATAAGTAATCTAGCCACAGTGTGGCTAGTGGCTTGCGCCTTTATTGTCTCCCTTTTATACGCCTCCTCGTACCCGTGTATATGGCAAAAGCACACACATCCTTATACTGTTACTTTACTTTTAGGCTAGCCTACATCCTTTTTAACTTACTTTTAACAATTATAATAAGTAATCTATAAAAGCTAATACCTACGTAAAATAATTTTATACTTATTAGTATAAAGGTACTAAATCTAATTAAGAGAAAGCTATTTAGGTAAGTAAGAAATAAGATAAAAACCTACTATTTATAAATACTATTAAGTAAAAAAAGATACTAAAATTACTGTAGTTATACTATTATATAAATTAATCAATTAATAAAAGTTAATTATAAAAATAAGTTATTAGTAACTATAAAGCTAGTAATAATAATATTTATATATTTATATATTTATATATTAATTAAATAAAAAGTGTGGCTGTAGTAGCTCGGGGCGACTAAAAGGGGTTTTAAAAAAGAAGAAGTATATATATACCTTTATACTTAATATGTTAAAAAAATAATATTAATATTAGTAACTATAAAGAACTAAAGTAAAAAAGTAATATAGTTTTTTTAATAAGTAACTAATTATATTAAAGACTATAGTGTATATTATAAAAAACGTATATAACTCTAATTATAGTAATATAAAATAAAATTATTAAATTTCTAAAAGAGCGCTATAACTTAATACTATAAAAGATATTTAAAAATAAGTAAAAAGAGGGTAGGGTAGCATAGTAGATAAGTGCCTAGAAATATATAAATTTATTAAATTTCGACGTTATTTATATATTAGAGCTTTAATTCCTCTTCTTATTATAAGTATTCTTTAAATACGCCTACTTTACTAGTAAAAAATAAAGTTTTTAGAAGTATAAAATACTGCTAAAAAATTAATATAAGGCTATAGAAAGCTAAAATCCCTATATAGAATACGTACTATTTAAAAATATTTTAGACTAAATTACTATCTAAAGTTAAATAAAATAAAAATTTTTCTTAAATAGGCTTAGCGTAGCGAACTAGACCTAATTAGGTAATATATTAGTAGTTTAGTTTAACTATTTAGTAATATAACCTAAAATATATATTAGTTAGGAGTTAAAGAGCCGGTTCTAGTTAATTTAGAAAATAAAACACTTTCTTTAAATAGTTAGGTAGCCTTACAGGGGGGGTGACATTGGAAAAGACAAATTAAAAAAGTTAGTATTTTTAATAATTAATATAAAATTAAGTACTAAGCCTAAAAATACGTGAATTATATTATTTTAAAGAGAAAGTTATAGTAATTTATATAAGAATTTTAATTACTGCTTAGTTAATATATGTAATAAATTAAAATTACCTAAACATCGTAATTTTTTTAGCCCCTTTTTTAGGGTCCTATAACTTTTTAGTTAGTAAATATATTTAACTAAAATTTTAACTATACTGTTTTAGGCCTAGTCTAGGTTACGTGACTAGTTTTTCGAAGTATATTAGTAATTTAATTATAAAATTATATTAATACTAAAAATATTACTAACACTTATATAATTACTGCTTACGTAATATATGATTAATATTATAGTATATTATAATATCTTTTTAATTTTATAAATCTAAATACCTATTTTCTTAAAATAGTACTAAATTTAACTAAACTTAAATCTAAAGTTAATCTTCTTTTAAAAGTAAATACTTCTATTTTAATAATTATTTCTACTTTAAAAAGAACTCCTAATAGTATTTATAATGCTATAATACGTATTAAAAATAAAGAAATAAATAATTATAATATAAAAGAGGTTTATATAAGGGGTATAAAAAAGTTAACTAAAAGAAATAAAAGAGCTATTAATAAAGACTTAACTAGAAGTCCTAAAAAGGATAATAAAAGAATACTATTAAAAAATAATCTAGAGATTATAAAAAGATAATTGTAAAGAGTTTTAATAGAGGAGGATTATATAATTAATATAAGTATAAAAAAACTAATTATAAATAAAGAAAATAATAAAAAAAGGTTAAAATACGCTAAAGAGAATATAAAAAATATAAAAAATATAAATTAAAAAAAGATTATATTTTCTGATAAGTTAGTAATACAAAGGGGTAAGGTTAGAAAGAAGTATTATAAAAAAAGGGGTAATAATAAAGTTAGAAAAGAACTGGCTACTAGCTAATTACAAAGTAAGTTATTTTAATTTTTTAAAATATTAAATTATATAACTTTTTATATATTTTTAAGTTATAGTTTTAGATTTTTAATATTAATTATATTAATTATTTTATAGGATAAGATCTTACTCTATAACTTTAGAGTATAATTTGGATAGGAGGTAGAAGTAATTTAGTATTTATTAAAATACCTAATTTTTTTACTTTTTATACTAGTAAATACTATATAAATAAAGTCTTTATACCTGAAGTTAAACCTTTAATAAAAAAGGGTAAGTTATATAACTTTTTTTTACTCCTTTTTTTATTAATATAATAATATATATATATTGTTATACTATATTATAATTATGAACTTTATATTAATATTAATTTAGATTAGTAATTTTAACAAGATAACGTCCCTATTTATAAAATAATAGACGTTTTAAACTAGTTTAAAAATAATAAAATTATACTATTTTCTTACCTAGTCTATAGTCCTAATTTAGTCCCTATAGAAAATATATAGAGTTTATTAAAATTAGGACTAATTAATAATAAAAAGGCTAATTTAAGTGTAGAATCTAGTATATAAAGTATAGAGGCCTTTAAAAGAGTTATTAATAAAGAGTAAAATAAAATACATTAAGAAACTATTAATAACTATATTTTATCACTTCCTAACTGTTATAAGGTAGTTATAGAAACTAAAGACTACTATACTAAGTATTAGTAATTTATTATTTACTAGTTTATTATTAAAAATTTAAAAAGGTGACTTTTATATATAATTATATAATTAATATATTAATATATAAAAATAATTTATATACTAATATAATAGAGTTTCTATTACACTATATATAAAAATAAGCCAATTTTACACCTTAAATAAAAAGTTATAATAGGCTAAAGTAAGGTCCTAAAAATTCTTTATATTTACTAAAATATTTTTACCCCTTAGAGGCTTACTAAGTAACCCCTAACAGAGTGAATAGAATAAGCTAGTTTTTCTCTTTAAAATAGTATTTTTTTTGTATTTTTAGACCTTATAACTAAAAAGTTATTATATAAAGAGAGGTGAAGTGTAGTGCCGAGACACTAGTCTAAAAAGGTATAGACTAAAAAAAGTTATTCCCTTAGATATAGTTATAAAAATAAGCGTGTATAAGGATTTTAAAAAATATTTTATTTTAGGTTAGTATAGTACTTAAACTTATAGCCTTAGCGTATAGCTTAACGCGTGGCTTGGCGTGTACTAAAAAGTTATATTACTTTAAAAAAGGTATCTTTTTCGATTTATTTTTCCTAATGTTACCCCCCCTGTAATATAAAAGGCTTATTTTTTAAAAAAAAAATAAAATAAAATAAAAAGAGATTTCTAAAGGGAGGATAATAGATAACTAGTATAAGAAAATATAAATAAATAACTTAGTATACAACTAAATAAAACGAAAATTTTAGATTAATTATTTTATTATAATTTTAAACCTCTAGGTCTTTATTAAAACTAATTATACTAGTATTTAATTTAATATTATAAAATATACTTAAAAGATATATAATATATAAAATATAGAATAGTTTATTTAAAAACTTATTTTTTATAAATTAATTAAAGAAGTATAAAATTTTAATAAGTTAAAAAAAATAACTAATAGGTTACTATAGTAGTTACTATCCCTTATTAAATATAAAACTTTTTTAACTATTATAATTAATAGAGTAATAACTTAAATTAAAAAACTAATTAAAGTATAATAGTAAAATATATAATATAAATAATATTTATAAAACTGTATAAATTGTATAAAAAAAAGAATTTTAACTAGTACTATGGATTAGTGCGTTTTAGTTAGGGTAGTATAAAGCGTTTTTAGAAATCTAGCGAAAATTATAGCAATTTAATATCACTTACCGATGCAACCATAGTACGCGTCATAGGCGATAGATTGACTATACACTCACTCTACTTGAAACGTCACCAATTTTAATACGGTGTGTGTTCCACCAAGCTAGCCACTGCACTACCGTCCCCCCGTTTTTCACCAACATCCTTATAATAGGCTAGCAATTCAATTCTCCGCACCATCTACCCGGTAGATACTACGTGCATACTATAAGGGGTCTAATGAACTATTTTATAGAGATTGCGCGCTTTTCGTACCTCGAGGATCTCGTTGAAACACCCCCTTCCCCTACTTCTGCTAGGTAGGCTTGGCGGGCTCGCTCCCTCGCTGCACCAACCATTGCCCATCCGATTCTGACCCCTCGCACGGCCCGTCCGCCTTCTGCATGATGCCTGACTGTAGACACAACCCCCTCTATTTCCACACTCGGTACGCCAATTGGAAAGCCGCTGCATCGCCGACCACGTGCTGAAAATCCACGAGCTTCTTAGACATCTTGGTCCAGATGCCGCGGTTGCGTAAGCTTCGTGTAAAAGCTCCAGGTCTTCCTCCGTGTACTGTTGGATACATGGGGTGTTGAGCGCACATGTGGACTACATGGTGACGAACCACGAGCACGTATGTGAACCAAGTAGGCTGTGTGACGGAGCTTTCTCATCGCAGACGGCTCCGCGTCAGTCCAGTCCAGTGGATGGTATCACACTCGGTATCCATCTTCGACCGCGCCACAGCGTCCAGTTCCGACAGGCAACTCAACAGGGCGGTCGTCAACTCGTCATCGTCATTCAACCATACCTAATAGTACATACATGACAGTCATTAGAACCAAAGAGACGAGACAACGGATCCCTAGCCCTTCCATTTGCAAGAATGCTAGACTAAGGTGCAATTATCTGTTGATATCGCACTCTAACTGAACTGTCATTCGTAAGGCCGGCCCAACCATACCGCCGTGATAGACTTCGATCCACTTTCCCTAACCATGATTGACAAGATAAGTAAACCGACGACTAGATACCTTGGTATGATGATAGATAACTCCGGATTTCCATACACAAGCGCGTCAAGTGAGCGTTGATCACGGTATTCAAACGGCGATCATGGGGACCCGGGGACCAGCAACCGTCGGATTCTAAGCGGCGGCGGGGGCGGGAGCCGCAGCCGCAGCCGCGGTCTCGGTAGACTCGGCAGGGGCAGCAGCGGCATCTCCAGCGGTAGCGGTGGCGGCAGCCTCACCCTCGGCGGGAGCCTCCATGTGGTCGTCCTCCTTGCCGGGGGAGTCGATGGCAACCTTGACAGCAATCTCACGGCCCTCGATTTCCTTGCCGTTCATCTCTTGGCAAGCCTTCTGCTGAAGCTCCTCAGAGCCCAGGGTGACGAAGCCGAAGCCACGACCCTTGCGAGGCTCGCCGCGGGCCTGGAGCTTCTTGACCATGAAGCGGGGAATGGGGCGGAGGGCGATCTTGGCGGTGACGGGCGAATAGTCCTTAAAAATCTCAAGGAGCTGATATTGGTTAGCTATTGAACAGTTTTAGGGAGTTTGTAGAGAGACTTACGCGGTCTTCCTTGAGGTCATAGGGCAGGTTGGCAACCATGACCTTGGTCTTGGAAGGAACACCATCCTCGGGAGGACCGCGCTGCTTGCGCTCACGGGGACCAGTCTTCTTGTCGGCCTTGTCAGCGGTGAGAGCCTCGTTCGTGGTTTCGGTCAATCCTACAACTTGGCCCGGAACGTTGGTGGGGGCGCTGTCGGCAGGGGGAGCATCGACAAGCTCAACCTGGTCGGCACCCTCAGCGGCTTCGGCCTTCTGCAACATTGTCAGTGATTGCTTTGAACCGTCTGTCGTAGAATGACTTACGCCGCCACGTCCACCGCGTCCGCCACGACCGCCACGACCACGTCCACGCCCACGTCCGCGAGTGGAGCCACGACGACGGTGCTCGCCGGCGCTAGCACCCTCCGCGCCGCTACCGTTGCCTTCTGCGTGCGCCTCAGGCGTGCGAGCGAGCTGGATGGAGACCTTGCGCTCGAGGATGGCTTTGCCGTTGAGCTCAGCAATGGCGCGCTCGGCCTCAGAGGGGGTGGAGAGAGCGACGAAGGCGTAGCCGACGGGGCGGGAGGTGCGCGGGTTGGTCGGGATAGTGACGGACTCGCTGGGCGTTGTTAGCTGTGTATTCCTGAGATATGCCGTCGATCCAGGGAGGATAGTAACTACGTCACACGGCAGGTGGGCCCACTTACACAAGGTAGTCCTTGAAGAAGTCCTTCAACTCCCCCTCGGTGGTCGCATATGCGAGGTTCCCAATGTAGAGTCGCCTACCCTCGGCGGCGCTGGCCAGGACAGCCTCATTCTCGGCGGCTGTGGGCTGGGTGGCAGCGGGCTCGGTGGTGTTTTCGAGGGAAGTGCTGGCCATCTGGGCGGTGATGTTGTCGACAGAAGCAGACATGTTTGACGTTCTGGGGATTGATGACACGGAGAGCAAGCGTGTTGTGTTGAGGAGAAACTGGGAGTCCGGGCTGGCCTAGGTAAAGGTCGACCGTGAACTGTTCTGTGAGGGTGATGGGATTGTCGGACCGCCTGAGAGGTGGAACGTATTGGCGAGGGGGGGTTGTGGGGAGCTACGAGCCCGAGAGTGAGATTGAGCGTGTGTTTGGGATTGTGGTGTTTGACTTGACAGAGATTGAAGCGGACGTCGAGCGGGCGGCAGGCTCAAATATTCTGGGCGCACGGGTGCTGCCCAGGGAACGCCTTCCCTCTCCGGGAGCGCTAAGCGAGCACCTTCCATGCAGACGGGACATTCCCTGGGAGGTGAAGCCAAGTGACAGGCAGCAGCTACTCGGAAAAGGGGCATGACGACAGTGCGACCCCGGCTTCAGCCTCACTTACGGCGCAATCAGCTCTCTCACCACCACGGCGGCTGGAAAAAAGGGGAGGGTGATTGACTAAGCGAGTAGCTGCGCACGGAAAACGTGGATTAAATCTGCGTCCGTACTTGTATACCCCGTGGCAATACATGGGGGGTTACGCTAAAAAGAAAAATGTGCCCTATACCCACTGTGACATTACGCCACGGATCTGCGGATTGCTTCCCGCGCCGTTTGACGCCGCTGGAACGAACGACGCCGTTGTGAAGACGCTAGGTTAGGCCGCAGTTTGATCGCACCGGGGCCGTATCTGCGGGTGTCATCCTGCAAAGCATTCGCCGATGTTCGGCCCTTCGCTTGCTATCTTAGTACTCGGACTCACTTGCATCCCGTTACGCTACCACGCGGACCGTATACCATGACCGCGGAAGCACGCCGCGCCCTGGTGGTCTATGGCTCCGAGACGGGAAACGCCCAGGACGTTGCCGAGGAACTGGGAAGGATCGCCGAGCGCTTGCGATTCGACACAGAAGTCGCGGAGCTGAACGCCATCAGCCTTGTATGCACCGCGGTAGCTGCTGTATTGTCGAGTCTAATTTCAATGGCAGAAACAGTTGCTGCAGCACTCTGTTGTCCTGGTATCAATCTCTACTACTGGGCAGGGCGAGCTTCCTGCAAATAGTCAAACTTTTTGGAGAGCCCTCCGCAGCGCCCGGTTGCGGCCAGGGTGCCTGCAGCAGGTGAGGTTTGCGTCGTTTGGTCTTGGTGATACGTCGTATCCGAAGTGAGTGGGAATGATCGCCTTATATGGCGTAGACATTGATCTTGGAAGGTACAACTGGGCACATCGAAAGCTGTATAACCGCCTGGTCCAACTCGGCGCACAACCCATCTGTGACCGTGGGGAGTCGGATGAGCAGCATCCTGAAGGGTACGTCTAGCTACCACACATAACCGCTCACATACTGCCTCTTATTGTTTGATGCTCTTGCGTGTCTTAAACAAACCGTGCTAGGCTTAATCTGACCAACGCAGTATCGATGGCTCCTTCCTACCCTGGTCCACCAACCTTCGACATCGCTTACTCGAAGAATACCCTCTACCGGATGGTCTTGACCCTATACCAGACGACTTATTACTAGAGCCGAAATGGCTTCTAGATTTTACGGAAGATGCCGGTCCGCATCCACAAAACAATATCCAGCCGCTTGCACAGAATGACGTGGAAGAAGTCCCTCCAGATGATCTCTTGAACGTACTAGGAGGCCTCGCTGCCACCATCCGATCCAACGAGCGCCTAACACCCACGACCCACTGGCAAGACGTCCGCCATCTCAGCCTCGACATACCCTCCTACCGCCCCTACGCCCCCGGCGACGTCCTCACCATCTACCCCAAGAACTTCCCCACCGACGTCAACGCCTTCCTCGCCGTCATGAACTGGACCTCCATCGCCGACATCCCTCTCCGCTTCGTCCCATCCTCGCCCTCTACACCCGCACTCTCGCGTCTCCCCCTCCCACACATAACATCCACCACGCCACTCAACCTCCGCACCCTGCTCACCCACCACCTCGACATCATGAGCATCCCCCGCCGCTCCTTCTTCGCGCACCTCGCGCACTTCACGCCCGACGCCTTCCAGCGCGCGCGCCTCCTCGAGTTCACGGACCCCGCCTACCTCGACGAGCTCTACGACTACACGACGCGCCCGCGTCGCAGCATCCTCGAGGTCCTGCAGGAATTCGCCACCGTCCAGATCCCCTGGCAGCGCATCTGCAGCGTGGTCCCCGCCCTGCGCGGGCGCCAGTTCAGCATCGCGTCTGCGCTGCGGCCCGCCGCCGAAGCCGAGAACCGCACGCGGGTCGAGCTGCTCATCGCCATTGTGAAGTACCGCACGGTGATCAAGCGGATCCGGCAGGGCGTGTGCACGCGGTATGTTGCTGCGCTGAGGCCGGGGCAGCGCACCACGGTTACGCTGCAGAAGGGCGGGCTAGGCGTCACGAGGGCGGAGACGGAGCGCCCCGTTGTGATAGTCGGGCCGGGGACGGGCGTCGCGCCGATGCGCGCGCTGACGTATCAGCGGAAACAGTGGAGGGAAGAAGCGCAGCAAGCAGCTCCCCGCGAGGACGGCGCGAGGGACGTGCTGTTCTTCGGGTGTCGCAACGCCGACGCAGACTATTTTTTCAAAGACGAGTGGGCGCAGCTGAAGAACGAGGGCGTGCCGCTGGATGTGTTTGCTGCGTTTTCTAGGGACCAGGTATGCGTTTCGTTCTTTGCGTGGAGCGGGGGTTATACGCTGACGTCGTAGCAGAGACAGAAGGTGTATGTACAGGATCTCATACGCCAGCAGAGTGCACGCGTCTACGAGGCGCTTGCGCATCGAAACGGCATCGTGTACATATGCGGGTCCTCGGGCAAAATGCCCCAAGCGGTCCGTGAAGCGCTCATAGAAGCGTTTCAGGGCCATGGAAGTATGGAACGGGAGGAGGCTGAAGCGTACCTCATTGGGATGGAAAAGTCTGGGCGCTACAAGCAGGAGACGTGGTAGATATGGCGTCGCTCAAGACATGCTGCTCTGTTGCAGAGTGTCATGGCTAACTGTCTTGTATATGTTGAGCTTACAAATTTGCAAACATAGAGTCTAAGAATATCTCCCACAACTCCAAAACTTCGTAACCATTACACAACAGAACACTCCAGCAACAAGACGGGTATACAACAAAAAAAAAGCGAAAAAAAGAATCGCCCATCCTACCCCTAACAATGCCCATTACCACAATACTTATCCTTCAGCGGCGCTGCCTCCCGCGGTAGACCGCGCTGCTGCCTCTTACACGCCTTCGGCGGCGCCGATGAAGCAGGAGCAGAAGAAGCGGGAGGCACGGCACTACTTGGAGGTGGTACCGGCGTCAGTGCGAGGGATGAAGAGGGAGGGCGCCTGTCCTATGTCAGTCCGGTGTTCAAGGGCTGGAGTTTTGGGAAGTAGTTTCTCCCAGAATGGCGAGTTCTACAACAAAAGACGCATAAAAAAAATGCATGCTTCGAGCGGGTAGTCGTGCACCTATCCCAGTCTATCTCTTATCTACACGCTATGCAAAGACGCAGCAAACAGCGACACGCAAAGCGTGTCCGTACCGAAAATCTTGTTTTCAAGCGCAAGGAAACAGGGTACTTACTGCGTTGTGACCGGTCTACGTGGAGTTAGCAAATAAAAAGCATATATATCAGAAGAGGTACACTTACGATGGAGACACGATGACAGTGATCTTGCTCCAGGAGGACGAAGGCAGAACGTAGGTAGGCGTGGCACACTTCCCATTAACAGGCGGGTTCGAAGCAACCGTCACCAGCTGGCCATTCGCGTCTTTGGATACGGTAATGCACCCTGTAACCTCGGTGACGAAGACGACGTGCTTGGATGTCGCAGGGGCGTTCTGCGCTGCGGCGCCGACACTCGTCGGAGATGGTGCGTTCGTGGGAGGAGCGCATTTGCCGGGAATATACGTGGAAATGGCGAGACGTTGGCCATTTGGAGCCGTGTCCACGACAACACAGTCGGTTGGATGGGCGTCAGATACGGCAGGGCTGGGTGCTGGGTTGGTAGCATTCACGTTCGAGGGCGGCACGTATGTAGGAACAGGGCACTTGCCGTTGACCGGCGCGTTTGAAATGGTGATTTGTTGCCCGGTCGCGTCCTTGGAAATCGTGATGCAGCCTGTAGGCTCGGTAACAAAGACGACCGGCTTAGATGTTGTATCGCTGTTCGCGGGTGCTGGCGCGACCTGTGAGGTGACTGCAGGCGCTGCAGGCGATTGCAGCGTTGATGGCGACGACAAGTGGACCGTCACATCGATGGTAGCGTAGCTAGTGACAGTGACGGTGTCTTCCTGGTTCGAAGTTGCTCCAGGGCCTGGCCCTGCTGATGGCCAGTAAGTAATCGTCGAAGTAACTGTAACGTCAGTCGTGCTACCACCGCCGGGTGCAAGCGTGGATTCGTGGTCCAATACGACGGCTGAAGGCGTCTCTGAGGCAGGAACGCTGATAGTTTGGATAGACATGTATCCACCGGAAGCGGGTGGGGACGACAATGTAGCTGTATCCGGTTCAGCCGATGGAACGATATGCGTCATTGAATGCTCGCAGGTCGTGCTGGTGTTGCGAGAAACATCGCCTTGGATTTGGCTGGGGTCGAAGGCGCTGGTAGGCTGGGTCGAAGGCGGCGATAACGCTGTGCTTGAAATGATGGTTGGCGGGGCAGATATCGTGGAAGGTGTGACCGTGGTAGAGGGCTTCTCCAATGTTGAAGTGACAGTACTCGAGGTTGGATTCCCTGTCGTTGATGGTAACGCAGGGGGGCTAGGATGGCCAGGGCAGCTCAGATCCCCAATCTTGGGCTTCTGAGACGCAATATCTATAATGCCCCAGTCCAGGTTGTTCATATCGTGGGTATCTTTTTCCAGCTGGAACCAGAACGTCGGGTATTTCCCAATAAGAGAACAGCCAACAGTCGACCAATACTGCTGCATATTCTCGAGACTGGCTGTAGTGTCGTTGCCCGCAGAGGGCCATCCGGTCTCTGTTATCCAAACAGGAGCACTACCAGCGCGCTCCTTCACACCTTGAAGGCTGTCCTCGAAGCTGTCCCAGGCCTTGTTAATTGGGTCGGGGTGCCAGAACGGGAAGATGTTGGCTCCCATGAAGTCCGCGTTCTTGAGAGCGGCGTTACGAGCGGTATCAGCATGGCCGATCGGCGGCGGAGTCTTGAAAAGCTTGTACCAGGCCTTCTGTCGCATCCAGTCTTTCACGTGTGTGATATTAGACATGACCTCGTCTGCGCTGGCGGCCATGGGACACGCTCTACCCTCTTTCTGCGTACACTCGTCGCTAGCTAAATGACCATATCAGTCAGCAAAGCCGCAGGGTTAGGGTCGAGATACTCAAAAACAAGCAAAGTAAACGTACCTCGGTATATGTCTTCATTGCCTACAGCGATGCCGATCACTAGATCAACCAACTTTTGGTCGTACTTCTCGAAAGCCTTGTCGAGCGCGATCAGTTCGTTATCAATCGGGAGCCAGAGTCCGATGAGCAGAGTGGTATTTGTCTCAATTGCGACCTGAAAAGCCTCGCTTGGCTCGGTAGGCGAACCCCATTGCGCGGCTTGGTAGAGACGTGCGCTCGTGAAGGGGACCGGGACATTGGGCAGATCCCTAGCAAGCTTGAACTGGCGTAGAAAGTCCTTGTAACGCTTCGGCTCAGACTCTGACCAGAATGCGCCATAGGAGAAGCCGGTATAAATTTGACCTGATGCCGGTGGCAGTCCGGATGCTGATGGTGTGGCTTGGTTCCCAGCCGGGAGAAGGGGCAGCAAGAGCAGCAAGAGAGTCGTGAGTATCATGTTAGTTCGATATTTTGAGACGGGTTATGCGTGGTCTCTGTAAGTTGATGATTTAGAGAAGGCAGACAGAGAAAAAGTCTAACGCTTTTAAGAGCTGTCGGCTACCCGGTGATGAGTGGTCAGCGTGAAGTGACGCCAGCGGGTGTTTCCATGAAAACAGATGGTGGGCACAGTGAAGAACTCGCAAATGACGGTTACCAGGGCGGTTGACCGCGATTGAATCCCCGGCAACGCTCCAGTACGGCACATTGACAGCCGCATGCTGAGAATGAAATTTGACCTATAGATCGCAGCCCTACACAGCTCTGGTGATATAGACCTCATTGGTGACACACTCGTGCGTTCGCGCGCCTGTGAGTCGGGCGGCGCCGTATAACATCATCGTATGACACATTCAAGTGTCATGGAAGGCTTCCTTGTGCACCATAACCGAACTGGCAAAACCACAGATCCCCAGATAACTCTTTCGACGATAGCATCGTACTGTTAAGGCCGATGTCGGAACTTTCGCATGTCGAGAACGATACATTATGGAGGCCCATCTTCACGTCTGAGACGTTACTAGAACGAGTAACACGTTAATGGTCGTGAGTCGCTGGCAAGAGGGAACCGACGAACGATGAGTTGTAATACGCTGGGTCTGCGAAGCGTGGGGTGGTTGATGCAGGTGGTGGTCGTGTGGCCAATGAACGTGGGCGTGTTAATGACGCTTCTCGGACATCGCTCCGAACCCGCGGACCGGCGAACATGCCTAGCTTGCTCCGAGCAGCTACAATTTATATTCGCTGCGTCCGATTCAGTGCAGCGGGCAGCCCACAATGCCTTCTCTTGCACGCTCCGGCGCGCACTTCCTGCGCTTGCGATGCGCGTCCCGTCTGCAATCGCACCAGACGTAAGCCCAATGCCTCTAAGATGCACTTGTATCCTCTTCCATAGCTGACCTTTAGCTAGACGAGCGCTCTCCAGCTCCGCGATCCGCTGGAAGCGGTCTGGCGATGAGCTCAACTGGGTTTCCCGGGGCATCACGCAGCCCAAGTCGCAGGGCGCCTCACAAGCCATGCTGTATGCCACCGGCATGAACGAGCAGGACATGAACAAGGCCCAGGTCGGCATCTCGTCGGTGTGGTACTCGGGCAACCCATGCAATATGCACCTGCTGGACCTGAACAACAAAGTGAAGGAGGGCGTGCAGCGCGCGGGGCTGCTGGGCATGCAGTTCAACACCATCGGTGTGAGCGACGGCATCTCCATGGGCACAAAGGGCATGCGCTACTCGCTGCAGTCGCGCGACCTTATTGCCGACTCCATCGAAACCGTCATGGGCGGTCAGTGGTACGATGCGAACATCTCCATACCCGGTTGCGACAAGAATATGCCTGGTGTCATCATGGCCATGGGCAGGGTGAACAGGCCGTCGCTCATGGTGTACGGTGGCACCATCCAGCCCGGCTGCGCATCGTCGATGCCCGCGGATAAGCAGCAGGTCGACATCGTGTCTGCTTTCCAGGCCTACGGACAGTTCATCACAGGAGACATCTCGGAGGAGCAGCGGTTCGACATCATCAGGCACGCCTGCAACGGCCAGGGAGCATGCGGTGGCATGTACACGGCGAACACCATGGCGACCGCGATTGAAGTCATGGGTCTCACGCTCCCCGGCTCATCGTCCAACACTGCGAACTCGAAGGCGAAGGTGCTCGAATGCCTGGCAGCAGGAGGTGCCATTAGGAACCTGCTCAAGGAAGACATCAGGCCTCGCGACATCATCACCCGCGAGTCGCTCGAGAACGCCATGGTGCTCGTCAGCATCACCGGCGGCTCCACCAACGCCGTCCTCCACTTGATCGCCATCGCAGACTCCGTCGGCATCAAGCTCACCATCGACGACTTCCAGAGCGTGAGCGACCGCATCCCGCTCCTCGCCGATCTCAAGCCCTCAGGCAAGTACGTCATGGCCGACGTCTACGATATCGGCGGCACACCCTCGCTCTGCAAGTTCCTCCTCAAGGAGGGTCTGATTGACGGAAACACCATCACCGTCACCGGCAAGACCCTCAAGGAGAACCTGGAGCACGCGCAAGACTTCCCCTCGGACCAAAAGATCTTCAGGCCGCTAAGCAATCCCATCAAGAAGACTGGGCATTTACAGATCCTCCGTGGTAACCTCGCACCAGGTGGTTCCGTCGGAAAGATCACAGGCAAGGAGGGCACAAAGTTCACGGGCAAGGCCCGCTGCTACAATGATGAGGACGACTTCATCGCAAGCCTCGAGCGCGGCGAATTCAAGAAGGGCGAGAAGACCGTCGTCGTCATCCGGTACGAAGGCCCCAAGGGCGGCCCCGGCATGCCCGAGATGCTGAAGCCCTCCTCCGCCATCATGGGCGCCGGCCTCGGCCACGACGTCGCGCTCATCACCGACGGGCGCTTCAGCGGCGGCAGCCACGGCTTTCTCATCGGCCACATTGTGCCGGAGGCGCAGGAAGGCGGACCCATCGGCCTCGTAAGGGACGGCGACGAGATCACCATCGATGCCGAGGAGAACCTGCTCAATGTCAGTGTCAGCGACGCGGAGATGGAGCAGCGGAGGAGGGACTATGTGGTGCCGCCGCTCAAGTACCAGAAGGGCACGCTCGCCAAGTACGCGCGGCTCGTCAAGGACGCAAGCCACGGGTGCGTGACGGACGCCCCGTAAATAAATTATGCCTTTCTTCCGTGTTACCGTCGCTTTCCGTGCTTGGTGTGTATATGGGCTGGCTATTAAGGGAACTACATGTGGTGTTTCTGGCATTTGTTGATATCAAGGCGCAATACCACAGCGATCCGTCTTTCGAAAATTTATTCCATGGAGAAGTGGGTTACTTTTCCTATGCTCGTTTGTTGTGTGACTGGCGATGTAGCGTGTCCTATCTCTCCGCAAGTTGGTAAAGGGTCACTTCCCCCTTCTCTACCCCAAGGCCCGCATCCATCCCCTCTACGTTCCCGCTGTGAGCATCCGGGCCGCGCAGCGCTCTCTTCAGTCTTCGTCTGCCCGGCGCATCGCACCCACGCTCCCTCCCCACCGTCCTGCAGGAGCCCTAGAGGTGCCCGATCTCGGGCCGGATCTCGCCTGTGCGCGTGGTGAGCGGATTCTGGTGCGATGCCAGCGGTGCGGATCGCAGAGGAAGGGATAGCAGTCGAAGCCAGCGTCGACGGAGAGTTTGTACGAATGCCAGTCCTGGGAACGAAGGGGGTGCAGAGGAAGGATGGGTTGCTGGATGAGGGTGGACGTGGGGATGTGGACGCTGAGAGAGGAAAACGATAAAGCAGAAGAGGGTGGCGCCTCTACTTCACGAGACGTGACTAGTTTTTAGCATTATTATTGTGTCCATTTTTTAGAGCTGATTAGGATTAAAGAGAGCGGGTTACGTGTTTAGAGTGATAAATTTTTAAATAAATTACTTGGTCCTGTTTACCTTTTTTTTTTTTTTTAAACGTAAAGTACGTTTTACTCGGATCTTTT
The DNA here is from genome assembly GCA_030770415.1 of Pleoardoris graminearum. Lineage (NCBI taxonomy): Eukaryota > Fungi > Ascomycota > Dothideomycetes > Pleosporales > Didymosphaeriaceae > Pleoardoris > Pleoardoris graminearum. The sequence goes on from JASEKS010000326.1 coordinate 67,553, forward strand.
TCAAGGTATGTGTTTAAACGTTACTCTAAGGGGCATACTTTCATTACTTACCTCGGCTTTTGATCATTGCGTACACGGTTTAGCACCCAACAGAGTTCCCTCACTGCGTTCGTACCCTGGATCGAGGTCTAGGCGTACTTATTACTTTTCGATACTTTCATTACTCCGTTTTGTAATTAGTATCTGGGGTATTGGGGCCGACGGTCCCGCGAGGAATAGAATGGCTCAGTGGGGTTACTAACGCAGAGGGTGTGTTGGCAGGTTGAGGGTGGTAGAGAATGGTGGATCGTTCCGTGGCTTTTACAAGTACGCAAGGTTAAAGTGAATAAAGAGGCGGTGATGAGGCATTTGAAGGAAAAGGAACACGCTTAAGAAAAGTGTACGTGGTGATCGAGAGTAGATGGGACATGTCACTCAGATTGCAACAGATGTGATCGTATTTGACGCGATCGCATTCGAGATAGCCAATGGAGTTTCCAGTAACTAGATGAATTCTCCGATGCTATCAATCAGATGAAGGGTATCCACACCCGTGTTCGCGCCCTGTACGCCTTGTAATCATCGCCGAAGAACTCTACTAGGTGCTTTTCTTCATCTATGAAGCAGTTAGCAAAGCCCCATTTACGAAGGGGACGAGACGTACGTGTAATCCTCTTGTAGAAGAAGTACCATAGGATGATCGCATACCCAATAAAGCTGACCGTATTCCCAAGCGCAACCTGTGTCCCCAAACCCCACCAGAAGAAGCCAAAGTACGACGGATGCCGGAAGAAAGAATACAGCCCCGTCGTGACAAGCTCATGTCCCTCGTTCTTCTGCTGTTGTACCTGGTGGTTGAAGTTCGTCCCAGCCTGCGCCATGGCAAGGCTGCGCACCGTCTGTCCCACCACAATCATCACCACGCCCAGCGCGATGACCCAAGGAGCATTGACGCGTGCCTGCCACTTCGGGAAGAAGTACGACGTTATAATAGCCTCGACGAACGCGACCGTATGCGCCTGGCGGTAGCGGCTGCCATTTGTGAGCAGGAATGAGGAGATATAAGCGGTGGGCGTGTTGTAGGCGGCCGTGGTCCAGAACTCGAGGAAGTGGAATACGCAGAGCACGCCGAGGAAGAAGAAGGGTCGCCAGAGACGGATGCCATAGTAGGCGAGGAATGCGGTAACCAAGAAGCCTACGGCGCAGCAAACGCCCAAGAGGAAGGCGCGGATCGCGATGCCGGCGAGCGAGCGGTCGCCGCCGGGCCAGAGGTAGCGCGGAAGCACGTTCTTCTTGAGCTGGATGTTGGAGGCTTCCTGTGCGCGCAGCTTGGCGTCGAGCTCCGGCGTCCATTCACCCTTCTCTGCGGGGCGGTTCACAGGGAAGGAGATGTCTGCGCGCGGGGAGGAAGGCGCTCCGTCTTGGGCCATGATGCGAGAGGAACGACGGGCTATTGCAACAGGCGAGGAAGTGGGTCAGGAAGACATAGTAAAAGCAGAGACGAAGGGTACGTCTAGGCGTCGATGTGCGGGTACGAACAATATCAAGCTCTCGCGTGGTGTTTCTTTGAGCGCGTGTTGTCACTCCCGATGAACTCATCGCGTGCGTCCGAGGTTTCCCCGATGCAGTTCCCCCACGGTGCCACTTCCCACAGCTGTGCACCTTTCGGCTGACGGGTGGGTCCGACTATCGTGGCATCTTGAGTTTTATCCACAGCAATATTTCTTCAACAAGTCCTTTTCTTTTTTTTAAGTCTAACTTGGTAGCTTTCCTCTGCCTTCGACTGGACGCCTACTTATCGAACCTAGCAATGGACCCAGCCGAGAACAGACGAAGGATGCAACGCGGAGAGCTATACTATGCCTTCGTGCCTGACCTGACAGCCGAGCGCACTCGATGCATGCATGCATGTGCGCGGTTCAACAACGCGGGCGACGTTCCAAGGCGCAGATTGACGGAGCTGTTCAGGGAGTACGTGCTGTCCGCTGACACCGGGCAACAACGCTCCTGACTCCGTATACAGTATACTATGCGACAAGACCCCTCTTCCTCCGCAGGCTGCCACGCCAGAGGAGGATGAGAAGCTGTTCGAGGACGACCCTTGGATCGTACCCCCCGTGACCATGGACTACGGCTACAACGTCAAGCTGGGAAAGAACGTCATGGTCAACTGCAATGCCACCTTTCTAGACACGTGCGTGATCAGTATTGGCAGCCGAACCATGGTCGGCCCCAACGTGTCATTCTTCTCAGCCACGCACCCACTTGACCCGGTAATCCGCCACGGGACGAAGGGTCCAGAGCTGGGCGCTGAGATTCACGTTGGAGAGGACTGCTGGATCGGAGGGAATGCCGTTCTGCTGCCTGGGGTCTGCATTGGTCGAGGCAGCGTTGTGGGTGCTGGGAGCGTTGTCACGAAGAGCGTCCCCGACTTTACCGTGGTCGCTGGAAACCCAGCCAGGATCATTCGCAAGGTCGAGACTGCAATGGATCCGGCCAGTGGTAAAGAGTGGAAGGGGTGGGAGGATGAAAACACGCATGTACCTGAGGTTCCAATGCCCGAGGAAGGCGGTCGCGATGAAGCAGTCCAAACGCTCCCAGAAACTTCGTGACCGCCCACGGGCACCGGGCCCCAAGAAGTCCGGCCTAGAGCCAAGACTAGCCAAGACTAACCAAGGCGATTTGGTGGCCGATGCGCCAAGCGTTTTATATGGCGTAACGACCCTGAGCGTCGGGACACCCTGGCCGTTCACGAACAGAGGCTTGAGACGAACCTCCAAATAGCGCTGACGATGGTAGTTGCAAATCCAAGTGAAAAATTCCCGGACGAACCTTAGTAGAAGGACAACGTATATCTAGTCCCTGCATATTTTATCCTGAAGGCAACAAACTACTCTGTGCGCTATGACGCGATCTTGGTTTTCATTCCTTGTTTGTGGCACATTACCCCAAACACAGCCCAAACAAAACGGGCCGTTAAACCCCACCTCCAATCTTCTCTTTTTAGACCTGCGGTGTGACTGCGGCCGGTTTCCAACACGCCCTTGATACGCGACCTCACACTCCTCGACTGAATGCATGAACAGAACAGACGACCGCGGAGCTCACAATTAAACATCCAGCGAGTCCCGGACCACTTTGCTAGCTGTTTCCGGAAATGCTCGAGAACCGTGAAGAAGGCCGTATTCAAAATGTATTACGCTTGTGGTAGCTTAATGGAGGCCATGAGGCTTTCGCCAACTGTGCACCTAAATAAGCTTCTCCTTATAGCCGGGAAGGATTTGAACGGATCATGTAACAGTCAAGCACATACAACCAAGCAACAACTTTTAGCAAAACAAAAATGCTTAACACTCGATTGCATGCCCTTATCGTTCATGGGATCGTTTTGTGACACAAACCGGCCAGGGTAGCTTGAGCGTACATGGCTAACGCACAAATGGCGATGCCTGTCTGAGCACGGTCCTCTTTCTCGCCCTGCAGACAGCCAAGCAAAAGTCAAGAATTGAGTCAAGCTTCCTCGGGAGCAGGCCATGAAACCGCTCCCATACGCCAACAAAACATCGGCTTTCGATCCCAAAACACAGTGGGCTCGTTTGACTCTGTTCGGCCGCAATTTCCTGCCAAAAAAAGCCCAAGGCGCCTTAGAGCAGTGGTCCGACTCCCGCCGAATGAGGAAAGCGAGAAGATGAGAGCCATGTCGCCTAAGACTCATCACAGTACCTAAACACCAAGCAGCATCTCCGGCGTGACAGCCAAGCACGGAGGTCGGCACACCTTGCTCGAATCGTGCCCCAGATTTGCATCGCTTGTTACCTTCAAGGGTCTTCAAGGGTCTCTTAGGTCATGGCCACCAAACATCTTTCACAATACAAATACTCTGCTCAGTCGCCTCCAATTTTTTCTACCACGGGCAGGTTCCAACAATCCTTAGCAGGCTATCACTATCCTTCAATTCACTTCTTTGTTCAATACCTTCTCTTGCAGCACGTCTATATTTTATACTTGAATCCCTAATCTATCTTCACAATGAAGTACATTCTTCTCAGCGCTCTTCTCGCTTCCGCAGCTCTCGCTGCTCCCGCTCCCCAACGGGGCAATGGCAACGGCAAGGGTAAGGGGGCCACCAATGGTGGCAACGGCAACAAAGCTGGTGCCGCCGCCGCCGCAGGCAACGGAGCAGCTGGAAACAAGGGTGGTGCCGCTGGGGCCGGTGCCGCTACGGGTGCCGCTGGGGCCGGTGCTGCTACGGGTGGAGCTGGAGCAACGGGTAACACTGGAGCAAATGGCCAGGCTGGTCAGCAGGCCGGCGGCAACACTGGAGCCGCCGGGGCCGCTAACGGTGGGACTCCCTCGGCGGGTGACCTTGCCACTGCTGTCTCCAACTGGCAGGCCGATACCTCGATGGTGTCTGCATTCTTGAACAGCGGCGCTAGCATCCAAGACGACGGAGCGTTCAAGCAGGCTGCCCTTGTCGCCTTCAACGCCGAGGTCGACGAGCTCACCCACAAGGCCATCATCGATGCCGCCAACGGCAACGATCCCCAGGTCCAGGCCGCCAACTCCACCCTCGCCACCGGCGGTGCCTTCCAGGACGTCGTCGACAAGCTCCAGATCATGTCCCAGCAGGGCAAGGCCGCTGCCAACAACATCGACCTCATCAACCAGAACCGTTGCACCAACGTCCTTCCCAACATCGATGCCTACATGGCATCGACGGGCTCCAACAAGCAGGCCGTCCGTCCCAATGCCTGCGACCAGACCGGTGTGGTTGGTGGTGTGCAGAGCAACGGTCCTACGCAGCCCGGCCAGCAACCCGTAAGTCGTCTCTACATAAGCTGAACTTTGTCTTCAGAGCTAACACCTGAAAAGGGAACGCCCCAGCAGGCTTTCGCCGCCGCTCAGGCACTCGCTGCCGGAACTGGCAACGGCCAAATGAACGCTGGTAACGGTATGCCATTCTGATGAAGACACACGGATCACGTCCTAACATCAACCAGCCAACGCCGGTGCCGCCAACGGTGCTGCCAACGGTGCTGCCAACGGTGCTGCCAACGGTGCCAACGCGAACGGACAGCAGGCTGGTGCTGGTAACGCTGCCGCCGGCAATGCCGCCGGTGCCGCTACTGGCGCTCAAGGTAACGGCAAGGCTGGTAAGCACGCGCTGAAGGTTCACAACTCTTGATACATGCTAATCTACAAACAGGCGCTCAAGCTGGTGCGAACGGCGCGGCCAACGCTGGTGGTGCCAATGCCGGCGCGCAGAAGGGCGGAAACGCTGCTCAGGGCAACAACGCTGGTGCCGCCGCTGGCGCCCAAGGCAACGGCAAGGCCGCAGGTGGCAAGAACCGCAAGAACAACTAAGCATCTCGCTTGGCTGGAATCTGGATCATTTCCACGGTGGGAGTCGGATGTGCGGGGGGTGATTGGAATGTCTGCTCAAGTGTCAAATACCCATGGTATAAGCAGTAGACCGGGGGATGGAGCTAGAGTGCGGTAGTTGTCTCAATGACAGTGCTTTTAATTCTTATTTTGCTCGAGAATTCGCCCGGGACGCGGTGTAGTGGACGTGAGTGGGAGATGTTCAGATTTGCCTGCCTGAGCTTAGCATGTAGCGTTGGGTCGAGAGGTTCGGCACCTGGGAACTATGCGATGCGATGTACGGCACCTAAGGACCGTACTTCGCGAGGACAGCTGTCGATGTGTAGTACGACGGTGGCTTGGAATCGGTGCCGCTTTATTTCGCGGTGTTTATCCCGTGACGACTCGATGCTTGCCCAGTGTCCGAAATATGCCATCTATCTTCACTGCGTTCCCTCATTGCGTTGTCGCTTTTGGACGAAGTCGTGGCGTAGCTCTTGTACCTGATGCCATGTATCTTGTCTCGCGCTGTACGAGAAGCGACCGATCCGCTTTTACGCGTGGAAATTGTGTTTTGATCTCCTTTTGTTTTGCCGGAAGAGCCAGGTCTTCATTGCGAAGAAAACGCGGCGCCTGAACGTAGAAGCTGTTGTTCTGCGTCGATGATGTTCTGAGGTATGACATTGTGCTAGAAGTAGAGGGTGGCGTGCCTGGTCGATAACCAGCGTGCTCGTCTGTTCGAATGGACGTTGTCCTTCGAATAGGCGTCTACGAAACTTAGCGTTAATTACTGCGCACATGGATTAGCACCAAGTATAGGAGGTATACGCCAGGACTTCATCCAAGAGCGAGAACGCAGTGAGGGAAAGCAGTGGTACATGGGCTAGTACACACCGGCGTCCCCTTTTTATATCCCTGGATCGAGGTCTAGGCTTGCTTGTACTTTCTTGAGACGGTGGCGTGCCGGCCTAGGGTGGATAAATATAGTGGCTGGAAGTACTTAGAAGATGTATTATTTAGTACTAGAGCATAGGGCCTCGGTTGTTCCCGTTGGAAATACTTACATACAGGGCGATGCTGGTGTTTTGGACGAGCGGCGGTTAGACTGTGATGCACAGATCGCACCGTGGAGGAAATTCGAATGCGGTGTATTAGCCTAGGATAGGCGATAAGAGTAACTGTGGAGAAAAGAAAATACCAAGGTGCTAAGTACAAAAAGTAGTAGCAAACGTATATCTCCGCTGAGTAAAAATTGAGGGTAGGCGGTATAAAGGCTCGGAGTGCCTTCTCTTGACTTAATAAGTATGAGTATGCTTGGACCTCGATCCAGAGGTTCGGGTCTCGAATCTAATGGACCAGATACAGGAGCCCGTCTCTTGTGAGGTTGCGCGTTCAGCCTACTTTCACCTAGCCACGCGGCCACGCGGCCACCCCATCTATGTCTCAAAATGTAGCTTCCCCGCAGGCGCTACACTACAATAGACCGCTGTATTACCCAAGCTCAACGTTGAAACATATTAGAAGCTCGAAACAAAGCCATCGAGAGCGTACCACCTCAAACGACTTCATGCGACGCCTCTTGAGGTGCGATTGAAGTACGTTCAAAGCGGGTTGATGTCACACAAGCAACACTAACCTTAGGCTTCAGCACACTCGTCATGAATTCGGCGGGACCTCTGCAATCGGAAAGTCCGATCGGGTAGCTCGCCGCCTTCTTGCAACTCGGCCCAGAAACCCCGTCCCAAGACCGGAAATGCCTCCTAAAGATCATTGACCACACGAAGGAACGAGAGGAAACGTCCCCCACACTGTTCGCCGACTGGTGTGACAGAACTTGGGTATCGCCGGGCTCACTGCCGCCCTCGTCCAGCGCTGCCGGGCAGCTGGCCGCCTAGAAACACAGGTTGAAAGCGATACGGAAAGACGAGACGTCCCAGGACCTATAGGATCTTGTACGCCTCGACCTGTGTCCGATCGATCTCGAGGCAATGTCAGGGAGTACAACCGTGAGCTTGCCCAGGTGCACAGGGACAAGGTGGGCGGGGATGCGGAGATGCCTGAGCCGGTGGAGATGGTGAGGAACCACAACCCGAAGCGGAGTCCGCGGGTTATTCTGAATGCGATTCCATGGGTTATTCCGGACCACCCTCGTTACACGGTACTCTTGGATGATTCTTGGCTGGAAGCGGAGGCAGCGCGCTTGGGTGCTCTCGCTCAGCATGCAAATGGCGAGTTCCCGACGAATGACGGCCGGAGCCCGAGGAAGGCGTTCAGATCGCGGACGTGAGCCGAGGTTCGCGTCATGAGCATGCCAGGAGTGTTCTCGTAGGTAGCGAAAGTCCATGGTGAGGACGTCAAGCCAGCTCGTCTAGAATGCAGGTTTGGAAGGGTAGATGAAGTGATAATTTCGACCTGCCTAACCAGCTTTGGTGGTTCCTTTGCGGGTCCCATTCTGCAACTTGATTTGGCGGTTGAAGGACGTGCATGATCAGACCGACTCAGCAGTGTTCATGGTTTGCTTGAAAAAAAAAAAAGTTCTTTGAGAATCCTGCGTACCAGTCTTATGGAGAGGTGCTTGAAACCAGGTAGAATATAATAAAAAGGTATTATCGACATCCAACTTATTATGCGAGTCAGCGTTTGTCCGTCATTTATAGAAAGAACACAAATAAACAGATCTAACCTAGTCGCTGGAGATGTGCTGAGGCGGACGAGCTACTTGCGGTTCGGACCTTCCATGAAAACATTGCGTGCGTCCACTCTGTCACGTGATGACGAAGAGGCCGGGGGTCAGGTCGAATTGCGACTGACTCACAGCCGAACGAGGGCGGTAAAGTCGAACCAAGCTTTCCAGATCTTCGCAGGAAAGCTTGCGGTTGCCTGAGTTCTCAGGTTTCAAAACCGGTCCCAAGGCAGCGGTTTCGCTCATCGGGTGCACGGCCGGGCGAGCATGATAGTGACGTTTCACATATGCGGCAGGTTTGCTGCACAAGAATTCCAAATGACAGAAACACTAGTTTCGATGGCATGGCATTGCAGAAAAGTCGGTGCTCCTGGAAAAGACTCATGCGAAACGCTGTCATGTTGCCGATGCGCTGTGGGAGGGAAGAAGAGAGGTTAAGCCGCCCAGATGTGATCGATTGGCGAGTCGCTTCGCAGCCCACTAATGGAGCTTGGAATGAGATATGATTTACTTTGTGCCGAGGATGGCGTTTATGTCGTGCAGTTTCGCGCAGCAGTTTCGGCTGCCTGTCGCAACGCAAATGGATGATGACTAAGATCACGGTCACGCTCCAGATCGCGTCGAACACGTCGTCATGCGGCGACTACCTCAAACTCTTTCCTTGGGCCGGTCCAAGGCGTCCATTCGCTTGCCTTTACCTCGTTCTACGCCTTATGATTTGATTCTGGCATCTTCTGTAAGGTTTGGACATGGTTCAGCCCGCCAAGCGCAGAAAACGGCTGACGGCACCGCCGGTCTCGCTGCCGACGTGAACAACTCACCGCCGAACTTGTCTTTCCGATCGCACACGTGAGCAGGGAGAATCTATCATGGCGGAAGCAGGAGCGGCGGGTCCTGCGCCCGTCGATCTGGAGAAGGAGTTGACATGCTCGGTAAGTTGTTGCTGCAAGGGAGCGGAGTGGGGGAGGGGGTAACGACGGTCACCAAGAGTCCTACGGAGAGCTTCTCTGCGTGCAACCGTTCAGCTCCAACAGCCTGGTTTTGTCGGCGTCTACATCATACCCGCTAACAACGTTCTACATGCAGATATGCACTGATATTCTCTACCAACCGCTCACACTCCTCGACTGCCTCCACACCTTCTGCGGCGCATGTTTGAAAGAATGGTTCGCCTTCCAGGCCTCGACTGCGACGTCGCTGCACCCATATACCTGCCCCTCATGCCGCGCTTCTGTCCGGTCGACGCAACCAAACGCTACCGTGACCACCCTTCTGGACATGTTCATACAAGCGAATCCGCATAGAGGGAAAAGCGAGGAGGATAAGCAGGCAGATAGAGAGAAGTTCAAATATGGGGACGTCGTAATGCCAAAATTGCGGCGACGGGGCGCGCAAGATGAAGAGGAGGAGCGAAGGGTGTTGGAAGAGGTGCAACAGTTGAGCCTAAGAGAGGTCGGCATCGATACATCCAGTACCGTAGCCAGTGTGGACCATCTGGAGCCGCCGCGGGAGAGAAGGAGAAGAGAGCGGAGCGAAGGCAGGAGGGAGAGGAGTTCAGACACGAGGCGGAGCGCAGATGGGCGATCGCGGAGTCGCAACGGACCCAGTGCGTCCTCTGCGACCAGAGACGCGGTGCCTCCGCGGGTCATTGAACATCAGTCGAGCCTGAGAAGCTTGCTTAGCGCGGGCGAGCTGGATTCTCAAGAGATGGAGGAAGAGATTATGCGTCAGATCATGGAGGAAGGTTTGCTTGATGGCATTGATCTCAATAACATCGACGTTGCACAAGAAGACGAGATTAGCGAGAGGATAGCGCAGGCTTACAGAAGGCGGCAAGAACAGAAGAGGAGGGAGAGGCGGGAAAGAAGAGAAAGACTAGCTAGAGAGGGACAAATCAGCTGGTCAGGCACGTCCACACCCGAAATACGCAGCCCTTCGGTTCGGGAAGAAGATCAACAGCGAAGGAGAGCGCATACACGGTCTGCGAGCAATACGCCGAACCCACGCGATAGGGACAACAGACCGCCAGTATCCAGACCAGGCCTCCTAGACGTTGCGAACCAGGGCGCGCGCACACGACACACTCGATCGTCTAGCCAGGGTAGCTCGCGATCAGCTAGGGAGCACAGGTCAACACCTTCGGTAGTCTCGTCCAGTGGGGCGCATACCAACTCGCAGCCAGAGCTTGTCGAACGGTCTGCAGCTTCAGGCAATGGTGTTGATCGAAGGCGTCAATCGGATCACGAGCAAAGAAGTAGCCTGGAAGGACGACAACAGTTTCGGGACAGTCTTCAAGCACACCCTTCGAATCCTAATTCTCCGCGAAGGTCTGCCTTCAATTCTGTTACGACTACCGACAGTCCGACAAGTGCTACTCCGGTCGTTGCATCCCCGGTGACGAATCCTGTGGGACCTCTTCCTCTGTCGGCCGTTTCGCAAGCACCAGCCTCGTCTCGTCGAACCACAGATCCCACAAGCACGCGGCAGCCCCGAGCTCCACACAGTGGCACGCCACCTCTAGCATCACCTCCCACATTTCCACGCTCTACGACGGACCCTTCCGCTGGCCAGTCTCGATCCCAGGAGCCCTCGACAGCTGCTCCGGTAGCAACACTGACTCTGTATCCAGAACCCCATATCTCGTGTCGCGGCTGCGGGAAAGATCACATAGAGTACGAGCTGCACTACAATTGCTCGCGCTGCGACGAAGGGGCATACAATCTCTGCCAGGCTTGCTACCGCCGCGGAAAGGGATGTAAACACTGGTATGGATTTGGCTGGGCAGCATGGCCGGCCTACCAGCAAAAGGCTCCACCTGGGGGCTATTCTCCGAGTCACGAGTATCCTCATATCATGCGCGGGCATCGCTTCCGGAGACCGCAAGCTCCGCTCACCGAAACCGTGACACCACCCCATGTACTACAGAGCGAGGACGATCCGGCGCAGAGACTTGAAGCAGGGGTATTCTGCGACATATGTGCGCAATGGGCCAATGCATGCTACTGGAAATGCGATTACTGCAACGAGGGCGAATGGGGATACTGCAACGACTGTGTGAACCAAGGCCGACATTGTACGCATGCGCTCCTTCCAATCTCGCATGTAGGGAAAGAGCGTACATCTACTCCACCAACTGCTACAGATGCTGGCACAGAACCGCCTTCAACTCCTCGCTCCAACCGTCTCGCCCCGCGTTACCCGTTAGACACGTCTCCACCAACAACACCGCTTCTCACGCCACGAGCAGCGTCCCTTATCAGTGGTCCCGGTCACGTCACCCTTGCGAACTCTACTTACCGTCCGCTTACATTCACAACGCTCTGCAACATCTGCACTTACCCTATTCCTCCTTCGCACACGCGGTATCACTGCCTGAAATGCAACGGCGGCGATTACGACATCTGCTCCAGCTGCTACCAAAAGCTCGTCCTGTCAGGCCGTATCAGCAAAGAAGACGGGATGCACGGCTGGCGTCGCTGCCCGCGCAGCCACCGGATGGTCGTAGTCGGTTTCGAAGATCGCGACGGCGGCCAACGCCGTGTAGTTGTTCGGGAGCTCGTGGGAGGTTTCTCGCTCCGCGATGAGGCGGAATCCACCGATGCAGAGCCTCCTGCTCCTTCACCCTCTGAGAAATTGATGTGGCGGGATACCGACGGTTCGCGACACCAATTCCGCTCCCCGAACAGTCTCAACATGTCGAAGTCGGGACGCCCGACGCAGCGCTTTCCACCGGATGGTGGTGTTGGACTGAGGGTACAGGCTCGTTGGAGCTATTTTCCGGCCGAGGGTGTTACGGATGAGCTGGCGTTTCCCAAGTTTGCGGAGATTACCGAGGCGGAGGATATTAATGGCGACTGGTACTGGGGCGTGTATGCCGGGTCTAAGGGCTTGTTTCCGGGTGGGTATGGAAGGGTGGTTGGGAGTAATGTGGAGAGGGAGGGAAGAATCTGATGGAGTGATGCTATCAGGTGGACAGCATCTCGCACGAATTACGACAACGAACTTGGATATATTTGGATACTTAGCGTAATGATTGAATGAGATATGTGATCATGGTCTGTTTATAGTGTCGTCTTACTGAAGAATTAGCATAATCATACCTGTTCGATTGACGATGCTTTGCAGGTGTGTGCTTTGGAAGACTCCTGGTGAACTTGGACTATAGGTTGTTCACAATTCCTGATACCGAAAATCAACTTTGAAGAAAAATAGCACTTGAGAACTCTTGTGCACTGCACAGCCTTAGTGGGAGTGTCTGAGTATGAGGTCGTCTTCCTAAGAGCTTCAGGATTTATTGTGAGATTCGCAGCGTCCACAGGCGTAGCGCTTTCCAAATTAGGCGCGACTGCGCCACCCCCAACTACAACCCCCAAACACGATCTCCATTCCTTCTCATTATCCCCATAATTCCTCTCCTCGTACTATTCAGACCAAGCTTCAATGCGCGACCATGTTCCGATCCCCTCTACACCTGCGCCATGTCGCAAGACGCGTAAGCTCTCACAATCTAGTGGTACGCGGAGCCTCTGCCGCACGTATTCGGACGCGCACTGAGCAGTACGCGTGCTACGCGACGGTCGCGAGTGACAAGGTGCCGCCGAGCGCAGGACCATCGGCGGAATACTTGAGGGGCGCAGATATCGATGAAATGGAGAAGCGGTTCAAGGAAATGTCGGGGGACCACGGGACGTGGGACCATGAGAAGCTGAGGAAGCTTACTTATAGTACGATTGGCTTTTATAGGCCTATGCATACGGTACTATATTGACGAGCTGCAGGCGATTTTCTGATTCCGCCGCAGAATTGTGCGTATGCTCGAGTACGGATACTGTTGATGAAATAACACTGACTCTTCACCCTTGAATTTAGTGCAACGGTTTGCGGACTATTCGTCTGGTGGCATGCGACCTGATGGCGGCAAAGCCTCTTTCCCGCTTATGACACGGGAAGAAGTAAACCTTACAGAAACGCCCTATTACAAGTGGGCTTCGGCGCCCTACAGCACTCTCAGCCATTCGTGCATGGAGAAGGTAATTCAAATGTTCATGGACTCGAATGCCGCCGACTCGGTGTCAACGGGATTCTGGGCTAGATTGCACGTACTCAGGACGAAGCTCTGGCATGGCATGGTACCTCTGAGCCGTGAACGCTGGCTTGAGAAGAAAATGGACGACCCAAAGAACTACAAGATGCTCTTTGAGCTGATGCAAGACATTCTTACTATATTCAATTGGCTGAACAATGATCAGATTCTCGGTCAGATGCGTCGTAGCTTTAACCACATTGTCGACGCATATGTTGAGTTCGAGGGCGCTGCGAATCTGCGTCGGGAGCAAATGGGAATCAAAGAAAGATTGGATATGGCTGGAATGTGGGCGGAGTACTACCAAGCGATCATATCGACAATGTCAGCGAGGACGCATCAATGGCTCGTCGACCGCGTTGAAGAAGTTCAAGCCCGCGCTTTCGCAGAGTATACCCAGGCTCTCAAGGAGAAACATGATGATCCAGGAGCAGTCGCTCTCGCGAGCAAAGCTTACTACGAATGCGTGCAGGATCTCAACGCCATGATCACAAAAGCGGACTATACTCTCGACGTTCCCATGACTGGATTCAAAGGCTACAACCCTTCCAACAGTGCTTCGGACCTATCTCTTGAAATTCGTAGTGACACCTACGCGAAGCTTGCCGAGACGAAAGAATGGTCTTTTCTTTCCAAGATCATGGAAGGGGAGAAGCGAGACGGCCCCGAAAAACCGCAAGACATTCTTGATGTTATCGACGAGATGAAGAACGGGCCTAAACCCGCTGCACCGCGGTTTCGCCACTCGGAGGCTTTCGTCGGGCACTACGCTGAGGGAAAACGAAACCGCGCAGAGATCCGTAGGGCGCTCCGTGGGGAACCGAAACCGCTCGGTGAAGAGTACTGGATCACGATCCTGAAAGAGCGCATGGCCTACTACGCGAAGCATGGGAAGAGCCACGAGACCTGGAACCACAATTGGGGCTTCGTATGCTACCGGCTGACTTACAAGCAAACTGATGAAGAGTGGGCCGAGTTCATAAGGAGGTTTGAAGCAGACGCTTTCAGGCCTGGAGGATGGATAAAAGGCTACGAGTCAATCGCGGACAAGATGGGTATAAATTACGTCGATGGCAGGGACGTTGGCATTGCCGAAGGTGACGTCGAGGCAGCGAAGAAGTATGTTGTGTAACGACGCCAAAGGCAACTCCATACTTACGCGCAACAGGCACTTCATGTCCAACTACACCATGCTCCCCACTCTCGGCCGCATCTGGACAAGTGACTTCCTCGTCGTCGATCACCAGTCCTATGACTCCCACGTCAAACCGCTGCCGGAAGACAAGCGTCCGCCGCCACCGTATGGACCTTGTTTCGGTGACAACGGAGGCTTTGTGCGGCTCGTGGATACCACGGAATATGCCCCCCAGATGATCGAGGTCACCGCGCCGGGGTATACTGGTCAAATGCGCGTCTTGTCTAGTTTGCTGTTCGAGGAGATATACCCTTTGCTCGCGGATAACGCGTTGAGGCCGACGGCGCTGTGGCCGCTGGCTAGACTGCATTCGAGGGAGGTGTACGTCGGCCATACGGTTGGCGCTCAAGAGTATTGGTGGGAGTGGAATAGGATTGATAAGGTAGCCTTGTCGCAGAGGTTCTTCGATAGTCTGAGAGAGAAGAAAGCTGCTATGGACAAGAAGAAGTAGGTGACTGGTTGGTATACGTGTATTATGACTTGATCGTGGCAACGATAGGGGCAGTGACTCTTGAAGACTGTTTAGAGTCAGTATCCAGTGCGACAGAAAGATTCGACTCACATTCTGCGGCGGTATATAAAGAGTGTTGGAGCTTCTCTTGCACTCTTTCTTTCTCTTACGCAAATTATCGAACTTGTTCTGTTACGAAATTCTTCAACAGCCTAGTTGTATCATTGATATCAATATCTCACTCCGATACGACCCGTATTTGCGAAAAGCGATCTTCTGGGCCCAGAAATACTCAACACGTTGATTCGCCGGACAGAGTCACCGAAGATGCCTCACGCCGTCGCGACCCCCGAAGCATGCCGTCAATGGAACTCAATCGTTCAGCGTATATTCGACCTCTTCCTAGAAAGGCTCCCAGATATTACAGCACATATGGATGACAGCGCAGCAGACCTTGGATCATTTCCTATGTTCCGAGACGCTCGTAACTCGACATTCGGAATATGCCCTGAAGAGTACGAGGGCATCCATTTCAAGGTTTCGCTTTACTCGGAATTGGTTGAAGACGATGGCAAGGTCCTGCGGATCACATTCGACAAAGAGGAAAACACCGACAAAATTTTGGATATAGCAAGCCAGTTGATCATTGAAGACTTTCGATTTCCGGATTGTCCGGCCCGCGGAGAAACTGTTGATCCATTCCAGGTTACAGTAGTGAGGGACATCGGATGGGAAATAGGTTCAGGTAAAATACGTCACTTAAAGGTGTTGTATGGTATAACACTGGTGGGGGGTGCGGCTCTCGAGGACTTGCGACTCGCTCGGGACGAGAGCCTAGCAACGGGTTAAACACCTACCAGTGGATGGGATTCTGGTGTACGGATCGACTTTTCTAGAAAGGAACATTAGAGCGGTAATCGGTACACTTTCCTTTTGTTACTCAATTGGCTTCTGTATCTTTACTCACCTGTAATATTGGTCGGATTTGCTGATTGTTGTTTTGGAGAAAACGGCTCGTGTCTCTATTTTTCTGTCACTCTTTTGGTACTCTTAATATTCCTTTGATTTGTAATGTATAATGCCTTACTTTCTTGCATTAGATTGTTCCGTTTCATTTTTACTTATACGTGACGCGCGAAGATTGACTAGGGTATCAGTCATTCGCTTTTCTCTTTGGGGGGGACTTATTAGCGGCCAGCGTCTCCTTTTTTGACTTTTGTTCGTTGTATTAGTAGTTGACTCTGCGAGACTGCGTTCGTACGTATAGGAGAGTACTTAAATAAACTGAGTTTGGATTCTTGTGGCAACGCTGAAGTAGTCAGATAAAAGCCGCGTGTTGGATAGTTTGATAAATTTACAGTGTACGTTCCCAAATAGATTCACTATGCATGAAACCTGTTGAAAGGACGGAGTCATCTCCGCGGCTGCCACCAGTAGTTATCCGTCAACGCACGCTACCATCGCACAGGCCGCATTTTGTCAACAGGTTCTCCAGGTATACCAGTCTACGGTCATGTAGTGATATTTGAAGGATCCGACTGTAGGAATACCGTGCGCGCAGATGTAACTGACGGTTGGATGCTTGATTTCGCGCGCTGGCCAGGTACTCTACGTAGGTATCCGCCCCTGCTGCGGTCCTTATATATATTAGAACTGTCGAAGTAAAGCTATCTGATGCAAGGGCGATTCGTAGCCTGGCTAGAGTAAGGTAAGCCAGGAGGTCGTACATGTAAAGGTCTGAGAGGGAAGACTTACCACCGTTGACTCTTATCGGCAATAAATGTCCTTGTATTCTCGATGGTAGTCATCCTTCTAGCACCCTCCATCGCTTTCGGTACTCCACGCCCTTGAAGACATCGTTTTCGACATATGTGAATACTAAAAGAAGTATCAGGAGATGTCGTACACACCTAGGATTTCTGCTAAGCGAACTTTTAAAAGGAGCTCTGGAATGGCGAGAAGCACAACCAAGCGCCTCCTTGATGGCCTGTCTGACGAAGCGTAAAAAGACCGGCAGGTCCTACCGACAGTGTGTGTCTATAAGACGACTACGACCGCTGGCAATTTACCATCTTTTCTGCGAAGAATGCACCCATTTCGAAGTTTAAACAAGGACTTATCTAGATCGAGAACGCACCGAAGCTAGCTAAATCAGTCTAGTAGAAGTATCTAAGGTGAAGGAGAACCCCTGATGAACATGCCGAACTCATAATCGGAGCCGGATGGAGGCCAGTCATGGAAATGAAATATGCGTTGAGCGAGCAGCAAAAGTAGGTGAGCAAATACGATACGAAAGCTAAGAGTTCTGACCGTTCTTATCGAGTTCTGCGAAAGAGTCAGCGGATGTTAGAATGGTAGCATGCGATTCATCACGCTGCCTAGAGTATAAAAGGCGGCAGTTTCCCAACGACATGTTTCCTTCTTCATAACACTTCCTACTCTCGGTATTCCAATCTTGTATCTCTATTACAGCTGTACCCAGCACTACTTTTCGACAGCGAATCCTCCCTAGCAACACGCATCGAGTTCTAAACAACATACACTGTTAGTAGAACGCACTTTAGAGATTTTGTATCATGGCTAATCTCCTGTAGAGCTTCCAGGATGTCTCAGCGCACTCCGACCGTTCGCCCAAGGCCAAACGACGCCGAGATCGAAACGCTCAAGCAGTTTTTCTTCGACTGGTTCAAAAAAACTCCACCAATATACCACCTATGACGTCTATGTCCATGGACCAGAATGGGGATCAATACGTTTACTCGAAAATCAACCAATATGTGTATCAGAAGAACGCCACCATCGGTGCCCCTCCGTCGCCGCCCAAATTGTGTTTTGTTCGCGCTTACATTCAGACGTTGACCAGCGGCTGTGGTTGGACGCCCTGGAAAATATGGACTGGATTCGCGACACAGCAAAACAGTTTCACTATGGAGAGCTGGATTTTGAGCCCAAACCAGTACTATTTGATCGGGACGTCGAAATGTTTATACGTAAGAATCACGAATGGGTATACCCTGGAAATCCTCCTACAAAACGCGAGATAGAGGTGTCCTGGGTCATGAAGGTACCTGAGGAGGCTATTAGGTTCGCGCGGGCGGAGCTTGCGAGCGGTACAAACGGCGCGAATGGTATCAACGGCGTGAACGGTATCAACGGCGTGAACGACAGCGACCGTATAATCGATTAGTGGCATAACCCGGAAATCATCTCCTTGGTCGGTAGTGGTTTATATACTGATGGCTTTTTCTTTCCTTTTCTCCTGTCGTGGGGGCAAATTGTGTATTGTTTCTCTTCGGGTTTTGTATACTGTGGATCTACACTGTTTTTCATTACTATTTCTTTTGTCTTCTCTGTGCCTGTCTTACGGTGTGTTTGAGCTGTATTGTCTTTTGATCGTCGGTTGTATGTAGCTAGGTATGCACTGCTCTTAAAGAACTGCGTGCGATACATAAAAATACTTAAGTAACTCTGCGATGAGCTCGTTCTAGTCACTGTCGCAAGAGTTTCCATTTGCGAGTGATAATTGATTGTGCACGTTGCTCTGCGTGGGCGATGTCGTTGTAAGGGAAGGCGTCTTGTGTTTCGGCACCTAGTAATGTGTGACTCTATATGTTTGCGACGCAATATATATTACAGTCTAGTTATATAATAAAGAAGTTAATAAAATTAACGCTAAATTCTTATACAGCCTACGCGTTTAAAAGAAATCTAGTTTTATAAATAGTATAAAATTACTAAACGCCTTATCTATATAGTTTATATATAGTAACTTTTTATAGTTAAGTATTTTACTATTTTTAATCTTCCTTTAAAATACTTTTATAGTATTTATTTTCTACTTTTAGTAGCTTTATAAAAAATATTTTACTAAGTAGGGTTAGCGCTATTTATATATATAATATTAGAAGACGTACCTTCCTTAGTATAAATAATAATATAGTAAATAACTATATTAAAAAGCTATACCTATAATTATATTATCTTATTATACTTTTTATACTTTTTATACTTATTTAGACGCGCCTAAACTAAGTTATAAATATATTTATTAAAATTATTTCTAAACTCCTCTAGCTTATTATATATATTAATTTTATAATTAATATTTCTATAATTACGTATATAGTATACCTAAAAATAAAAAATCTTTTAAATAGTATTTACCTAATTCTTTATAATTAAAGTATAAGACTTTTAGACTATAATATATTAGTACTAACTATAGCTACTATTCTACTACTACTTATTTTAGGCTGTATACTATATTATTTATATATCTTTTTTATAGTGCGTATAGCGTTGTTAGTAAAGGAATTTATATTTATAGTAAAAAATAGTTTAATAAAGAAGAAAGAGTTATAGAGTCTATTTTACTATATATATAAATAGCTAATATATAACTTAGTACTAAACTTTAATAATAATAATAGTTAAAAAAAAGATATAAAAACTATAGGCGATTGTGCGCTTAACAATAAAAGCCCTACCTTAGGCCGCCGCTAAGGCACGGACGTGTAAGGGAAGGCTAAATTGCGCGTGATTTACAGCCCGATGCGTCAGACCATCGCTAAATGGGTGGTTAGGGGCGAACGGACCACCGAAATGCACCGTGTTATTACGTGAGCTTGCGTTGATCACTACCATAGAGACTCGGCATCTCAGACTACCCTATCAATACTAGTTGTTTACAAATACGTAATGGTTAGCAAACGGATAATTTACACAAGTCTGAATGATTGTAGGGCTATAATTTATAGCCTTACTTATTGAGTTTGATAGTGTTCTTGGGCTTAATCTCGGCCACGACTCTAGGGCATAAACGATAAGCTCGCGTATAGAGGGGCGATTAATTCTAGGGTTATAGTATACGCTGATTATTTAGGTTGCTCTTTATGAGTAATGTAGTTATAGTAAAACAAGACGTAACTTACTAATCGATACCTTACATAGCCCGTAATTAGGAGTAATTGTTTATATTATCTTCTAAATGTCTATGTCAGTTTCTATGCATCGCGCATATTACGGTCACCACTCGGGTACGATCCAGCATCGGTGTCTGTTCGCGTGCCCCGAGGAACCTCCTTTACTCCAATATACATGAGGCGAGCGATGGATCCTACCGTCATGTAAATCATTGGCTATAGGTGTAGCTTCTGTTGTAGGGCTTCCTTTAAGCGCGAACGTTTACGAGAGTATAGCTGCGTCATATTACGTCCTACCTATATTCCATGGACCAGCGTTGATTGACTCAAACGCGTTAGCCTTGTGGCCCAATGAGTAAATAGATTCCCTAGGGATCGTGACTCTTGTTTGCCTCTATACAAAATTTGTAGCCGACAACTGCGAGTCAATATAGCGCGCGGGTAGACATGCGACTCACCATCGTGAAACATAAAAGACGCCAATCTCCTCTTTGAGCCTTTTCTCTTCTCTCTTACAGCATTCCTGCATCAACAATTCTTCCGCTCTTTCTCTTCGAAACTGTACACACCGTCCACCATTTATCCATACTTTCCGCGCAATTTGCACGAACGAAGATACTCGGTCACATCCAAGCTGGAGACAGTCTTACCAACGAAAAGACTACTGGTTCAAAGCAACACATCTTGAGTTCCAGAAAATATCCGCCGTTAGTAGAACTAACCCACTTTAACGATTCTTTACCAAGTCTAATCTCCTATAGAGCCTCCAGAATGCCTTACATCGGCTCTCCGGCACCTGCCCAACTCGAACCATCCTGGCCGATGATCGATCGCTGTCTCTTCAACTGGTACAAAGAAACTTTCCAACATCTCGCCCAAGAAATCACCAATACACCAACGCGTGGAGCAACGCAAAGAATCCAAAGTGGTGCAAGGGCGGAGATACGCAACGAACCCTGTCGCCACCTGCACCTCGGGGAGCCCGTGCTCGTCGCCCGTCTTATGTTTGAACCGATATCGCCCGGGGAGGTGGAAATCACCTTCAGCGACCAGCAAAACGTAAACTGGATCCACGACTTAGCAAATCAGTTGCGCTACGAAGAGGTGGTTCATACGCCCAGGATACGGAACGACGGACTAAATGAGCGATTCGAATTGACATTCCGTAAAACGGTCGATTGGCGATACCCTGGAGGTTTTACACGTCCGATAGAAGTGACCTGCTACACGTATGTAGGTTACCAGGCCATGGAGAAGGCGCGGCAGGCGTGTATGAACGGCAGCGGCGGTGCGAACAGCAACGGCGCGGGCGGCAGCAACGGCGCGAACGACAATGGTGCGAACGGCAACGGCGCGAACGGCAGCAACGGTGTGAATGGTAGCAATGGTGCGAACGGTATCAACGGTGCGGTCGCTTGATTCAAAACCTATCTACGGCTTCCGTTCAGACACAGGGTATCGGTCACCCATGCTCATGCAAGGACTGTTTCTTTCCGGCACGGTTCCTGGGGGTTTTCCTTATGTTAGAGGCGTTACCTGGGCGTACACCACTCTCTTTTCCCCCTCTTGGCAGAAGAACCAGGTTGGACGGCAGTGTCTTTCCCTTTTGTCACTCTTTTGATGCTTTTGCTGATATGTATGGTTTGTTGATGATGACCTTTGTTGGCCTGGTAGCAACCGGTCATCCCTTCATTTGTATACTTAGATAGTCGATAATACAATAATTTTGTTTTCCGACGTACAATCTTTACGGGAGGATGCGCTGGTTGCAACAGGAGTGTAGGGTAGGATCGATCTGGCGGCGCTGAAATAGCTAGCCTTGCGCTGACGCATGGGGAGCTGGGTGGGCGGTACTTTCAACGATCACCTATGATAGTAAACGGAAGTGGAAACTTTGGGTGCCATTTGCGAGCTTTCGTGTCCGTGCGATGGCGACAGATGGCAGTGCATCGAGACTTGACTCCCCTTTCCATACGTTAACAGCTCTTACCGCAGAGCCACCTGATAACGTACCCTGAACAACCAACATGACAACCGTTGGATTTTCCAACACGGATGCCCATGAATATTCTCTCTAGGCGATAATAATATACGTGCGCGAGGCAACCGTGCTAGTAAAAATTAATAAATTTAATAAAATAGTGTTATTAAAGTTATAGTCTAAAGATATAAACTATAGTTAAAAGTAAAAGTAGGCGTAAAAAAATATATATAAATTCTTTGCCTATCTACTATATTTATATTTATTTATATATATTCTTTACTTCTATTTCTGCGATTATTATATTTAATAATAATAGTTATTTTAGGTGCAGCTATACTACTATTTTATTTAAAAAAATAATATATTAATAAATAGTTTTATAAATTTTATATTAATACCCTATTTAACCTAGGACTCCTTAAAAAGGGTAAAAAGTAGTAGATTAAGAAAGATTTTTATAAATATATATATAAAGCTAAATAAAATTTTAAAGACTATTTTAAACTAAAAATTAAGCTTTTTATACTAGTTTAGCTACTATACTATTATTTAAGATTAAAATTTAATATAGGTAAGTAAATAACTATCTCTTTTTTATAATAAATAACTGATCTTAATAGAACTTTTAGTATAGTATATTAAAAATAAATTACTTAAAATTAAAGAGCTCTTTAAAAAAATTATAAAAAATATTTTATAAAGAATCTATAGAACGCCTTCTATTATAAAATATTAATAAAAGAGAAAAAAGCGTATTTTAACTTCTAAAGGGGGTAAAATATTTTAAAAAATAACTTATTATAATCTATAATTAGCGTATTAGGTATAGATAATAAAATCACTATATAGATTATTATAGGACATTATTATTAGATACCTATGAGACACCGGTAGCCGCATAAAGACCTTAACCAAAGTAGCATATGTCATCGGTAAAAGACAAATGGACTGTGTCTTGCGA
Source organism: Pleoardoris graminearum (assembly GCA_030770415.1). Classification (NCBI taxonomy): domain Eukaryota; kingdom Fungi; phylum Ascomycota; class Dothideomycetes; order Pleosporales; family Didymosphaeriaceae; genus Pleoardoris; species Pleoardoris graminearum. The sequence goes on from JASEKS010000326.1 coordinate 90,172, forward strand.
GGAAACGAAGCATATGATAGGGCGACCTTTGGATCCGTGCATACGTCGCACAAAGTCGACTGCACGACGTTGTCACTACTGCGACGACTCATCTCCCGGCAGTGACTCCGCATGCACTCTGGAACGTCAAGTCAGATTCAGAAGGTAGACGCTGGTGGCTTCTGGAGGCAAAATAAGAAACAACGGCTTGAGCGAGTATTACCACATAGGAGGAGGTAGGCTAGTTCGCAATAGCATCGCCTTGCTGCCCAACTGAGCCGCGAGTGGTGACAATGTACCAAGTCTAAGCCAAGCACCACTAGTCATATTCTGCGCCCAGCCCAACCTCCACTCCCCCGTGCTTACGGCGAAACGCATTGTATATGAAGGGGATGGATCTACTTGCCCTTTCACAGCCTTTACCCTTTTGCGCCTAGCGCAGTCTGTATTACCTTATTCGACTCTCTATAACTCTATCTTCCCTTCGCGCCTCCGATTCACAGTGTTAGTCAGCGGACTGTCATTGGTTTCTCCTTATGTGTTGCGCAGCGGGTTCATGAAGCTCGCGAAGTCTATTGATAAAGTCAGTTGACTGTCCATAAGTCAGAGTTAAAACGAGAAGAGGGAACGACAAGCCGCGCAAGCGAAGGTGCAGGAAACGGTAAATCCGTTTGAGGAGTCCCCAGGGAGGTAACTAAACAGATTCGACCATTTAACATCATCCATAGAAGACGACTAATCCGCCAGCAATCCCATGCGCTGTGCATATACAACGGTTCACTAGACGCCTAACAGTGCACATTATGCATAGTGGAAGGACCTAGTTCCCAATCGCGACTTCGCAAGTGCCCAAATTACCGACTACTACATCTCCAGCAAAGAGCCGTTTCCAGGTGCATGTTGTTAGATCGTGTAGACGCCGCAGGAAGTTCGACCAGAGCATTCAACAATAGGTCTTGCACAACGCTCGCCTAAGCCCTACTAAAGGCTGCTTAAAGGAAGTTAAATAACACATTACAGAAACTTCGTCTGCATCGCCCGTTACGCAGCCTTTACTAGAAGCTATATAGAGTTGAATTTAGAGACTTGCCCGGCTGCTGTGCATCCGCCTCTACTATAACACCTGTCTTAGCAACTATAACAATTTGTGAAATAGAGTATGTCGCGCCTTCTTATTTATCGATAAGTTTGCTATGGTTATAGTGAGTAAAACAAAGTCCTTGGAAGCATTGCGAGCTGTGCTACATAGGGTATATCGCATATGGAGACCGTACCTGTACTTTTACCCTAGAATGGAGACTGCGACCTTGGACTCTTTCCGCCGGTCTTACCATCCGGAACGTAGCGTATCTAATAGCTCCAGTCCCTACCCATCCGCTCCTATCCTCCTACCCCGGTACTACTAACCTCCCCTCCCCTCCACCTCCTTCACTCTCTCATACATCCCAAACTCAAACCCCACCCCCTTCTCCTCTCCACCCTCAACCTCCTCCCCCGTAAACTCCCCCCACGCCTCCCTCCCACACCTCACCCACCCCTCGTCCCTCTCCAAATCCACCGAAAAGAACGTATCGCACTCAAACTCGCTCCGTATCCTCGTCACCAACACGCGCTCCGTCTGCGGCAGCTCGAGCGCCGCATCATACACAGTCGCCCCACCGATGACAAACACCCTCTCGATCTCCACGTCCCCATCTGCCTCCCCAGACGGAAACGCCCGCAACTTCTCCACCGCCTCCCCGACGCTCCCCACCGCAATCGGGCCCTCCACCCCACCCTTCTTATTCTCTCTCGCAAAGACATCCGGCCCCCGCGTGACCACGACGTTAACCCTGCCCTCCAGCGGGCGGAACCGCGCCGGGATGCTGTCCCACGTCCTGCGCCCCATGACGACGGCGTTGATCCTCCGTTTGCTTGTGCCTGCGTGCCCGGGCCCCGCGCGCGGCGGCGGCACGCGCGTCGTTACGCGCTTGAAGTAGGCCATTTCTTTGCGGAGCTGCGGCCAGGGGAGGGTGCCTGCGTTGCCGATGCCGAGGGAGGGCGTCGCGGCGAGGATGAGGGTGAGGGAGAGCGGGCGGGGCATGGCTGGGGCGGACGCGGGCGGTTGCGCGGGGGGAGGGCTAGGATGGGAGGAGGAGGCGGGGGTGCACATTTGCTTTTTTGGGGCGGCGGGCGCTCGGAGGGAATGGTGGGTTGCCGTTGCCGTTGCCGTTGACGTAGGCGTGCGTGGAAGCGTGCGGCGAGAAGCGTTGCGGGGCACGAGAAAAACGCGCTAAGCGTTACGCGTGTGGGCGTGACCTTCAACGCCACATGGCAGCACTTGAGGCAAGGAAGGAATGCGCCATTTGGAACGGAATGGAAGATTGCGAGAGCTAAGGGAGAGTTCGACTGTTCTACTTTCAACCCAGTGCAAGACAAAAGCCGCCTATATCGATACTTCGAGCACGCCGCTCCTGGCTCCGGAAACCGGAAGCCTCCCCTGATGAGCCAACGCTGGTATATGATACACGGTCCAAACCTGAACCGGACACAAAGATCCAATAAACGTCCCGTCCCCGTCATGCAAATCCACTTACAAACGCCATAATTACACCGCCTATGCCGCATTCTCACCCAAAAAAATTCCCAGTCATACAACTCATTCCCGTTCCAGGGGTATCTCGTGAAAAGGTAGCAGCAGAAATGTGAAGTTGGTTAGCTTGCTTGGGACGCGGGAGGATGCCATCGAATCGCACTATTCGCCATTAGTCCCCTCACCACCTGATTTGAGTGGGATGGAAAGCGACATCTTCTTTGGCCCGCCTCCGTTGTCCTTCGCGGCCGCAATATTGGGGCTCTTCCGGCGCAAGCTCCGGAGGCTACCGGCGCTGGAATTGCTGTTGAGAGAGGCGCGACGCTTCGACCCGGAGGAAGATATACTGAGAAGTAGCTCATCGTCTTCGTCGTCCTCTCTTCTGCGTTTTTCCGATAATCGTTCAGGAGGTGATTTCGATGTGCTTGGAGACTCGTGCTCTTGCGTGGTGGTTGATACACTCTGAGGCACTACGGAGGGAGGCGCCGCCGCGAGATCGTCAACGTCGTCTTCGCCTTCATCGTCAGGATAGTTGACCAAAGGACGAACGGGCGATGCTCCGTTAACAGGTTTCACGCCTGTCAATTCATCTTCTTCGTCAGAGCCGTTAAAATATGCCTCCTCATCCGGATCAGGTTCCTTCAGACCCGCACCCCACTTCCCGCCATTGGCCATGCCCAGCTGCTGTCGTGCAGGGGTATCGCTCTCTACACTAGTGAAGGAGGCTTCGAGCTCTTGCGTCGTGACCGGCTCGTGCATCTGGTCGTACCGCAAGATGAGATTCTGGAATGTATCCACGTATGTGATAGTTTGCAGCTTTTCTCGGTAGGTCTCCACAATATGCTGGACAAGTATCTTGATGTTCTCGCGTTTGATGAATTCGAACAGCTCCAGGCAGGCTGAGTTGAGCAGATTGTCCCTGGACATGTTATCGAAAAGTATTTTCAGAATCGGTTCGAAAAGCTGGTGTTGAACGATTTGTCGGTTGTGCGTCTCGTCATGCAGACCGATGCATGAGCGGAAGTATTTCAGAGCAGCTGTTCACCGTTAGATAAGACTTGTGTTGGCTTGGCGGGTGACATACTGAGTTTCAGGTGCTTCTCAGGGCACTGCATCAGCTGAGCCACTCGTATTGCAAGGCCTTCCGAGAGGATGAAATATTTACTCCGGAACGAGTGCTGCCGGATGAAGTAGCACAAAACCTCCACTAGATGCACGTATAGATTGATTTGTTGTATCGACAGGTCATCCACTGCAAGCGGTCAGGTCTGCTATAGTATACCATGCTGTGCACTCACTTGATTCCCGACCATCAAGATCCTTGAGCGGCTGGAAGAGCTTTCTTGCAGATTCATCGTAGAAGTTTTGAATGAAGGTATCTGTTTGTGCCAATGGAGGAAGTTGTCCTCGGACCTTCGCTAGGAAGTCACCGTTTGATCGGCCCAGCGCTTCTATCGATGCCGAGTTCGCATTAGGGTCGAGCAAGATCTTAATTGCATCAGCCATCTGCGATTTGACACCAAGATCGACTTCAATCAGTAGGAGCTCAATAAGTGTGTCGGTCAAAGGTTTTGACTTCTCTTGGATCGCTTTGAAGATGTAGCTGCGGATCAGTAATGCGTCATGATCGATGAGTGAAACCAGGATATCGGTGCCTGCCACTCGTACAGAAGCATCCTGATGCTTGAGCGCGTATTGTATAACGTCTAGTAGGCCGTTATTGATGAAGTTCTGGTAGAGTTGCGCTCGGCTTTGCGCCTGTAGGCTCTTCGCGATCGAGGTGCATTGCTGAATGAACAGCACCGCGTCCTTCTTCCGCTGGTGGTTTTGCTCTGCTGGTCCGAAAATGCCAAACAATTCTTTAAGGAAGGGCTGGTTTGCTTGCAAATGCTGTACGATATCGACCTGGTGGAAGAAAATGAGGGAGTTGAGAACAGAGAAAGTAGGATCATCCAAAATGCGCGCTAGGACAACGTCTTTGAGGTATTGCAACCGGTATGTGTAATGAATCCTTCGTTTAATGTTGTCGTCCTGGATCTTGACAACCTCCTTGAATTTCGATTCATCGGAAAGATACTGTCGATGGTTCGCCTTGTGCAATGGGAAGTCTGGGTCGTACTCTAGTGCGCCTACGACGCCCAGTACTACGTCATCGGTCACCACATGTTCGATGATGGCGGTGTCGTTGAGCAGGATCAGCATCTTCATTATGCTGCATAGTCGATGTAGGTCCGAAACGCTTTCCAGGTCTTCTGCCATCTCGACGAGCGGAATGAGCTTCGGCACATAGTTGTTTGAGAGTACGAATTTGGCAAGAGCTTCGCGGCCACTCAGGGTGCTGTTGGCTGCGCGCATGTGGTTTTCTATTTCGTGGAGGTTGTGTAGTTCGGGTTGTGGCAACATAATCGGACTGGCATTGTCGCCAATGTCATCAGACAGTCCATCATCTAGTCCGCGTTAGCATGTGTACCTCTTAGGCCAACCGCGCTTTCGCATACCCTGTGCTGCCCTCTCCTGTAGACGCGACTGCATGTCATTCACGAAATCCCTGTCGCGTTTTAGAGCGCGTTCGTCCATGTGCGACGCGCAAGACATACCATATGCTGCCGCAGCCCTCTGGCTCCTGGAAGCTGAGGGCCATGTCGGTGCCATTCTGTTCTGTCCACACAATGAGTGTATCTGTCGCCAATTAGCCGGGACCCAAAGTCGCCGTGCAGCGCAATGACGGACCTTGTTGCTTTTGATAGCCATCGTCTCTGGATATCTTGGTCTCGAGAAGTTGGCGCGAGGGGTCGTCTTCGGAGGCGACAAGAATCTTTGCTTCGTCCTGTGGTGGCACACGTCAGCCTAGTCGGGCACAAGGCGCCGGCGCCAACGAGGGGATCGCGACAGCGCAGAATTTGCCGGCGACGGTAGCACCGGTACTGACATACATTCACGAAGACACCCCTGCAAAAACCGGTCCCGCGATCGAACCAGTCATTGTTCTTCAGCTCATAGACCTTTACGCGCTTGCGATCGTTTGCGGGCGGCGCTACTAATGCCATAGTAGGTAGCAGTGGGAGCCTGCTACCGCTCCGGACGGGGCGACACACCCTCCAGAGCGAGGTCGCGGGCGTTGGCGCAGACAGGCAGTGCGCTGTCGAGGGCTACGGCGAGATGCGATGGGAAGTGGCGGTCCGGAGCGAAGTGTCGCGCCGACGATGACGATGAGATGGCTGGGGTCGCGACGGGGCACGCACGCGATTAACGCGCACTGCAGGATGGCAGCGCTTTGTGCGGACAGAGCGCAGTGCAGGCGCCTTTGCCGTCGTCGCGGGCGTCGAGGTGCTGGGGATCACCGTGGGGGTGGTGGTGTCGCGTCGCAGGGCCTGAGTCGGCGTGCGAAGATGCGAGTAGGCGCTGGCGCTAAGGCTGCTGCTCGGATGGAAATAGACACATGCAATCGATAAGCCCCGATGACGGTCGCAAGGCCTGCCGAGGTGTACGGACGCTAAAGAATGTCTAATGTCGCTAGAGTAAGGGTCGCAGGGGCCGTGTAGCGGAGAGAAGCCCTCCGGAGGGCGGGCTGCGTCCCGGCCTGGAGGGTTGCCACACGGAGGCGTCCCTGTCAACGTTCCAAGGTTGACGCAATGGCACTTGGCAGGTGCGTTGGGCTGGTCCGACAACCGATCGTCGCCTGCAACACCAAGGACATGACCAGTGACGGCTCCTTCGCATCTAATCTGTCGCTGCGACGGTTGCCGGAACCTTGCCCGACGACTCTCACGGCTCCATGGATGACGCCTCCGTGAAGCCGCGCTATCCCACTCATCTCCCACTTGCAGATATCATCATCTCTGTAATTGGTCTAAGGGATTCGTCTATTCAAATCCATGCTCGAATCTATTGTCTAAGTAATGAACATCGCCTGTGGCAGTCTAGTATGCAAAGTGGGAATGGTGGTAAGCATCCCTGCAGGCTGGAAACCTTCCAAGTACTGCCTAGAACCGCTCGAATCGTTAGCAAAGCATCTTCGGTATAGTTCAGTTTCATGTACAGATGCTCTTCGCTAACGACTACGTTTTGTCCCTTTTCCTTTGAAGGATGCGTGTGTATACATATACTAATCTGGACCCGAAAAGAACGTCGGAGCTTAGATTATTTGTACTAGATAAGAGATTGCGCGAGTACCTTACTGATCCATAGCTGTCATTATACTAGTGTAAGCAAAAGATACGGTTGCCGAGATTATCCAGTCTGTTGGGAATAGAGGCCCAGATGCCTACGTATTGGACCCTACTGTAGGCAGTCGCCATCACTTCGTCGGTTAAAGAACTTCCGACTCGTGGTAAATCAGCGCCGCTTATTACCACCAGATGGTTATGAGACGAAGGAAAGCCCTAATACGAAACTCATCACGGAAGGTCTAGTTCCATAACTTTGACTTGAAGGCAAGGGACGGAGCTCATCAACGACTTATTCACGAAGCTAACTTGATAGGCCTTCAAGGTCATGACATCAGCTCGTTTAGAGATGCCACCTGTCTCTCTAGGTGCAGTCGTATCGATCTGAATCCGCACGATGCAGGATGCGACTTCATATTGCGCACATTTTGCCCAATGCGGGGATAACTCGACACTCGGCGCAGCCCGATACTGCGACCCCGACATGCGTGCCAGTGCAAAGTACCTGAGCCCCTTAGGCTCTTCACATATTCCTCCTCTCTATACTTATTCCAACCGCCCATCGACCCCTGCTCCGTCACGCTGCTCATGACATGAATATTACGCTTATAAAGCAAAGTTGGAAAGATCGCGTGTTAGTATCCGTTAGCTAAGATGATATAATGGATATTTCTCTAGGTAAAAGGTTACTTTGGTAGGCATCAGCTACCTACGTAGAGTTGTATCTTGGAAAGGGCTAAATGACGTTGTTGGTGATCCTGGAAGTTTGGCACATAGATATGCTGCTTTAGCCAGCAGACGTCAGACGAGTAAATGTATACAAAGACATATGATCGCGCTTGTACACAAGAGTGGACCAGGAAAGACAAAGGTCGGATCACTGAAGACATTGAGCCCCCTTGCTCCCATCCTCACCTCTGCATGAACATCATGTAGGCTGGTAGGACAAGCTCTCTAGGGAAGTTTGCAACCAAGTTAGTCACTAACCAGGCAGTCAGAGTTCAAAAATCTTTACTAAACATCAATGATTCCCACAGAGCTCGTGCCATGCATTTTCGACGGCTGCTTTCACTATGCTACAGTCAATTTTGCCAAAGCCATCAGATGGTATCAGGAGAAATTCCTTACAACCTACAGTCATCCTTCCATTTGCGGAAACGCCTCCATCGTGACCTGAAGTGTTTATACGTGCCGCTGTCGCTTGGGGGGAACCAAGTATCTTCCACCCAACCCAGCCCTGAGAAATGATGTCTCGGACCGCGGCCGCGTAATCATGATCAGCTCTCACATAGCTTATTCGGCTGAGGTCAGCAGTAGCAGAGGGATTAGAGTCGACCGAGGAATATTAGACCCACAACCAGGTAGTTTCAGGCATTGCAGAAGTTCGACGTTTCCAAGGTTGAATTCGTTGTGCTTCGACACGTCGCGAGTAGCTATTGAGAGGTTGGGAAGCGTTTAGCGATGATAAATATCGGTAGTTTATGTTGCAGTGCAGGTTGTGTTGCTTCTTTGTAGTGTGGTGCTGCCCTCCATATGGATGCTATTTCCCTCGTTGGCGGCCACCGGGTCCCTGTGAACAACTGCCGGTTGTGATGTGAAATATAACAGTCTATTACATCGCTGTTTTGCAATACAATGCTAACTGCCAACTCTGAAGTACTGTTGCGTTAGACCATGTCGCTCACACTGCCCGTCTTCGCCGTCAACCATGGTTCGCACCCCCAGGCTACAACCTCAACACCATATCTCGTCAAATCCATCAATTCCTACTGGCATAGCTGCCTTCACACGTGTTATTATCGCCTAGAGAGGATGTCGCTCACACTACGGGTCCACCAATTCACGGTAGGTGGTCCATTAATGCCACCTCATATCTTTGCGATTCTTCACAGGTACATTGTCTCAAGCCAACACTAGCTCTGACTCGCTATAAGAAATTCCTGCTTTAGTTATACATTCTTGCAAAACTGGTACATATCGCTCAGAGCTTTCGTGTTTTACGGTCGCACGCACGATATCACTTGTATATCATGGTTATGCAATTTATTCTAGCATTACCTGCATCTCCTTGGTAAGCTATATCTGTCTAGTACACTCTATTTAAAATAGTAATCACTTAAAGTCCTTGGAAGCGCCACCATACAAATCTTCCGGTGAGTTCATTCGAGCCTCGATCTCATAGTTCGTTGCCTTAAGCACGTATCCGAATGACCAGCTGACCGAACCACGATTAAGGAAATCTCGAACGTCACGATAATAGTTGACATTGGGTTCGTTCATCTGGACATACCCAGTGTAATAGATGGAGTACTGGCAGAACATCAACGCCACTTACTACAATTAGATGGTACTAGGAAGGAGGAAAACTTTAAAATTTATTACGAAAGATTTAGATTATAGAAGAGATTTAAAGGCAACGTATAGTACTTCTCTATCATTATTAGGAAGGTAATCTACGGATGCCTTCCTAAAGATTATGCACACTCGATTTCTATCCTACAATGCTGCCTGGGGGATATGAGTATTTCGTCTTCCTCACCAATGCTATAGGCTGTTTATAGCCAGCACAATCCCGAAGTCCGCGGTAGTCTAGGTACAGGTAGTTATGGTTTGAGAAGAAAGCAAGGAAGGAACCCACAGATACCGAGTGGAAGGCTGAAGCCAGGCCACATGGATGACCGGGAATTGGGATGTACCGGAACGCACATGCTTTAAGAGAACTCTTCACTCCTCAGCACCCTCCTCACCCTCCTTCTGAGCATCCTCGGCGTGTCTCTTGAGCGCCTTCTGGACGAAGGGTGCGACCTTATATTTCGACATCTTCAAGACGTCTCGCTTGGCCTCCGCATGCCACTTGGCATATCCTTTGTACTTCCCATCTATTGTCGTCAAATCATCTAAGATGTCTCCACTCTACTCACTCCAAAGCGGTTCCATCACAGCCCCAAACATGGCAACCATGCGACGAACTCTATGGTCGCGCTCGTCAGACTCCATGTCAACATCATTGTCTGGCACCGTTCTCCATACCCGCTCCACGAGCACCTTAAACGCTTCAATTGTCATGGGCTTTGAGCGCCTTGTCAAGATGTTCTCCACGTGGTCCAAGGCGGCGTCCACGAGCTCAGGAATCCCCATGTATTTTCCGATGCTGATGACCTTGAGATGTAGGAGAACTGGCGTCTTCGTCTCGAGGGTAGCTTCCAGGTCGATATTCCATCCAGCCGCGCTCTCCACGTGCCTGAGCTTCAGGGGCGTCGTGATGTCATGTCGACTATCGGGCCCATGCTTGCGGAAGTAGCTGCCTGGCTTGCTGACTCATTATCGAGGTTGATTCTTTGCTGAGGTGGGTGACCACACCACAGTTGTGTAGCAGGGTCAGTCTTGGTGTATATAGATTTTTCAGAATTAAAAAATCCCGTCGATTCCCACATCGATAAGGGTCCCGTCCTTGGCACCTTGGTCTAGTAGCTCGACGCGGTCGACGTAGGCGTGAGAAGCGTTCTCCCCGCTAGATCGAAAGGACTTTCTTTTATTGTTTAGATCTACTGTTCGAACCACGTTATAGTATCTTTCCTTTTTGCTTCTTCTATATATCTGTAGCTAACCTATATGTATATCTTCAAAATTAATTTATCCTAGGTTTTTTTAAATAAAAATATACTATATCTATCTACGTAAGGTTACATTAGTATATATTCTACTGTGTTTTTTCTATACAAACCCCGCCTGGTATTTGAGCCGCAGCCGCAGCCTCCGCTGTAACTTCTTCTGTAGGTAGACCATGTGAGTCATCGTCTGATCGTACTCCATTCCCACAATAGACTGGACGTCCACTGCATGCTCGAGCTACAAGAGCTTGAACGGAGGCTCGCATTTCGAACAAGGCCACAGCCTGGGCAAGTGCTTGTACTTCAACAGAGGTATGATTTCATTTGTAGGCTCGCGCCATCTTCTCTCTTTCCCCTGTTGGGCACCGGACGATGAACTGCAGTTTGCACTATACTCGAGTCAGCGCCGGCTTTACTTCACTCCTGCAAATGATATACTTACACCCTGAAGTGATGCCCAAGGTTCTCAGCCCGCCATCGCCAAATTCTCCAAGCTTTCCTGGCCTCCACTCCACGTTAGCCAATTCCGTCTACGTTGTACGACTGCATCGCTGACAGCAAGCTCAACTAGCCCTCGTGCACTCTAGCCTGTGCATTATCGATCACCCCCCGCAACGAAAACAATATACTAAAAGACGCGAGTAGGAACCACATAAAAATTCTCTATTGTGTACGTATCTCCACTTGTCTGCTTTAGATGGGCGGGTGATCCGGACAGTTTTGCAAATGGCGCAGCAGTCTCCTCCACAGCGTGCCCTCGTCGATGTCGTAATCCACCTTCATCGGGTAGCGGCATTTAGCCAGTCCCATCAGGCCGTATATCTTATCCCTTGGATCCGTTGATTGTCTTTCGCGCGTGTCGTACAAGATGTCTAGCAGATCAGGTGGTGGCCGGTGCCCAGCATGGTTGGTGGCCGAGAGCTCAAGCAGTTTTATGAGCCCAGTATACCAATACGGAACACTATAATTGTCACCCGGCGGTGGCGCTGGCTCCAGCGGTGGAAAGTACCTGGGTCCCTTATTCATGTTCCACTCTGGGCACTGATGCGTACTTCAGTCGCCGCATCAACCGTATTGTCTCCTGACCAGCTTTCCAACTGCAATTGTAACGTCCGAAGTGGAAAGTGACCTTGCGGGCCAGCGCGCACTCTTGAACGACCCCTGGAGGTGGCGCTGCGATTAGTCTCTGTTCCAACGATGGCTGTACTATGATTGCGATGAACTTACATATTCTTCGGAACCACTCGCTGCACATCATTTCGAGGATTGTTTCATCCGATGCTAAACCAAATAGACGGTAATAGGATGGTTTTGAGATCATTTTTTCGTTCTTAGTAAGCGCAACTAGGTCCTCGAAGAAGCCCTGAAAGTCAGTCTTGGGCGGGTCTCTTATCGGTGACGGTGCGCCCGCGTAATGTATGAGCCACCAGTCATCTTCGACTCGGTTGCTACCTAGCCAAATGTTTACATTAAAGGCTTGTCTATACACCTCGCGCATCAGCGTGACCTGGATTGATTTCTCTTCTTTGTCACGTTGGTTGATGCATAGAGCGTCGATCCAGAGTGTGCGAGGGCGGTCTGCCAGCCGCAGAGCGGCTAACGCGGCGTGGAGGTTTCGGGTAATGTGGACGATCATGCCGTCGATCGTGATGGTGGGAGAATCATCGGAGGCCGCGCCACCCCAGACATAGGAGAGCGCTTCATACGAGGGGTTATCTTCAAGTGATTGGACCACAAGCCCACCTATTATGCCGTCGTCCCTTTCCAGTTTTGGAGCTAGTGTGAAAACTCGGATGTGTTTGCTAGGCAAGTCGTTATAGATGTTGCCTTGTGTTTGGATCGCCGGTGGTTGTTCTGGGTTTACTCCCGGTCCTTCTAATTCGTATTCTAATTCGTCTTCCGAGTCGTCTTCTAAGTTATCTTTTAAGTCGTCTTTTAAGTTATTTTCTAAGTAGTCTTTTGAGTAGTCCTTTGAGTAGTCTTTTGAGTAGCCTTTTGAGTAGTCCTTTGAGTAGTCCTTTGAGTAGTCCTTTGAGTAGTCCTTTGAGTAGTCCTTTGAGTAGTCCTTTGAGTAGTCCTTTGAGTAGTCTTTTAAGTTATCTTCTAAGTCGTCTTTTAAGTCGTCTTCTGAGTTGTCTTCTGAGTTGTCTTCTGAGTTGTCTTCTGAGTTGTCTTCTGAGTCATCTTCTAAGTCGTCTTCTAAGTTGTCTTTTAAGTTGTCGTCTAAGTTGTCTTTTAAGTTATTTTCTAAGTCGTCTTTTAAGTTATCTTTTAAGTCGTTTTTTGAGTCGTCTTCCAAGTTATCTTCTAAGTCATCTTCCGAGTCGTCTTCCCACCATATTTTCGATTCTTCTTGTAATTGCTTTTCTAACTTTGCCGGCGCTTCGCATGGTTCATCTGCAGAAACCGTCCATCTTTCACAATCAGTCGTCGCTAGTCCTAATTCTTTGCCCGCTTTGTCTTCTTTGGATTCCGCGGTTTGGCTGTGTTGCCCCTTTCTTTCATTGTCCTTGTCATCGTCCTTTTCTTGTCGCGGACAATTCCGTAATGGTAACATATCTTGGATCGCTTGTCTGATATCACTCGAAGACGAGGAGCGCTTCATGCCACGCGGTTGTATTTGTCTAGAAGCCTAATGGAGTTGGAATCAGAGTGGACGGGAAAAGGTGCGACCGGTGAGTTAGCGAGACGGGCGTGGCTGAGTTTGATAGCGCATCTGCTGTGGCACCAGCACCTCAGCCGCGGCTGCCTGCAAGGCTCTTCGGCACTTGATACCGATGCCCACATCGCGTACACGCCCCAAATCTACTCGTGTCCCAATCTGTCGGGACAATGAGCACATCCAGAATGGATGAATATGCGGGAAGGTCCTACTAGGTCGCTGCTCCGGTCAAGCCAAGAAGCTAGGAATATAGACATGTGTGGTATAGAAGGCAGTCTGTCGTGGTTTCACCTTACTGAAGCAATAGTAGACAACCCTCTATTCAGGAGCCCACTGCCCCGTGAGAACGTTTGAACAACTAGGTATAACAGATGGATCACACTAACTTCGCCTCAGGCACTATCGACAGACGTATCTCTAACATAGATCCGTTGCAAGTGTACCTGAGTCTAGCTGCAGGATTCTTAGGATTTCTTTTATCGTCGTTACCGACCTGAACAGATTATACGACAACTAGTATAAATTATAAGATAATAATTATATAATAACTAAAGGGCGTACTAAATAAATATATAATAGGGCGCTATAGAGATACTAAAGGTAAAAAAATAATATTAGGTAGTAGTAAAGGTAAATACTAACTATAATATAATAGCTAAGAAAGATTATTTAAATATATTTTATTTACTATTTACTATTTTTACTATTACTATATTTACTATATCTATTAAAAATTACTAAGAGTATATTCTTTATAATTAATAATTTTTACACTATTACTTTTTATTATATAAGAATATAGTATAGTCTAAGTCTATTTATAAAATATTATAATCTAGTTAAAAGTAGTAAAAAGCTTTAAAAATTTATTAAAAAAAAATTAAAAAACTATTAATAATTATAATAGTGTTTTTATAAAAAAAAATACTAGTACTTTATTTAAGCTACTAAAGTTATATTTTAAAATTCTAAAAAACTACGCTAGTAAAAAAAAAAAAAATTAAATTTAATATATATTTATAAAATTAGAAGATATACGGCGTCCTTTATATAAATACTATAGAAAAGAGTAGAAAATAGCACTTAAAGTAATAGTAAAGACTTAAAATAATTTTAATATTATTATTAGGAATTAGAGTAGAGTAGTAATATAGTATAATATATAAAATAAATTAGGTATATATTGTCTATAAGAATAAAGAGATAAATTATTACTAAGCTAAAACCCCGTAGCGTAAACTATATATCCCTTATTATATAAATATGCTCCTATTTAGAGTAAAAATACCTAAATTATAATATTATCCCTCTTTTAGGACCGCTCTTAGTCTAAAAGTAAATAATATAAAAGCGTATAGTCTAAGTATATCTATTTAGTATTTTTTAGACTATTTTAGTATAATAGTATTAAATATTAAGGTTAAATACCCTTTTTAAGGCCTTTTTTATAAGTTATTATTTAATAATATTTAGTATTATCTGTTTTTTACTATTTTTATTAAGTATAATTAATTACGTAATAAGTTAATTAATAATATTATCTTACTAGTACTAGCGTCTTAGCGCCTCTAATTATAAAATTAAGCTTTAAAAACTTTTGCTCCTACTCCTTACTTTAACTTTAACCTTTTTTTTAAAAATAAGTATTTTATATAAGGTATAAAGTAGTAGGATTTAGTACTAATTATACTATATAGTTACTTTAAATTATAATTAGCCCTTTTTTATTATATTTTAAATTATTTTATTAAGTTCTAGTTTATACTGCTATAATACCTTTTAAGCGTTATATTTTTAAGAATTTCTATATTAAGTTAACTAAAAAATATAAATAATAAACAGAATTATCCTATATTAATTATATTAAAATTATAGTAAAGTATAGCGTTTTAAATAGTAAGTATTAGTACTTAATAGACTCTAATATAAATAAGTAAAAATTATTTATATATAACAGCTACTAAATAAAGACTTATTTTATTTATTTTAATAAGAACGCTGGTGGGGTGGCACAGTAGGTAAGTGCCTAGAAATATATTAGATTTACAAAATTCTTTAAATTTTTGTTATTATTTATATATTAGAGGTTTAATTCCTCTCTTTATTGTAGTATTCTTTAAATACGCCTACTTTACTAGTAAAAAGCAGAGTTTTTAAAAGTACAGAGTACTACTAAGGAATTAATATAAAACTATAAGAAGCCGAAATCTCTACGCCGAACGCGTTACATCTAAAGGTATAAATAAGGTATCTTACTATCTAAAGTTAGATTAGATAAAATCTATTCCTAAATAGGCTTAGCGTGGCGAACTAGGCCTAATTAGGTAATAGATTAATCTAGTTTAACTATTTAGTAATATATTAATTAGGAATTA
>JASEKS010000327.1:0-105259 GCA_030770415.1 Pleoardoris graminearum
AGTAATAATAGTAATAATAGTAATAATAGTAATAATAGTAATAATAGTAATAATAGTAATAATAGTAATAATAGTAATAATAGTAATAATAGTAATAATAGTAATAATAGTAATAATAGTAATAATAATAATAATAGTAATAATAATAATCTTAATTTTTATTAAGAATTTAGATAACTGGCGGGGCTATATTAAAAATTATCTAATACTAAAATATTATTATACGCTTATAGAGGAGACTAGTCTATTTAAAAAACTATTTTTTTTTAATATTTTTAGTTTTAGGTTAATTACTATATAGCTCTTTATTCTTATATATAAAATAATTTTTAACTTTAATAACGTCTACGGCTTATACTTATATAGTAATATAATAGAGCTAGTAAAATAATAATTTAAAAATACTAAAAACTTACTAAATAAGATAGAAGGTAGAATAGAAGATAATATATATTTAAGAAAAAATAAAGAGGAGTTTTTTAGAGTAGTATAAAAAAAGTAGGCGCGACTCTAAAAAGAGAAACTTTTAAAAATAGTTAAAATTATTTATATATACGCGTAGAAATAGGACGGGTAGTAAATAGTAAAAGAAAAATACGCTATAGCGCTGTAAGGTAGATATATAAAAGCTTAAATTTAAACAGCCTTACGTAAGTGATAACTTTTTTATATTCCCTATATAAACTTTTTTTATATTATAATTATTTTCTATATAATTAATATTGATTTTAATACGTTGTATAGCGTTATAATTAGTAGTATAAGACTTTTTTAAAATAGTAGTAATTAAAAAAAAATTATTTACTTTTAAAAGTAAATTAATTTTATAATTAAGTTTTAAAAGATTAAGTACTATTTTAATAAAATAGAAGTTTATATTTATAAAAGTTAGAAGATATTGTAATATACTATAATATTATTAATATATTACGTAATTATTAATTATATAAGTAAGAGCTGTATTTTTACTAATTATATAACTTTATTATTATATAATAGATTTATATTAAAAATTAGTTTAGTGACTTATACTAGTCCTAGAAATATATAGTTAACATTTTAGTTAAATATATTTACTAACTAAAAAGTTATAGGGACTTAAAAAGGGGCTAAAACAATTATTATATTTAGGTAATTTTAATTTATTCCGTATATTAATTAAACAGCAACTAATACCTTTATAAGAATCCCCTTAACTGTCTCTTTAAAAGAGTATAATTCGCGTATTATTAGGCTTAGTAATTAATTTTATATTAATTTTTGAAAATAGTAACTTTTTAGATTAATTCTTTTCTAATATTACTATCCTGTAATAACTAAATAGATAGTGACTCTTTAATACTATATATACTTAATAATAGAATTAACTTAATAATAAGATATAAAGTAATAACTATTATTTATAAAAAATAAAGTCGTAAAGGTACTATTATAAGTATTAGTATAATATATTTAGAATATTAAAATAAATAATATAACTTCTTTAACATATATATATTACTATAGTACTTATATAACGTTAGTAATATTAAAAAAACTAAAAAAATTATTATTATAATTATTATTTTAAATGCTATAGGATCTTTATAATATATATATAAGTAGATTAATTATAGGGTAGAGTAAAATTTTAAAAAATAATTTAATAAATAAATCTATAATTTTAACTTTAACTTATAAGACTTAATATTAATTCTAAAATCTTTATAAAGTTTTCTACGCTACTTTTTATATAATATAATTTTAAAATTTATATATTTATTTTAAATAATAATACTACTATAGTACTATAGTATAGTTATTTATATTATAAAAAATAGATAGTTAACTAAAATATTATACTTATTATAACTTTATTATATACTTATAAGCTAAATAGTAGTACTAAAAGAGTAAACTAAAATATAACTATAAAGGTAACTAAGATATAATTAAATACTAATCTATTTACTACGTCTTAGTTTAGAGTAATAAATACTCTAATATAGTCTTCTAAAATATATTTATTATTATTCTATTAAATACGATTACTAAATAAAATACTTAATACTTAGTTTAAGTAGTACTTTAGATAGTAAAAGTTTATAATTATAAATAATATAATAGTAAATTTATACTTTAATTAAAGTAATATTTATATATATAGCTATTATACTTATTTATTAAATAAAGAACGAGAGAGAGAAAATATAACTTAGTAGATAATATGTTAAGCTACCTATAATAGTAATATTATAGGCCACGAGTTTAAATCTTATTCTCTCTTAATTTAATCTACTATATAAGTAGCTTAGTTATTAGGTTTTAGACCTAACTATATTAGGTTTTATTATATTACTTTAATTAAATTAGTTAATTTCTTAAATATAATTAGTTTAATTACTTAATTTAATTAGTGTAACGATCTAACCTAATTAGTATTAGACTATTTCTAAATAAAAGAGAAACTATTTCTAAATATATAATAAATTATATTCTAGTATAGATTATTTAACTAGCCTATCTTTACTAGTTAGGAATAAAAGAGTTTATTATTAGTTTACTTAAGAGAGAAAAAATATTTCTTAATAATTAGGTAGCCTTAATATAAAAGGCTTATTTAAAAAAAATTAGGAACACTAAGGAGGTTATAAGAAGTATATATATAAAATAAATCTATAAGACTATAATATATATTTAGTAAATTATTATACTTTTAATATATATAAAATATAGGTCCTAGTACTTAATTATATAATTATAATTTATACTATTATTTTTAATAAAAAAACTCTTATATAAGAGATAGTTTAATTATAAAAGACTTATAAGAGAAGTAATATTACTTATTAAAATATTTTATAATTATAGACTTATAGACTTAGATATAGTACTTAATAATATATATCTACTAAACTAGTTTAATAAGTAAGTAAAATCTAATAAATATTTAAACTCTAATTATATACTTAGGAGTAGTAATTATAGCTAGTATAAAAATGTAGTAGGCTAAGTTTCCATTAATCTTATAAAGTATTTAATAGCTATATAAAATAATTAGTTAGTTAGTAATTATATAAGACTCTATATAATATTAGATAAATAATTAAAACCTATAACTATAAAAGTAATACTCATACTAAATATTACTTAGAGTAATTATATAAATAATAAAAAAGTATTTAATAGCTACTATAAACGGGCTTAACCGTAACGGGTTAGGTCTAATAGGTTATAATAGTAGTGCTTATTAATAGGTATATAATTAGAAAGAGACTTATTTAATTTTTTTAGTACTGTTTATCTATTTCTTTTATACTTAAACTATTATATATTATTTTACCTATACTTATAGGTATTTTATAACGCTCCCCTCTTTTTTTTTTATACTTATTTGTTATCTACTATATTTATCTACTATATTTATCTACTATATTTATCTACTATATTTATCTGCTATATTTATCCGTTATTATTAATTACCGTTATATATATAATTTTATCTTCTTGCCCTTAGGACCGGTTTTTAGAATATTATTACTAGTACTTTTTTTACTAGGTCTTTTATATTTTATAGCTATTCTGCTGCTAAATTTATAATTATATATTATAATACTTTATCTTTAAACTCTATATAGTTAGGGTTATTCTAATTATTTAGTATAACTAAGAGCTACTACTTCTATTTTTAGATATAGTTTAGGTTACTATTAGTAATATAGCCTACTATATAGGTTAGTAATAATTACTATTATTATAGCTATAGCTATATCTATATGAGTATAGTATACGCTTACTTATTTTTATAAAAACTATTTCCTCTATAAATGCGTAGTCTAAAATAATTATTTTTACTATTTATTTTATACTATCTAGTTACCTACTTAAATTAAGACTTACTACAGTATTTTAGAGCGTTTTAAAAATTTTTAGTAAAAGGGTATTTAGTATAAAAATATCTTTAGTCGTGTAAAAGGTACTGCGTATATTACTTTTATAAAGTTATTTATTTATAGTGTAGTTATAGATATTTAGTAAAAGATATAAGTAGCTACCTAGCGTAGTAGGCGACTAGTTATATTTTTTCTATTATTGTATATATATAGTAGAGGGGACACTAGTATATATTAATACTTTATAGTATACTAGTAATAGTAAAGAGTTATTACTATTATATATCTTTTCTTTATAAATAGACGTCCGGTACTAGATAAAAAAAAATTATATATTAACTTATTATAGGCAATTAAGCAGGTAATACTATTTTAACTTATTATAACTATTTTTAGTATAACGCGTTAATATATAACCGTACGCTATTTCTATTTCTTATTATTATATTTAGAATATTATAGAGCTGTTTTATAGGAACCCCTATAGTAGCTAGTAGTTATTTTTTTAAAAATAAAAGTACTACGCCAAAAGCGTAGCTTTTTTTTTTAAAATATAAACTATAATTACTCTATAACTATTTTATAAATTATAAATAATAAATAAAATTTTTACTATTATAAGTAAAATAAAAATGCTACTCGCTTTATACTACTAAAAGAATAATTAGAATAAAGTAATTCGTATATAAATATAAAAGCGCGACGCTGCCGTTACTAAAAAAAATAAAATAAAATAAAGGTATTATGTAAAGAGAGGTAAAGTATAGCGTCAGAGACACTAGTCCAAAAAAGGTATAAGCTAAAAAAAGTTATTCCCCCGGATATAGTTAAAAAATAAGCGTATATAAAAATTGGTAAAAAATGTTTGTAAATAAAGGTATACACATACTTCTCCTTTTTTAAAACCCCTTTTAGTCGCCTATACAGCTACTACAGCCACACTATTTGTTTAATTAGTATATAAATATATAGAATAAAGTAATATAAGTAAGTAGAAGACTATAGTAGTAAAAATTTAAAATTAATTATATAAATTTACCGTTTAATAAATAGTAATATAGAGATAATAATTTTAATAATTAATTAGCGGATAAACTAAATTTTATAAATATTTTTATAGTTATCGCGAATTTAGAACATAATAATTATTATATTAATTTTGTATATCTATAAATATTTACTACTTAAGAGGTATAGATTAAACTATAAATATATATTACTTTAATATAAAGGTATACACATACTCCTCCTTTTTAAAACTCCTTTTAGTCGCCCCGAGCCACTACAACCACACTATTTATTTAATTAATATATAAATATATATATT
Source organism: Pleoardoris graminearum (assembly GCA_030770415.1). Taxonomy (NCBI): domain Eukaryota; kingdom Fungi; phylum Ascomycota; class Dothideomycetes; order Pleosporales; family Didymosphaeriaceae; genus Pleoardoris; species Pleoardoris graminearum. Next base: position 5,200 of record JASEKS010000327.1, read on the forward strand.
ACTTTAATATTATTAGGAATTAAAATAAAAAAACTATACTCTAAAAAAATATTTTTTTAAACAATTTGTATAAAATTAAATAATACGTATAAAAATATCTAAATAATACTATATTTAAAAAAAGAGTTAGTAGATTATAGTAAGAATTTTATTTACTATATAGTAAGTATAAGTAATATACTAAAATTACGTAAATATATATATTTTTTATATATTTTTTTTAAAGTCTTATAAATTTTTTATTAATAATAGTATTTTACTAAAATTTTAACTATACTCTTTTAGGCACGGTATAGGTTACGTAACCTAAATTATATTAAAATTTTATTATATAATAATAAATTTATATTAAAATTTAAAAATTAGACTATATATATAATTACTAATTACGTAATACATTTTTAATATTATAGTATAGTATAATATATTTTTAATTTTATAAATTTAAACTTTTATATTTTTTTAATAAAAAAATAGTGCTAAATTTTTAAAACTTATATTAACGTTAATTTACGTTTAAATGTAAATATTTCTATTTTTATAAATATTTCTACTTTATAAAAGCTTAAATCGACTATTTATAACCCTATTTAAGGTATTTAATCTTATAAAATAAAATAAAATTATAAAAGAGGCTTAAAGAAAAGAAATAAAAGAGTTATTAATAGAAACCTAATTAAAATTTCTAAAAAGAAACATAAAAGGCTATTAATTAAAAGTAGTTTAAATACTATATAAAGGTGTCTATAAAGCTTTTTTTAAAGAGAAAACGTACTATATTAATATTAGTTCTAAAAGATCTCTTATAAATAAAGAAAATAATAAGAAGAGATTAAAATATACTAAAGAAAATATAAATAATATTAATAAAAAAATAATATTTTATAATAAATTAATATTATAAACGGAAAAGCTTAAAAGGGAATAATATAAAAAAAGAAATAAAAATAGAGTTATAGAAGACTTAGTTTCTAGTTAACTATAAAGTATACTATATTTATCTTTTTAAATATGAAATTATATAACCAATAATATATTTTTAGTCTATAGTGTTTTTTCTTTAATATTCATTATATTAATTATTTTAGAGGCCGAAATATTACTATATAAGTATAGAAATCTATTTATATTAGTAAAAGAAGTAAATTAGTATTTATTAAAATAGTTAATAATAATACTGCTTTTACTAGTAAGGACTATATAAGTAAAGTCGTTAATTCTACAGTTAAACTAAGTATAAAACGTAGTACGTAAAATAACTTTTTTTATTCTTTATTATTAATATAACAAGACATGTTATATTATAAATATAATATTTATATTAATAACAGTTTAATAGAATAATTTTAATAAGATAATACTAAAATCTATAATAAAAATAATAATTTAAGTTAGATTAAAAATAATAAAATTTTTAATTTTATTATTTAGCCTATAGTCTAGATTTAAATCGTATTAAAAATATATCGAGTTTATTAAAATCTAGACTAATTAAAAATAAATAGGTAAAGTTAGATATAGAATTAAGTATAAGAGGTATAAAGTCTTTTAAAAGAGCTATTTTAAAAAAGTAAAATAATATACTATAATAATATATTACTACTGTAATTATATTTTATCTCTTCTTAACTATTATAAGATAGTTATAGAAACCAAAGGCTACTATATAATATACTAGTAATATATTATTTACTAGTTTCTTATTAAAATTTTAGAAATATAACTTTTATAAATAATTATATAAGTGGTATATAAATATATAAAATATTTTATATACTAATATATTAGATACACTAATATAATATATAAAAATTATATAATTTTATATCTTAAAAAAAGGTATAATAGTCTAAAGTAGGATTCTAAAAGATTTTTAAATTTTTTAATTATTTATTATCTCTAAATAGCTTAGTAAGTAATACCCTATTAAGTAAATAGAGTTCTATAGTCTATTTATTAAAAATAGTACTTTTTTTATATTTTTACGCCTACTAATTAAAAAGCTATATTATTTTAAAAAAGATAACTTTTTAAAATACTCTTTTTCTATATTACTCCCCTATAATATAAACCGTTTAATATACTATAAAAATTATATATTTACTAAATATTATACTATATATATAATATTTTTACTATATAAATTATCTCTATTTTATTTTTTAAAACGTAAAAAAAAATATAATTCCTTCTTTATAAAGTAGATATATATAATATACTTATTCTACGCCCTTTATATTTTATACACTAATTTTAACTAGGTTTTAATTACGTAAGAGCTAAGAAATTATTAACTATAGGGTAAAAACTTTAACTAAAATATACTATTTATATTTTAAATATTTTTTATATTTAAAGTTATTATAAAGTATTTTAATATTAAAATAATTATTACTTTATATTTATATATTAATAGAACAAATAGTGTGGCTGTAGTAGCTTAGGGTAACTAAAAAAGGTTTTAAAAAAGGAGGAGTATATATATACCTTTATACTTAATGTGTCCAAAAAGTCAGGTAAGGCTAGATTAAATTAGCACTTTTTATTACTAAATATAACTATATAAATGGGTGTATATTTAGTACTTTTAAAATTATATTATTTATACTATAATATATAGTATAAATTTTAATTTTTAAAATTAATTAAAAGGTAAAAGTACGTCTAGACTTTAATCCAGGGATATAAACGTAGTAAGAAAACATTATTATAGTAGAGTAAAAAAATAGTGTAATTAAAAAAGATTAGTTTTTAAAAGTTTAATAACTCTATAAGTATATATATTTATATATTAATTAAATAAAAAAGTATAGCTATAAGAACTATATAGAGGACTAAAAGGGATTTTAAAAAAGAAGGAGTATATATATACCTTTATACTTAATATATTAAAAAAGTTATATAAAATAATACTAAAAAGAGTAAAGAGCCGCGCTAGCTACTAATATACTAGTATACTTAACGAGCCCCCCTTAAAAAATATTAAATTAAAAAGTCTAGTACTAATACTATATTCTTTAAAAAAAAGATATATAGGGTATAACTACTACTACTCTCTATATATATTTCCTCTATTTTATATCTTATATTTAATAATAGTACAGTTAAATATTTATTAAATTAAGAAAATATACTTACTAAAATATTCTTTAAGAGTAAAGGTATATTATAGTATATATACTAAACCTACTACTAATAGTATTTAAGTTCTAAAACTACTGCTCCTCTTATTAATACTAATAATAAAATAATTCTAATTAATTTTAAAACTATACCTAGTATAGTTACCTAAGCTCTTCTTATAGTATCTTTCTACTTTATAGGTAATAAAAACACGACTTTAGTAAATACTTACTAGTACTAGTACTTTATGTATCTAAAGGTAGCTAATCTTATCTATTTAGTAGCCTATAGAGAAGTTAATTATAATAAAATTATAACTATTTTTACTAATAGATACTAGTCTAACGAGTTAATTAAATTATTAATAAAAAAATTATTAAAGTTATAAATATTAAATTAATAGTATTAATAGTAGTATTAACAGGTGTATATAAGAATATAGTAAAAATAAAAAAAATAAAAATATAACGTATAGGTTATAGTAAAGTTAATAAATAAAATAAGTATTTTATAAATATAGTAGATGCTCTTTAGTATAAAGAATATATTAAAAATATAATTAAAAATAATAATAAAGGTAATAATAAAAGTAATTATAATAGTAGAGGTACTAGTAAAGATAATTTAAATTTAAAGCTTAGAGCCTATAAAATAATAAATAATAGATAAAGAATAGTAAAGCCTTAAATAGGTAGAGATATTAGAAGTAATTAATATTTAATAGTTTTAGGGGAAGGCCTATATATAATATATTTTTTTTTCTTTAGTACTTAGACTAAATTAATAGGCTAGTAAATAGGTATACTTAGTATCGCAGTTAACTATCTTTATAAATAAAATAAGATTTATAATTATAAATAAACAATATTAACTATTATTAAATGCTATTCTACCTATATATAGGCAAAGTAAAAAGTAATAGAAATAAATATAACCTCTATTTTATATAAAATAAAGTTAAAAAAGTAACTAATAGATTACTACACTAGTTATCGGCTTTATAAGTATAAATATTTAAAAATTTAAAATAAAGTTTATTTATAGAAAGAGTTATACTATATTATATAATAAAGCCTAATTAGGCTTAGCGTAGTTATAGGCTTAGTTATATAGTCTTAATTTTAAGACTTTTTTTTTGACTTAACTTTATATATTTATAACTTTTTAACTACCGTCTAGAATTAGCTCTAAAATATATATATATTAGTAATTACTAAAGATTATTTATAATATAAATTATAAGTATTATTTCTTATCTAAATATTTCGTACCTTAAATTTAGAATTTAAATACTTAATTTTAAGGTTTTAGTTGTTATTTAAAACACTATATATTTAACTTATTTATTAAAATTTAAAATACTAAATAAAAGCAGAACTATATAGTAAGTTATAGGTAATATCTTTATAACTTTACCTACCGTAAACGATAATTATTACCTTATATTTAACTATTAAGTTAATCTTTTTCTAGGTAATATAGATAATATTAAAGAGCTATTATTTACTTGCCTGTAGTTATAGTCCTTTAAATTCTCCGCCCTTACTAATATATAAACGCCTACTAACACTTAGGCGTATATATATATATATACGCTTACGTAACCTAAATTTATATTTACCTATTTTTTTCTTTTATTAACGTACAGTAACTACTATATCTATTTTATATTTTACCCGCTACTACTAGTAGTAAATTATTTAGTATAAATTAGTAACTACTACCGCGTTAAATACCTTTTATAATTATACGCCCTCTATTATTTCTAATATAAAGTCTATTTTTTATCTTCCTACTATCTCTCCCTTATATAATCTTAATATAAGCTGTTATAGCTTAATACTTTATAGTATAGCTAGATTATAGTTATTTATAATATACTATATCTAAACGTGTTATACTAGTAAATATAACTTAATACCTTCCCCTACTATTATTACTATATACTTATCTCTTTTTTCTCCTTTAGCTTCGGCGAGCACACGGCACGCAGCGTTATAGTATTTTTTTTTTAGTATATTAAGGGCTTCTATAGTGTTAACTTTAGTGTTAACTTTATTAGTATATACTTATATACGTAATAAGCACTTTATAACTTCTTCTACTACTTATACGTATAGGTTATTATTAGATATACTCTTATAAACGGGTATATAAAATTTAGTAATAATCGTAGTCTTATTTTTAAAAGTAATTATAATACGTAAAGTTACTATTAGTATACCTATAAACGTTAGCTAACTATACCCTATAAGCTACGCTACTAAAAACAAACCCTGCTTAAATCCTATTTTATAACTTTAATAATAACTTTAATAATAACTTTAATAATAACTTTAATAATAACTTTAATAATACGGCAGAGTAGGCGTATTATAGTATAATAATACTACAGCAGTCTAGTCTAAAGAAAAAAAAAAGAGTAGAGGTAATAGTAGCCTAATACTACTAGCGTACTAAATTCTAGCTTACTAAACTACCTACTGTAGCTATAAGTTTACTAACTAAAATAAATAATATTTTTTATAGTTTTTATATACGCTTATTTTTTTAACTGTATTTAAGAGAATAACTTTTTTTAGCCTATACCTTTTTTAGACTAGTGTCTCGACGCTACACTTTACCTCTCTTTATATAATATAGTAAGTTATAAAATAAAGTAATTATTTAATTTACTATAATATTAAACCAGTAATAATTAAAAAACTTTTTAAATTTTTTAAATTTAAAGTCTTATAACTTCTTATAGAGTAAAGATAATTAAATATTTTATATTTTATATGTTGGAGTATATAAAATAGTAAAAAGCTAATATTTTATTATTACTAAACTAGGTTAGTTAAATTTTAAGTATATATTATCTAATAATAATAATATATTATTAACTTATAATTACTACTAAGGTATTTAAAATTAGATTTAGAAATATATAAAATATTAATTATATAAGATATAAAATAAATTTTTTTTATTTTTACTATTTTTTATATTTATAAAATATAAGATAATTCTAGTAATATATTATTAATCTATACTATAAATGTTTACATAAGTAATATATATAAAATAGTAATATATATATATTTTACAGCTAATTTTATACGCGAGATAAAAAGTTATAAATATATAAATTTAAGTTAAAAAAAGATATAGGTTTGCGACTATATACTGAAGCCTATTTATACGCTAAGCCTTATTACGCTTTATTATATAATAGAGTAGTTTTTTAACCTAGCCTTACCTAACTTTTTCGACACATTAAGTATAAAGGTATATATATACTCCTCCTTTTTTAAAACTACTTTTAGTTGCCTATATAGCTACTACAGCCACACTATTTATTCGATTAATATATAAATATATAATAGAATATAACTTTTTCTATAAATAAACTTTGTTTTAAATTTTTAAATATTATACTTATAGGGTTATTAAAATTCTAAAAACTAATCTTTTTTAATTACGCTTTTTTTTACCTCTCTATAAGTACTACACTGTGTACGTAATAATTTTAAAACTAATTATTATTTGATACTTATAGTATTATAGAGCTTAATATAAAAGTATTTTAATAAAAATATTATTTTTTAATCTACTACTAATACTATAATAATATATTAAACTTTTAAAATATATTATAATAATAAATCTATATAATAGTTTTTAAATAATAATTATTAGTATATTAATTATAAAATTTTTTATAATTTAATAACTTTATATTATTATTGTATACTAAGTTACTAGTATTTTAATTATCTATAGTCTTTTAACTTTTTATTATTAAATCTAAAATTTTATTTATTATAGGATATTATATATATATTATATATTACGAGTTAATTTTAACTTATAATTTTTTTTTAAAACGTTTTAAATTATTAGTTATTTAAAAGTTAATTATTTTATTAATTAGAATACCTATAAAAATTCTAACTTAGCTATTTTAGACAAGATATTTAATATTATTATTTATATATATTATAGCACTCACGTAATTACTTTATTAGGTAATATATTTAGGATATATTATAAAACCATTAATAAGTGTATAGAACGTTTTATTTATTTTTAATAAATCTTAAATTAAGCCTATCTAATTATTATATAAAGTTTTTTATCCTCTTAATAAACTAGAATCGACTCTTTAATATATATAACTAATAAGTATAGACTAGTCTAATTAGAATAAGTCTAATACCTTTACTAAACTAATTAAATAAGCTACTTAAAGTAGATAAATATAAGATTTAAATATATTATCTATAATATTACTATTATAGACAGGTAGATATGTTTTTTTACTAAGCTATATACTTTCTTACTATAATATTTTATAATATTTTTAAAATATTCTACGGATTTATTTAAAAAAAATACGATTTATATAAACTACTACTAAAAATATATTATACCCTAATATATTCTATAGAATATACGAAGTATAAAAGTATAAAATAAAAATAATAAATATTATAGAGGTATTTAAAAGTATTAAAAAGTTTCATAGTTTTTTATAATAAAAATTTTATATATATAAATATTTTAAATAGCTACTATAATACGTTCTAAATTTTATTCTCTATAATAATATAGTAAAAGTAAAATTTTTTATAAAATAAGTAGTTCTAACTTAAGTAATATTTAAGAATTATTATTGTATAGTAGTATAAAAACTTTAAAGTTTAATTATAAATTTAATTTAGTATATAGCGTATAGTTTATTAGTAAATTAAAAAATATTAAAAAAAATATTATAAAACAGTTTCTTAAAAATTAGTTTAAATACTAGTTATAGTAAAAGAATTCTATATAACTTTTATAGTATACTAATTTATAAAATAAAATAATTTATTCTCTTTAATAATTTACTTAAAGGTAATAATATTAGTTTAGAGCTTTATAGAAGTTTAATAAATTTTTATATTTTTTATATATAATGTTATACTTTTTTATATAATTTATAAAAATTAAAAAGATTCTATAGTTCGAGCTTATTATTAAAAATAAAACTAGTTATAATATTATAATTACTGTTTATACTAATAATTATAGTCTTAAAGTAAACTATTAAATATTTAAATAGACTTTCTAGTTATAATTTTATATATAAAATAGTATAGATTATTAAATCCTATTTTAAGAATTTATTATAAAATCTAATAGTAATTAAAGTAAAGATACTAAAACTAAAAGTTTTATTTTTATACTAAAACTTCTTATACTAATTTATTTTAATAATAAATTATTTTCCTCTTACTAGATAAATAACTTTTTTATATATATAATAAAGTTACTATTAGTACGTACCTAATTAGAAAGAAGAGTACTAAATATACTATATAAACTAATAATTAGCTCTTAATAATTAACTACTAATATAAAGTAATAAAGTATAGCAGTATATAATAAAACTAAAAAATATAAAAATAAACTAGTAATGTAATTAAAAATTTGCTATTTTAAAGAAGTATTTAAAATACGAATTTTACTAGTATTATAATAAGTTATAAAAATTTTATTTTACTATTAGTAAGTGTAAGGTCTTTTTAAGCGTATAGTTAAATAGTTCTATTAAATTACTAATTAAAAAGAATACGGCTATAAGACTAATTATAAGCTTTTTAAAAATTTAGATTTATAGAAACTCTTTTTAATTAAGTAGCACGTCTTTAATAATTACTATAAATTTAGTATAATAGTTTAACTAAGTAAAGTATATAACTACTAAAATAGAGGGGTTTCTTAAAATCCTAAATTAAGAATTCTGATTATATTTATAGTTTTATTATTTTAGCTATTTTTATTCTGAAGTCTCGCCCATTTCTAAGAGAAGAATTTAACTAAACTTAGAGCAAGAAGCCTTTTAAGCGTCTAAACACGAGTAAACTATCCGCTTCTTAGGAAATCCAAGTCCCACAGCGGCAGGTTAAACTCTCTTATTAGAGTTAAAGGGAGGGATAGAGACGCTCAGGGCGGAAGGGGACTAATTACGCGGGCCATAGTATAGCGCGGTAAAACTAATATAAAGCGGTTAGGCTATAGTAGAAGACAAATTCACAAGTAACTAGACTATATACTTATATCTTAATAAGTAAATAAGACTTAATATTCGTGCTGGTTCCGGAGAATTCTTTTTCGTTAAAAGTATATTAGACGTATACTAGTTATTATAATTCAAGTCTCCACTTTAAATAAGAGTAGCGTAAGTAATTAATAAAGTATTACGCTCTTTAGGTGCACTAAACTTAGTCTATAATTCTGTTAGCTCATTCGGCGATAAAAAAAGATATTATATTTTAGTAATTATACCTTTTAGACAACTGTGCGCACGTAAAAGTATATACGTACGCCTTATCCTAAAGCTACTAAGTAATACATTCCTCTCTAGGTAATAATAATATACGTACGCGAGGCAACCGTGCTAGTAAAAGTTAATAGATTTAATAAGATAGTATTATTAAAGTTATAACTTAAAAATATAAACTATAGTTAAGGGTAAAGGCGGGCGTAAGAAAATATATAAATTCTTTGCCTATCTACTATACTTATACTTATCTATATATATCCTTTGTCTCTATTTCTGCGCTTATATTTAACAATAGCCGCCCTAAATATAATAGTATTACTACTAATTCTAAAAAAACTCTATAAATATAAACTCCGTATTAGTACCTTATTTAACCTAGTTTTTTTAAAAAAACCTAAATAACCGGGTTATAGGTAACTTTATCGCCTATATTAAGAACGCAAATAAGAATATAGCTAACCTATTTAAAAAGTAGATTATCTTATTTAGTATACTTAGCTAGGCGTACTATAAAATAAAATTAAAGTATAATTTTAATAAGTAAATTTTTTCTATTGCGCTTACAACTAACTAATTAACTAACCTTAATAAAACTTTTAATATAATATACTAAGAATAAGCTCTCTGTAATTAAAGAGCTTCTTAAAAAGAACTATAAAAAACGCCTTATAAAGAATCTATAAAACCCCTTCTATTATAAGATACTAATAAAGTAAGAGAGAATATATTTTAACTTTTAGAGGGTACTAAACGCTATAAAGAATACTCTACTATAATTTATACTTAGTATACTAGGTATAGGTTATATTAATATATAGATTATTGTAGGAAAATTATTATTAAGTAATATATTCTTTCGCGCATTTTTACGTCGGACGTATTATCCGAGGAAATAATATAGTTAATACGTTTTATTAGAGGCTTTTAGTTTTATTAGGGCTTTCTAATAGGCACTACCGTATCTTAACAACTAATATACGCCGTCACTTTATATACGCGCAACACAAAATACGTAAGTAGTAATTTAAGATTATTAAGCTCTATATAAAAGCTTTTATTATAAAATATTTTAGAGTTAAAATCTTATAAAGCTATAAATAATTACTTGCTAATTAAATTATAAATATTTCTATAGTTGTTTTAATTATTTAGTAATTATATAATACTAGTGCTAATAGTATAAATATTATTATATTAATACATATAGGTGCTAGTACAAATTTCTTTTATTTATAATTATATAAATAAAGGTATATATATACTTCTTCTTTTTTAAACCTCCTTTTAAATCGCTTTAAGCCACTACAGTTACACTATTTATTCGATTAATATATAAATATAAAATAGTATATTATTATTAAATACTTTATCTATATAATTTATCTATAATAATTTTTTATAATTAAATATTTTACTGTCTTTAATCTTTCTCTAAAATACTTTTATAATATTTATTTCTTACTTTTAGTAGTTTTATAAAAGATATTTTACTAAATAGAATTAATACTATTTATATATATAATATTAAAAGGCGTACTTTTCCTAGTATAGATAATAATATAGTAAATAATTATATATAAAAAGTTAAATTTAACGCTATATTAATTTATACTTTTTATATTTTATTCTACGCGCCCGAAGTTATAAATATATTTATTAAAATTATTTTTAAACTTCTTAATCTTACTGTATATATTAATTTTATAATTAATATTATTATAGTTACGTATTAATAAAGGCATACACATACTCCTCCTTTTTTAAACACCTTTTAGTCGCCCCGAGCCACCACAGCCACACTTTTTATTTAATTAATATATAAATATATAGTTACGTATATAGTATACTTAGAAATAGTTAATCTTTTAGATACTATTCTCTTAAGTTATAATACGAGACTTTTAGACTATAATATATTAGTACTAGTTATAGCTACTATTTTACTACTTACTTTAGGTTTTATATTATATTATATTTTTTATATATATGTTTTTTGCAGTGCGTATAGCGTTATTAATAAAAAAATTTATACTTATAGTAGATAGTTTAATAAAGAAAACAGAGTTATAGAGTCTATATTACTATATAGATAGCTAGTATATAACTTAGCACTAAACTTTAATAATAATAATATAAGAAGGATATATAAACTATAGGAACTGTAGGTAATTATACGCTTAATAACAAAAGCCCTACCTTAGGCCGCCGGTAAGGCACTGGACGTGCAGCTTTCTTCTCCGATTCATCCTTCTCATCGAGCTTCTGCCGGCGTTTTCGCTCTGCCCACCAAGTGACAATTGACTGGCTTCGCTGTTTACTGCTGATACGTGGCTTTAGTCGTCCTTGGTGCTGGAGCCGTCGTTGATTGGCCTGGTTGCTTGCCTTAACCTTAGGGACTCTCTCTTCGACATCACAGCCCCCGACATACTCTGCTCATTTGCTTGCCTCTTCCCGGCCAACCCACGCCTCGTAGCTGATATATCCGCCAGAACTCCCATATCACCTCCGATCAAACTGGAAACACCAGCTCGTCCCGCATTTGCTACACTTGCTTCTCGAATAGAAGTTGCTGGGGGACCATCACGCCAATTCGTCCCCGCGAACAGTGCTTTGCCGGGTGTAGATGCATTTGATGTGCCGTCCGTCGAGATTGTACTCCTCCCTAGCATTCGTGGGCTTTTAAACCCCACCACAGGGACGTTGCGCGGCATAGCATAAGGTCGGCCTTCCATTCTTCGTGCTTAGTGGTCTTAGGCAAAAACTTATTGTTGTATAAAAAGAGACGCGGGTTTCTCTAGGGTGTGCACCATGGTAGGGCTTGTGTGAGGGTAGAAGTGGAAAGGTTGCAGTCGCAAGGGAAGCCTAGAAATCAGCTTGCTTGGCGTGCATATCCAGTCTTCTTGCTTCACAGCCTTCTGCGCCACAATCGGGAAACCTGCAAAACCGGCAAAAGACCGCCTTACCACTGCTTAGCGTAATAATTCCCTAGATACTACTATTTCTTATACTGTACCCCTCTTGTGGCCGTATACTAAACGCACTTTAATACGGAACTGTTGTATCGCTTTTTAAAATTATATATAATTATACATTAAGTTAATCCTTAATTAATTAATTTATTATTAATCTATTTTTATAATATTACTATTATTTTTATAATATTTACTTATATTTAAGAGATTTTAGATCTATATAATATTAATATACTTATTAATTCTCTCCTTTATAGCTTAGTGTTTTAGAGAGGGTTTACCTTTTTTTTTTACTCTAGTAGCTACACTATTTAATAAGTATTTAAAAAGTAAGAAATTAATTTTAAATATACTAGTTATTATTTTAATAAATAGAATCTTCTCATATTTATATAAGCAGAGAATTTTAATAAAAATAAATAAACTTAGAGGTCCACGCGTTTAAAATTTTAAAATATAGTTTTATTAGTATAAGTTTTTATTACTTTTTAATAGCTTTTAGTTTAGTTTTTATATTTTTATTAATAATTTTATTTTTTATATTTATATACTTATTATTTTTAATTATATTACTAATTCGTGTGTACCTTTAATAGTTAAAGATATTATTTATAGTATTATTAATAATAATAATTATTATAATCTTTAGTTTAAATTTAGTATTAAATGTAACTATTAACTTTTAAATTATAGTTAAAATATTAGTGAAAAGAATAATATTTTATATAATATTTTTATATATTACTACTCATATATATAGTATTATAAAACTATATATTTTTATTATTATTTAATATATTTTATTTATTTTTATTATTTTTATATTATTAAAAAGTTCCCTTTAATATTCTTATTTAGTATGCTTTATTACTATAATTAATATATTATTATTTATACTAATTATTATATAATTCATTTAGATTAGTAATAATAATAAAATAACTTATAAATCTAAGAAGCTATATACTAAAAATAGACTAAAATACTACTATTATATTAGTACGGTTCGCGTTTATCCTAACTATTTTTAAGTAGTAAATAAAAGTAATAGTCTTATATAAAAAATAATAAATTAAAGTATATTCTAATAATACTTTTTTAAGTATTAGGTAGTAGAACTTATATTAGGACTTTAATTATATTAGACGTGCTATAAACTATTATAGTGCCGTCGTCGCCGCTATAGCCTAATAAGTTATTAGTTAAGTTATTACTCTACTAGCTATAAAATTTAAAAAAAATCCTATATTTAATAGGCTTTAGGTTATAGCGCCTCTATTTTTATTTATTTTTATATTAAGTAAGAACGTAGCGTACACTAAGTCGATATAACTCCTACGGATAAACGTAAAGAAATAAACTATTATAGTTTTAATAAAAAGTATTTACTAAATACTATTTAGACTATTAACTATTAAATTATAAAAGTAAGTATAATATAAAAGTATACAGTATTATAAGTTCTACGAAATTTATAAAATTATAAAAATTATAAAATATTTTTTTATATAAAAAAAAAGTAAGATATATACTATAGTTACTAAAGTAAGTAATATTAATTTACTATATTTTATACTAGAATATAAAACTTTTTAAAAATATAAGCTATACTTAGTATAGTCTAGCTTAATCTAAATTAGGCCTAGTATAACCTTAATTAGGTTTAGCACTATTTTAATTAGGGTTAGCTTAGACGTCTGAGCACGTGACTTGAATGTGGTGAATTGACAATATTTACCCCGGCGATCATAGTAGACCCCTCGGAACTTTCAGTTCCTCAAGGCACGCTAGATCTAAACCAGCCATACTTAACGAGGAAGTGTGGCAGTGCAAAGAGGGGCTGTATTTTTAGGGGGTCGGGGGTTTTATCGCGGCCAAAAGAGCCTTTCGTCTCTTCGTTCCTCAAGGCACGTCCTTTATACTTTAGCCTCTTAACGCCGTCCCTAATGCTGCATTTTATTGATAATAATAATCCCAATGAACGATCCCGGTCGCTATGAATATGTCTCCGGTTTTTATGGGCCTGGGACAATCGGTGGCTGGCTCCTGACTGTCCTCGCAGTCATCCTCTCCTGGACTTTAGACCCCGATCTCCGAGACAGAGACGTCATAGCGGATGGACACTTCATCACGATGCTCGCCATTCCAGCCTTTGCTGCGATCCATGGAATGTACCAACTCTTACGGTTTCCGGGAGGCCCCCAAAAACTCTTAACAGGACTTGATACGGAGACATTGAAGTATTCATCAGCCTTTGAAGCCTCGGTCACCGTGTGTAAGACGTACTTCTGGATATTTTTATGTCTTTTGATACTCTTATTTGTTAAAAGGGGGCATATTATGAAACGCCTCATGTGCCTTCTTGCAGTAGGGTCACTTTGCTATTCAGTTCAGGCGACCATGAACGTAGCGCTCGATAGGGAATTCCCTAAGAATAACTTCGTTCGGCCGCATATGATTTCTGCTGGGGGTCAAACGACGCTTACAGTGTTAATCTTATGCTTGATTCCCTTAGGATGGATCGTGTTTCAACCCAGGTACTGAGATCAGGCTCTTATTCGATAAAATTACTTATTCATATTAGGCCTATACTGGACTCCCTGGGTACTATTATATTTCTCGGGATTTTACTTGCCCACCTGCCCTTTCTGAACGAGTTTGTACAGCCGCACATTATTATCACCGAGCTGAAATCACTCACCGCGATAAGACCTGGCCACATTATTCCAATAAGCAATGTGTCTCTCCAGGACATCGACCAAGCAGTACATTTTGGGATTGGGTTCATACTACTCGCACTCGGTATTCGCAACAATTTGCAGGCAAGGGCGCAGCAGCAGGCAGCTCGAGATTTGGTTGCGGCGGAGAGGAGATTAGAGGAGCTGAATTAGGCTAGGATTCGGGAGGCGGAGGCGGAGGCGGAGGCGTGGGGCTGGTCTTTTCCAGACGAGCAGCTTTGAGGAGCCAAATTAGCACGGAGTCAATATCAATGTTCTTCCAGACGAAGCAGTGTAGACGTGCATAGTTCTCACGATGGCTACGAGAGAAAGGGATTTATGTGTTTGTTGTGTTGCGGCATGAAACACAAGTCACGGGAACTTGGCGGTAAAAAATATTCCATCTACGCTATGCTCATTTTAGGTACGCTATACCTACTTTGTCCACATTTTACCTAAAACAATGCATATGTGACGAAGAAAAAATATAATGATACGAATTGTGGCCGTACATACCCGTGGCCGTGTGGGGTAGCTTTTTTCGTTTTGGTTTTTGGGGCCTCTATTAGCCTCTCGGAACTTCGTTCCTTAAGGCACAGTTAAGGTCCACGACGCATGACAAGTGCTCACCTTCTCTGTCTTCTATAAAACATGCTCCTTGGACTTTAAAATACACATCTTTACTAGTGCGAGAAGTGTTAAACATTCTAAAGAACAATAATAGAGTGTATATATATTAGTGCTATAAAGAATCTTTAAGCTATAAGTTTTAACTATAGTCTTACTGTACTATAATAGACTAAATTATATATATAGTCCCTATAATAGTAATACATTCTAAATATAATATAATAATTATTTTAATCTCTAAATGTTATATATATATTAAAAAGTATTCTATCTTTTACATATAATTAGTGCTAAAATAGAATAATTATTCTCTCTACTAGTAGTAGTAACCTTATATACTATATAATTATTTTAATTACTACTTTAATCTATAAATATATTTATATATTTATTTTATTTAGTTATATTAAAATACCTTTTAAAAGTATTTTTATAAACTATATATAATCGTATAAGTTATAGATATTATAAAAGTTATTTATATTAAATATTTATATTAAATATTAATATATTTATTTATAATAAATGCTTAATACTATTATATCGATTTAATGTTACACTTTTTATACTTATTACTATGGTTAAAAAGAATAATCTCTTAAATATATTATAGACTCTTTTACCCCAAGTTTACATTACTATTATTTTAACTTTATATAGACGAAAAACGAGTTAAAAATTACTAGTTTCTAAAATTAAAAGAATTAGACGTATTTTTATAAAAATAAAATAGAACTACTAAGGAACTGTATTATATATATATAAAAAAATTCTCTATTTTAGAGAGTTTTATAATCTAGTAACATAAGTTATAAAATACTTTTTTATAATATACTCTCTAGTTAAACTAATAAAAATAACTTAACTATCTAAGTAATTAAAAGTTAATTCTTTTAAGCTCGTAGTAACTATAAAATTTTTTAAAAAAAGGTTTTTAAATAATTTTTAGCTAATAGCGTTACTAAATAATAAAGCTTTAAAGTAAAAGACTAATTATAGTAGGTATACTAGCGTTTAGAAGTATAGATACTATTTATATATAATTTTATTATCTACTCTTTAAAATAATCCTTATACTTATTTTACTTTTTATTATTACTTTTATATTTTTTTTATATTATTCGTATCGTTCTACAACTGGTTTATTATTTTTTCTTAATAATTTCTTAAGCTATTTTATTATTATAGATAATATAAATTAGTTAGTTATATTACTATAGTTATAACTATAGTAAATTAGAACACTTTTTAAAATTATTACTTTTTAAAATTTTTCTAAATTTCTAAACTCTAATTTCTTCTTTTAAGAACTCTACTAATCTTTATTTAATAGTTTTATAAGTAGACTTCTAAATGCTATTATACTTTAAATTTTAACTACCTAAATATAATTAAGGATAATTAATATTTAAAATATTTTAAATATACTAAGATTAATAAAAGATTTATAAAAATCTAATTTTTTAGCTTTTAGTTTTTTAGTTTACCTTCTTTCTAAGCCTATAATTATGCTTATAAGAAGTAAATAAAAAAAGATAAAGTACTATTATTAAGTGTATAATTAATAAACAGCTAAGTTCTATTAAAACTCTATTTAAATTTAATAAACTATTCTTACGTCTTAATATTAAAAAGTTTATTTATTTATTTATAAAAAAATATACTTTTATTATAAGCTTAAAAAACTCTTTCTATATAGTAGTTTTAAATAAATCTTTTTACTTTTTTAGTTTAAAAAATTTTATAGCTCTCTTAACCTTTAAAAGATACTTTCTACTTATACCTAGCTAAAAATTTAAATAAGCCTATTAATTTTACTCTAGTATGACGCTCTATAATAGCTATTTATTCTCTTTCTCTAGGGTTATTACTATAACGTTACGCAATTTTAAGTTAGCTATTTAAACTTCTACTATTCTATATAATTATTAATACTAACTTATTTTAACGAGCTTCTTATGCAGTAACTATAATGATTTATAATTATAATAACTCTCCTATTAGCGTTTCCTATAGGATTTTTTAGTTCTCTTAAGATAACTATTAATTCTTTAATAATAAATATTTATATAACTACCTTATAGCACTATAGTATATTTTTTTTTACTACTTACTACTTATTCTACTCCTATATATATATATAAATAATTTTAACTACTTTTAAGAGCTTTTTCTGTTATAATTATATTTATCTTTTTTATACTATTTTAAAAAACTTTTTCTTACCTATTATTAAGTCTATATTACTTTTTACTTAGTAAGTTTTTAATATTTTTAAATTATTATTTTATAAGTTATATTATAGTACCGAATGAGTATAAGTTATAAACATTATTAAAGTTAAAAATTACCTTATATATAATAATAAAGAACTATATAGTAACTAATCTAAAACTAAAAATAAAACTAAAATCTCTAAAAAGACTAATCTTTTTTATAAAATTATAATAATATTTTCATATTAGACGATTTTTTATATAGCTCTACTAGTCGTCTAAATTTTTAGTAAATATTAAAATTACTATTATTAATATTAACTAGATAGAGTTAATTATAATTATTAAACGTCTAAAAGTAGACTATAACGTTTTCCGAGCTATAATAATCTAAAAAAGAAAAGGAAAAGAAAAAAATATTTTAGAAGGTATAATACAGCGTAAAAAAAAAGTAATTTATATACTCTATATATAGTCTATAGTTGTATTTATAATTTTACTTATATATTATTATTCCTGTTATAGTCTAAAAAGGTATTAGTTAAATTATTACTCTACTATATATAAAATTTACAAAATTTTATATTTAATCGACTTTAGATTATAGTGCCTTTATTTTTATCTACCTTTATAGTAAGTAAGAATATAGTATATACTAAGTAAATATAGCTTTTATAGATAAATATAAAGATATAATAACTATTTATTAACTAGTCTTTTATTATTTAAAGACTTTATAAAAAACTTAATTTAAAAAAATACGTATACATTTTATATTATTAAATATATATAGTAAATTTATTTAGTTTAGCTTATTTAAGCATAGAATATTATCTCTACTTTTTTTAATTAAGTGCTTTTAAGATTCAGTAGGTTATATTTAATAATAAAATATATTCTTAAAAGTTTATAAGCTAATTTTTTTAAAAAAAGAATAAATATAATAAATTATTTATTTTCTAATCTTAGTCGCGTTATAAAAATAAATATAATATTAGTAAAAGTTTTTTTAAGTATTGGAGTTTAAAAGTTTTTAAAATTTTATATATTATTATATATTAAAATTAAAAAAGTTTTAAAACTATTAAATAGTATTTATATAGTATAATATTAGTTAACTAACTATAGAATTAAAGTATTTAATATTATACTTCTATTATTTAAATAATACTTTCTTTAGTAAAAGTAATAGAAGCTATTATAATACTAAAATATTAAATATCTATTATTAGATTTATAAAAGTAGATATATCCATAAACTAATATATATTCTAATACCTTTATTAAAAAAATTATATACTTACTATTATAATTCTATCTCTATTTTAAAATTACTAAATACTCTTTATTCTTTTAGAAGCCGCTCTATATCGAATAGTAAAAATAACTTATTTATAAAAAAATATAATTTAATAATATACTTTTATTAATCTTTACTAACCTAAATTATGTAAAATATAAATCTTAATAAATTATTTACTACTATTTAGTAAATGGTCAAAATAAATAAAAATTTTAATAGTAATTCTATAAATAATATTTTTAATTTAATTACTTTACGCTACGATTAAGATGTTTAAAAGTTTAGTAAACTAAATAAGTTATTAATTTATTAAGCTTCTCTATTATTTTTATTATATAATTTTTATTATATTATTATTTTATTATTTTTTTTAATATTTTATTATAGATATCTTTTAAGTACTCTAGTTTAAAATTATAATTATAAATAGTAGCTTATATACTATATAATATTTAATTTAATACACGTTTTACTCTATTATTATATAACTCTTTAGTATTCTAATATAAAAATTTATTCTTTTATATATTTAAAAGGTAGTTAGTTTTTAAATATTTAAATGTTTTAAGCTATTAAAGCCTTTAATAATATATTAACTAATATATTACTTATCCAAAAGTATTTAATTTTAAAATTCTCTTTTAAATACTTATACTATAGTTAAATATTTTATATATCTATATAGTATATAGAGGTAGTTATACAATTATTTATATCTATAACTAGTTTAATTATTTACTAATTATTCTAGAATATATACTACGTAGCTCTAAATTCTAAAATAAGATTTTTAGAAAAAGTATTTTAACAGTATAGTTTTTTTACTAGTATAGTTAGACGTAAGATATAGTACTTAAATAATAAAGATTATAATAATAGCCTATTTTATAGTTTTCTACATAATTGTTTTACTAAATAATTTAATAATATAGTTATATAAAAAGTATTTTCTCCGTATAATATTTATAAATAAAGAATTTAAATAAATTTAAAATTTTAGGACCTTATATATATTATAATAAATTACTTAAAGTAAAATATATAAATAAATATAATTATATATTTTATAATAGTAAAGTACTTTCTACTTTAATTAGTTAAGAAATTAAAAAGTTTTAAAATGGTAAATAATATATCTAATTTTATTATAATAGTAAAATAAAGTATAAATCTAAAACGCTTCTAATATATTTTAATATTAGCTCTTAGTATATTTCTCTTATTTTTAACTAGGTTTATTTAGTATTAACAGTATTAGTAAAAAGAATAGTAAATTAGTAATTTTATATATATTTATAATCTTTTTAGTAGATATATTGTAGATTAGTATAAATATTTTATTTTAATAACTTATATTTTAAGAGAATATTTTATAGCTTTATACTTCTCTATATTATATATTTCTTAAAGCTTATTACGTAGTTTAAAAGCTTTTTATTATATAAAGAAAGGTAAAGTATAGCATTAAAATACTAGTCTAAAATAATATAAACCAATAAGAATTATTTCCTTAGATATAGTTAAAACATAAGCATTTTTAAAAATTATAAAAAGTATATTTATTTTAATTAGTATGGGATATAGACTTATAGCTACGTCGTATAGATTAAAATAAAGATTAATATATCGTTTAGTATACTAGTATAGGGCTATAGTTATCTTTACTTCTTTTTTTATGCTAAGTAATAGTATAGTGTAAGTAATACTATAATATACTTACTTTATTATATAATTATTTAAATTATATAATAAGATTTAGTATATTAACGTTTTTTTTTATAATAAAGTTGCTATTAGTAACTACCTAATTAGGAAAAAAAGTGTTATATATACTATATAACCTAACAATCGGCTCTTAAAAGTATTATATTAAGTCTAATTAGAAAAGATACTGCGATAAAATAGGTATATAATAACTATTTAATAGTACTTAATAGTTTCGCAGCTTAGTATAATTTATTATCCTATATAGTAATTTATACTAGTATATCTACTATTATAAACTAATACTAAGCAGGTATTTATAAAAAAAAGAGATATTAATATATTATAATTATAGTATACGTTGTAGCGTCTAAAGTATTATTTACTAATAGTAGTATACTACTACTTTATAACTAAAATACGCGCTCCTAGTACGTTAAAAAATAAAATTTTAGTAAAATATATATACTAAACTTACTCTAGCCTATACTATAGAGTATAATATATACCTTAAGCTTTTAAATTAAACTAAATAAATAAAAAACGTAAAGTAGTAAATATATTTAATATAATTACTATATTACTACCTATCTTTATAAGTAACCCGTAAAAGTTTATACTTAAGTAAAATAATTTTATTAATATAGACGCAGATTTAACTGCGTGTAAAAAAAAACTATAATACTTTATAAAAAAGCTAAAAATCTACTATTTAAAGCTACTACTAAATAAAAAAATAATACTAAAATTACTATAATTATACTACTATACTAAGTAATTAATAAATAGGAGTAAGTTATTTACTATTAATAATAATACTAATACTAATAACTATAGGGTACTAGAGTAAGGAGATAGTATAGTTCTTTAATAAGTAACTTAGCACGTTAAAGACTCTAGTTTATAGTATAAAAAGCGTATATAATCTTAATTAGGGTAATATAAAATAAAAGTTACTAGTATATAGAGAAGCGCTGTAGTTTAACGCTGTAGAGAATATCTAGAGGTAAATAAAAAAGGATTTTTAAAGAGAGGATAATAGATAGCTAGTATAGAAGAATATAGATAAATAGCTTAGTATATAATTAAATAAAATAGAATATTTTATATTAATTATTTTATTATAACTCTAAAACTTTTAGCTCTTTGTTAAGATCGGAGTATATTAACGTAGTATTTATTTTTAGTAGCTTATAGAGTATAATTAGTTAACGTTTATTTTAAGTATACTAATAGTAATTTTATATATTATAATTACTTTTAAAAATTAAACTATAATAACTAAGTCTTATATATCTATTTATAAGGGTACCCCTAACAATAATTTCTATATATAAGTAGTAAAAATCGTTATACAGTACCTACTATTAAGTATATATAAATTCTTTACTAACTAAAATAAAAACTTTTTTTATAATTTTTATATACGATTATTTTTTTAACTATATTAAGGAAAATAACTTTTTTTTTACTTATACATTTTTTAGACTAGTGTCTTAACGCTATACTTTACCTCTCTTTATATAATTAAGTATATAAGCGTATATTAATAAAATTACTTAAGTTAACGCTATAGGAGTCCTTAATATATTAATAAAAATACTATAATATTATTTACCGTCTACTTACTAATAAGAAAAATAAATATAAAATAGTAATAATAGTAGAGAAAAATATTAAACTATATTTATTAATATAGTATATCTAAATATAGTATAATGTAAATAAAAATAATACTAGCTTATATATACTATAAAGTAATAAACTATAATAGCTTATAATAAGATTATATGAAAGAATAATACAAAGATAAAAAATAAATTTTATACTTTAAATAATAGATAGCGTATAGGTATAAAAAATATATAATATAATAATAGCCGCTAAATTATACTATATAATCTACTAAAAATAAGTAATAAAGTATAAAGTAGGTATAGTAGTTACTACGTATTAATAAAAGAAAGAGATAGGTAAATATAAATTTACGTTATATATACACCTAAGTATTACGGGGGGGTGCAATAAAAAAAGACCAATTAAAAAAGATACCTTTTTTAAAAATTTATATAAAATTAATTAATAAGCCTAAAAATACGTGAATAATGCCGTTTTAAAGAGAAAATTACAGAGAAAATTATAATAATTTTAATTTCTGCTTATTAGTTAGATGTAATAAATTAAAATTACTTAAACATAGTAATTTTTTAAACCTTATTTTTAGGTTCCTATAACTTTTTAATTAGTAAATATATATAACTAAAATCTTAACTATACTATTTTAGGCCTGGTATACGTCAGGTGACTATCTTTTCAAAGTATATTAGTAATCTATTAATAAAATTATATTAGAAAAAAAATTTAGCTTAGGCTTATATAATCGCTACTTACGTAATATATTACTAATATTATTGTATATAAAAATATCTTTCTAATTTTATAAACCTAGACTCCTATTTCTTTTATATAGCGCAGTATTTAATAAAACTTATATTTTAAGTTAATTTCGTTTTAAATATAAATACTTCTATTCTAATAATTATTTTTACTTTAAAAGAACTCCTAACAGTATTTATAATACTATATAATATATTAAATATAAAATAATTATAATAATAATAATATATATACAGTTAAAAGGAATAGACTTCCTAAGATAAGTAAATTAGTAAAAAGAATTATTAATAAAAACTTAATTAAAAGCACTAAAAAGAAAATAAAACATTATTATTAGAAAATAGTCTAAGTATTTTAAAAATATTATTATAATAGTCTAGTAGAAGAGAAGTGATAAAATATTAATAAATATTAATAAAAAGCTATAAATAAGAAAGAAAACGTAAAACAAAATTAAAATAAGCTAAAGAAAATATTAAAAATATTAAATATATAAATTTAAAAAAATATAATATTTTCTAATAAGTTAGCACTATAAATAGAAGAGATTAGAAAAGAGTATTTTAGAAAAAGTAGTAATAATAAAGTTAAAAAAAGAACTCGCTATTAGCTAATAATAAAGTAAGATATTTTAATATTTTAATATTTTAAAATATATTACGTTTTATATATCATTATATTATGATCTTATTTTTTTAATATTAATTATATTAATTATTTTATTAGTTATAATCTAATACTTAAAATTTAAAACACCATTTAGTTACAAAATAGAAGTAAAATAGTATTTATTAAAATATATAAAATATCTGTTTCCTCTACTAGTTAAAATTATATAAAAAAAGTTCTTATATCTGCAGTTAAACCGAAGATAAAAATAAGTTAGTAACTTTATAGATTTTTTAGTTCTTTTTTAATATAATAATATTTATATATATATATATTATTATATTATTCTAAAATTTTATATTTTATATATATATTAATCTATATTAGTAATTTTAATAAGCGAATACTATTATTTATAAATTAATAGACGTTTTAAACTAGTTTAAGAATAATTAAAATTTTTCTTTTTTTTAACTAGCCTATAACATTAATTTAGCTAATATAAAAGATATATAGGATTATCTAAAATCTAGACTAAATAAAAATAAAAAGTCTAGTTTAGGTATATAATTTAGTTTAGAAAGTATAGAGACTATTAAAAGGCTATTTTTAATTAGTCGAATAAAAAACTATAAAAAGTTATTACTAATTATATTTTATTACGCCTAAGCTATTATAATATACTTATAGAATCTTAGGGATACAATACTAAATACTAGTAATATATTATTTACTAGTTTATTATTAAACATACGAAAATTCGCCTTTTATTAATAATTATATAATTAATATATTAAACTATAAAAATAATCTCTATACTAATACAATAGAGTATCTATTATACTATATATAAAAATAAGCTAATTTTATACGTTAAATAAAAAGTTGTACTAACTTAAATTAGGGCCTTAAAAATTATCTATATTTACTAATTTTTTATTATACCTAAACCCCTTAGTAAGCAGCCCCTAATAGACTGAATAGAATCTTTTAGTCTTTCTCTTTAAAAAGCTATTTTTCTCGTATTTTTAGGCTTAGTAATTAAGAAGTAGTATTATTGTAAAAAAGGTATCTTTTTTAATTAGTCTTTGTTTATTGCACCCCCCTGGAATAGGCGCTTATATATTAATAAAATAAATAGGTAGAAGATTTAAAAAACTATTTATAAATAAATTAATAGTAGTTCTTTAATACTATTTATATCTAGTAAAAAATTAACTTAATAGTTAAATATATAAGTTCGAGTACTATACTAAGCTAAAATAAAAACTTTTTTTATCATTCATATACACGCTTATTTATTTTAACTATATCTAGGAGAATAACTTCTTTAGTCTATACCTTTTTTAGACTAGTGTCTTAACGCTACACTTTACCTCTTTTTATATAATATTTTTTATACTATTAGATTAAATAAATAGTTTACTATAATAATAAAAAACTATTTAATATTTTACTATTATATAAAACAATACACTATAGTACGTATAAAAATAATAACTTTTTAGTATAAGGGAAAGTTATAAGATTAAAATAAGACTATTTTATAAATATATAAAGTAAAAACCTCTTAAGATTAGTACTATTAATAGAAAAGTATATTTTACTATAATATATAGCGTTCTATAAATTAGATATAAATATAATAATATAAATATAATTTTTAACTCTAGTAAAATATAGATCTTTAGAATTAGTAGTAGTAGATTATTTTTATAAAATTATAATAATATTTATTGTGCGTATAAGCTTTCCGGTTGCTAAACGTTAAAGTGCCCCTGATTTGTCTTGCTATATATTGCGTCTCGCTACACAGGAATAGATATTACCCCTTTTGCTGCTAGCTGCCAACGTAACTAAACCGCCCGTCTAAGACTATCTGATTACCAACAGGAGGGGATGGGAATCGTTGTCATCACATTATTTTCCGTGACAAAAAGTTCTAAAACGAGTCAGAATCTAGTCATCGAAAGGAAGAGCCCGCAGATCAAAAGCGAATCGCCGAGAGTGCAATTACATACGCGACTTCATGTGTTTCCATCCCAAACCCAACGTGGAGTTCACACCGCTTAGCACCACGTGACGGAGGTCTTGCAGCAGAAAGGGAAGACGTTGGTGCCGCTGGAGCCGGAGCACTGCTTGGGGAACTGTGGGGAGCAATTGTGCTCCGTAGCCGGGCGGATGTAGCAACCGCTATTGCCAATCTCGGTCTGGGGGGCGGCGAGGCCTGTCGCGGCGAGGCCGGCGAAGAGGAGGGCGTAGAGGTTGAACTGCATCTTGATGGTGTTTTGGTTGACGTTGGTTCTTGAGGGGGAGTTGTATTAAGGATAGGTTGGATGGGGGTGGAGAGCGAATCTTCAGTAGCTGCTGCACATAGAAGGGAGGGAAATTGGACTGCTTTTATAGAGAAACGGAGCTTCGTCTTCTCGCATGCTGCCGAGGCGATAGCCAGAGGAGATGCCCAGCCTCATGTGGACTGATCATTTCCTTATCCCCTCTATCTCTTTCCCCACTTCGGATGCAAGTAGACCCGCCCATTCATATCCCACAAGGACATCGAACCCAATCCATCCACTCCCATCTCTCTCCCCCGGCTATAACCGCGGTCTTCTTTCCGACTCCCTCCCTTCCACCAGGAAAAATTCTCCCCTCCAGTAACCATTTATCCCGCCCCTAAATTGGCCAATCGGACACAGCGAACAAAATCTGCGTTGTTTCCGATTCTGGCAGTCACGGTAGTGCAGATGCTTGTCTTAAGGATGAAGCTATGCAGGCTAGGCTAGCAAGGGGACGGTCCGGCGCGGGGAAAAGTGACTAGTTCGGCAGCGTTCCGAACGTGTAGACAAGGAAGCGGAGTTTGGAAACCGGTTTGGTTTTTAGTAGTCAACGTAAGAATACCTATTATAACCTATATACTTCGCTAAGGCTCCTAATGATCTACTTTGCTAATAGGGTATTAGAAAATATATAAAATCTCGAATATTTTTATAATCTAGTAAACTTTTTTATTTCTTCTATACTATTTATATTTATTATATTTATATTTATTTTAATTATACTTAGGGATACCCCTACACTAAAACTAAATATTATTAAAAATATTAATAATATATAAACTATATTATAATAATATTAATACTAGTTAATTATATTAAAAATAAATAGTATAAAACTTATAAAAATATTATCTTATATTTGTTTTTATTTTTTTACTATAATATTTAGAGCACTAAACTATATTAAATATAAAAATTACTTTAATATTTTTTATTATTATTTATATTAAATAAGTTTATTATAAATTCATAAAAAATAAAAATAGTTAAAATATATATAAAATAGTCGAAATTATATAAATATCTATTAAATAAAATATTAATAATTAGAATATTATATTAAAATTTTTCTTAAAAATATATAATAATTAAATAACTGATTTATTATTTTATTATTATAATTTCTACTTATAAATATTAGTAGAAAAGAAAAATAAAATAATTAAAAATTATTAAGTTAAAAAAAATTATATAAATTAATTAATGTACTTCGCGAGCTTTATAAAGCCGCGGTATAATATAATAATAAAAACTTAATAAATACTAAATAGCTTATATAATACTAACAAAGTTATATATAAGTAGTATAAATTTTAAACTCTTAAATGTTATATTCTTTTCTTTTAGTAAGAGTTATAGTGCCCTACTAAATATAATAATATTTTACCTATACTCTAATCTATATTTATAGATTAAAGACTACTCGTAATTATTTTAAAGGTTATTAGTAATTACTATTTATAATTATATATAAGATAATTAGGTATTACTAGGCGGATAAATTTTAGGACTAATAGAATTATTAGACGGTTATCTAGTACCTATAATAGAATATTTAGTCTTTAAAATAAGTTTAACTATTTACTTATACTCTATACTATATTATTTTTTATGTCGTAAAGTTTTACTAAATATCTATTTAGTCTTTTTTAAGTTATTTTATATTATTACTATTACCGCCGTTATACCTTAAGCTATTAATAAAAATCCATTACCTATTTTTATTATAAATATACCTTTTATTAATAAGATTACGTAAAAACTATATAGTAATATTATAATTTCAACCCTAAAAGTTGTCTGTAATACTTTAATAATTAATAAATTTTTTTATAAGTAACTTATTAAAATAGTATCTAAAATAGCTATTAGTTAAACTAAATAATAGAGATTTATTATTTTTTATAAATTTAGTTATATACTTAGTATATATTACTAAAAGAACTAAAACGTAAAAGAAAGCTTTTTTACTTAAGTAAAGACTCTAACGTATATATAAAAAGTAAAAAAGAGTAAATAGTAAAAAAAACTTATATTAAATTTTATATAATATTAAAACTAAGTAAATAGGATAATATATATTTAAAAATACGCGCTTAGAATCTAAAACGTATTTAATTAAGTAATATATTACTATAGGGCCTTCCCCCTAGAGTTATTATTATAATATTATACAACTCTAGGCTGGCTGTTTAAACTTCTACTATATTACGTTATTAACGCTAACTCTTAATAAGCTTTTTTTATAGTAACTATAATAATTTTTTACTATTACTAATAACCTATAACCTTTTTAATAGTAATTAAAGTATTAAAATATAATATAGTACTTCTTATAGAATCTTTATAAAATTTTTTAATCTTTTTATAATAACTGCTAACTCCCTAATAGTAAGCTCTTATATAACTACTTTATAGTACTATAGTATACCCTTTTTTTACTACTTATTACCTATTTTACTTTTATACGTATATATATCCTCGCGCCTAAATAATTTTAACTATTTTAATAAACTTCTTTTACTATAACTATACTTCTTAACTTCGCGCTGCTATAAGAAATCTTTTTTTTAAAGTATTACTATTATTACTACTACTACTATTACTACTACTACTACTATTACTACTACTACTACTATTATTACTACTGCCACCGCTGTTTTCTACTTTAAATAAAAGAGTTTTATCTTTTTTATATTATTATACTATAAAGTTTACTATATTACTGCATAATCTAAAGTAGATTTTAATATTTTTATAAGTACTATTAAGGCTAAGAATTATGTCTATTTTAAGTAAAAAGAAACGTATTAGAATTAAATTAGAATTAAAAATAATATTAACTAAAAAATTTAGTCTATTAAGTAGGCTAGCCTACTATACTACGTAGAGATAAAAGTTAAAGTAATTTTTAATATAATTTAGCTAGTTATTACTATTAGTAAAAGCTTATACCGTATACTAGAGGTTACCTAGTAAATTAATTATTAAATACTAAAATACTAATATTATAGATATAATAATAATAATAAAAAATTTTTAGAATTTAAGTATATAGTATTTATAAAAAGGAGAGAAAGCTATTATAGTTACTATTTTAAACGCACTATATATTAAACGCGTTATATACAGCCTATAGTTTTATTTATAATAAACTATTTTTATTTTATAATTATTACTCTACTATTGTTATAGCTACTACCTAATAAGTTATTTATTAAGTTATTACTTTACTAGCTGTAAAATTTAAAAAATTCTATATTTAATAGGCCCTAAGTTATAGCGTCTTTATATTTTTACCTACCTTTATATTAAGTAAGGACGTAGTATACACTAAGTCGATACAGCTCCTATAGATAAATATAAAGAATATTACTATAGGGCTAGGCGATACTAAATACGCTTTTATTTTTAATTAGTAGGTATTACTAATTAGGTAGTACGTATTTTTTTTATAGGTAGCGTAAGTGCTAATAATAGCAAGTATAACTTTTTTTTATAAGGTTACTAAATAAGCTAGGTATATACGTAACTTATTTTACTAATAGGCCTTTAAGTAGTATTATTATTTTAGTAAAAAGTTTAATAGGTACTATAAAGACTTAGTATAAAATTAGATAAGAAAATATTATTCTAAATTATATAATAAGTTTATAATAATATTATTAATTTGCGGATTGTTAGTAGACAGGGTAAAATATAATAAATATAAAATATAAAAGAATAAATAAGTCTTTTATACTTGTACTTAGGAGTATAATTATATAAGTATAGTATAAAACGTATAATTATTTTTTATATAAATTATATTTATTAGTTTTTACTAAATTATTTAAGTTTTATATATTTAAAAATTATATTTAAATACTCGTTTTTATATTTATTTTATATAAATATAATTTTATTATATATTAATATTAAACTTCTTTTACTCTTAAAACTAATTAAAATATATATTTAAATTTTAAGACCTACTATAAAACTAGTTATTATTTTACTAAATACTTTTAGTTAATAATTAATATTAATTATATTTAATATAAAATAGCTTTATATATTTTTTATACTAAAATTAGTATTATATAATTAAAAAAAATATAATTAAATATCCACTACCGATTACTAAAAGAATTATAAAATATCAATATAATATATATATATATATAAGTATAGTATATACTTTATAGTACAAATATTATAATATTTATAAAATAAAGAATTATTAGTAATTTATTTAGCTATTTAGTAATCTAAAAATATATAATAATTATATTATATTATATTATTAATTAAAAATATAAAATGTATTTATATTTTTAATAAAGTATTTAATTTATATAGAGTAGTTATATAAATTAAATATAGTCTAAAAAAAAGTATAATAATAAAAATACAACTAGTCTTATATACTAAGTATAAAATATATAATATTAGTAGAGTACGTATTATATTAATAACTTAATATATACTAGAATCTTAGCTAGCTTAATTTATTTACTTATTTAAAAAATAAATTATTTACTTATACGCTAGCGTACTTTACTAATTTTAGTTAATATTATATAAAATTACTTAGAGTTATACTAGTATATAAGTAAATAATTTTAGTTATAGTCTATACTAAACTATTACTATAAAATAAAATTATATATTTTAGTATTAAGTATTTATTTAAACATACTATAAAAGACTACCTATATTTATTATATAACTTTTTAATTATTATTTTTTAGTAGTATTAAATTTATATAGGCTATAAAAAAAAGTCTTTTTTATAAGCTTTTATATAATAAAAGCTTATATAATATAATATAATTATTATATTTTAAATTTTTAGGTTACTAAATAATAGAAATAGATTATTAAAAAGTTTTTATCTATATATAATATTTTAATTAGTTATCTAATATTTACTATTAGTTAAATTAAATTTAGTAACTTATTTTTTATTAATATATAATAAAAATAGTAAATTAAAAAAATTTATAAGTTTTAATATAATAATAAGTATATATATATTATTTAGTAAGTAGTAATTTTTTTTTTTTTATAAAATTAATATTAATAAGTAATTAAATATAATATAGTTAAAAAAATTTTTTAAATATAATAATAATAATATATAGATTTTACTTTTTTAACACTAAGTATAATAGTATATATATACTTCTCCTTTTTTAAAATCACTTTTAGTTACCTCGAGCCACTACAGCCACACTATTTGTTCGATTAGTATATAAATATATATATATAGTATATAGATTAAATAGACTTATTTTATATAGTCTTTATTTTTTTTAGTTTAGTATAATTTATTTACTGTACTAAACTTATATAACTTTATTTATATAATAATAAATAGCTAATAAAGTTTATAAAAAAATTAATAGTAAGAAAAGAGATATAGATTAGTGGTTATTAATTAAATTAATAACTCTATACATAGTTATACGTAATATTAATAAAGCGATACAAGGGCTCCGTATCGAAGGGCGGGCGCCGTCGCGAAAGGCGAGGAACACACTAATAGCCAATATTGCACCTGCGCCGCGCACCGAAGCCACTCGCGCTGCCTGCTGGCCTAAATCCTTTTTCTGCCAGGGCGCCTTTTTATGCGCGCAGGATCCGCCAAGTAGCGTGCGCGCCGGGCACTCAGGCCGAACCGTGGCGTTTGCCCCTCGTCCAGCGTCGCTCTGCCCCACGGGCACCGCAATTGTTGCCCTCCCCGCCGCCCACTCTCCCACCTCCGCCATGCCAGCGCTCGTGGTAGATACTAGTACGCCGTCTAGCTCGTCCAGCGTCTCGTCCACGCCGTCAGATCAGCGCTCGCAAAGGCGCTCGCAGTCGCGCTCGCCAAACCGGCCGCCCGTCTCGCCCATCACACCCACCGTTACCGCTGCACAGCTCGCCCGTCCTGAGCCCTCCGACACGCGAAGACGCGTCGCACCCCCGCGACCCCCACCCACCGCGACCTTCAGACAGCAGCCGCCCTCTGTACCCATATCCGAAAGCGAAAATCCCGATGCGATAGCACTGCGCTCCGCCATCTCGCTGTTGCAGCTCCAGCGGGAGAAGAGCAAGCGCGACCTCAAGGCTCTCGAAGAGCTCAAAGCTGCTGCTGTGCAGGACCCTCATGCCTTTGTGCGCTCTCTGCAGGAACAGCGCAAGGAAGCTGCGGGCAATCCCGCCGACGTCCTCACCCCGACGCTTTCCGATATTGCCGACTTGGCCGCGAAGGAAAGCGCGCGCGGTCGCGACGACGAGCAGGACGGTGCGCGAATAGATTTCGCAGAAAAGGAGGGGTCTGAAAATACCACCAAATTCCCCGCCATCCCTCAGCCGCAGAACGTCGTAAGATGTCCGCCGGTCAACTGGGCGAAATATCATATTGTTGGGGAGCCGCTGGACAAGATGCATGAAGAGCAGAAACAATACCCAGGCTCGAGCGAGCCGCCACGAACGCAGCAAGGAACGAGAGCACCACCCCATCGAGTTGCTGCGCCGTACTCGCCATTCACTGATGGTGTGGGCGGCAAACCGCCTACCTCTCAACCTGCCCGAGCACCAAAGAAGTCACCGTCTTGAACCCTCATCTCAGCTTTTGATCTATGCATAGCGAATTTGCACACCACTCCGATCAGCAGTTACCATTCCGGATCTCATCTCTGAAAGGTTGGAGCATAGGTTGCCCCATCACGAGTTACGTTGTCACGGTTGCTCAATGATAGACGCTTTACGATACAAAGGGCAACACCCTTCTAGATGCAGTAAACTGAATACACACTTAGCAACCTAGCACTGCACCCTGTGGTGTTGTTGATGCTGGTTCCTTATCGCCCTGTAGCGGAATGTAAACGTATCTGCATCACAACGGTAGGCAATAAACACCAAGCCTGCGGTCGGGTAGTAGGTCGCGTACGCGGCTACTTGCAAGCCCTTGAAAATTTTGCTCTTACTACGCCAACCAACATGAAAATCGCCATTAGTTTCTATTTTTCACTTTCCCCGCTCTACTTCTTCTATTGAACGCGTGTTCTGCAGCGGCTGTGCAAGACCAACGCTGCCCAGTGTTTCATGTGCGTCGTGTGGTGGGTTTGCCAGTGGCGCGTCGTTGCCGTGGCCCTGCGTAGGCGAGTCCTAATCCCCGTCCCTGCATACGTACCCTGGCGCTAATGACGTTGATGCGAGCCTCACGTCAAGCAAGCCAGACTTGTTTACCAGCCATTTTCCCACGTCAGCCATTGCCGTATTAGCCTCTGTCGGCATGAAGACTGAAGATCTCAGCCGCTGGATGGCTGGGAACGCAACCAGGTTTGCGACCCTGTCTACTGTGTGGGTACGCTCCTTGTTTGAGTGACGTGAAGGCTCTTTGGGTGTGTGCTTATACATAGATCCCTTTGTGGCCTTGCCTCCTTGGTGTCACCTTTGTTACGCCTTTGTCGTTCTTTGAGTCAGCTTTGTCTACTCGTTATAGACACCTCACGCCTCACATACAACAACAATAACACTCATCACGAGAGCGAAATACTCAACATCAGAAACATGCGACCGACGGCCTTGATGCCAGCGCTACTCAGCGCAGCAGCACTAGTACTTGCCTTCCTATGCCTCTTTGCGGGCCACAAGAAGAACTTCATGGAAGACTACCACATCCTCACGCTCAACGTCTCCCGGCTCGGCGAGGGCCTCGTCGGCTCCCTCGGCCAGGACAACGGGCCCCTCGGGGACCTCTGGAACCACGTCCCGCCCAGCATCCAAGGCGACGTCGGCGCGGCCGCCGGCGAGGTCGCCAACAGGCTCGGCATCGAGGTACGCACGCTTCCACCGCCCCATTCCCCCCTTGCACTTCCCCAAATCCCCACCACACCATGCCCGTAACATGATGCCAACGTACCCAGGACTTCTACTCCGCGCACCTCCTCGACTACTGCTCCGGCCAGTACACGCCCTCCGAGACCCCCAACGCCACCCTCCCCCTGTCCCACATCCACAAGAACCTCACCGCCTGCTCCAACGCCACCGCCATGTTCTGGTTCGACCCCACGGCCATCCTCGAATCCGCACTCGACAAGTCCGGCGTCGGCGTCACCCTCGCCGACCTCGAGTGGCCCGCCGACATCCAGCGTGGGCTCGACGCCCTGCGCCTCGTCTCCGTCACCGCATTCGTGCTGTACTGCATTGCCATCGGGCTGATTTTCCTGACCTTCGTGGGCGCCGTGGCGGCGATCTTCGCGGCGGGCAGGCTGTCCGCGTGCGTGAATTTGCTGGTGGGAGGGCTAGCGTTTTTGGCGATTGGGCTGGCAAGCGCGTTGGTGACGGCCGTGATTGAGAAGGGGGGCGACGTGGTGAATGAGAAGGGGAGGGGTGTGGGCGTGAGCGCGGAGAAGGGAACGAAGTTTATGGCGATTACGTGGGTGGCGACGGGGTTGGTGTTTGTCGTGTTGGTGGTGTGGTGTGTGGAGTTGTGTGTGGGGAGGAGGCGGGCGTATGTTCCTGCGAAGCACGGGTAGATGCGGTGATGTCACGTTCCGTCTCGGGTGTGTGTTGGTTCGTCGGATTCGGCGGCGGCGTTGAGGGCTCGATTGTTTCTGGGCGATAGACTGCTCTGGCTTGGCAGCGAAGACGGACACGGGATGAAAGGAAGGAAGGGGTAATGTGGGTGGTACGATGTGTTACGATTTCATGTCTCTCCTTAGTGTTGGGGCTTATACCCGGATTGCGCCCGTAGCTTCGCTTGGAGCGTACTGTACGATTTACGATGGGATTGGAATGTGCCCTGTAAAACAGGACTCGCACGGAGTCGTGCGAAGCCTTACGTTGCGATTTGGCCCCCATACGGATTCCGTACAATCTATCCCATACAAGGGCGTAAGATTGCCCCGCTACGCGTCTTGCACATGAAGAAAAGGTATTGCTGGGGCTCTTGTAACATCACAACAATGCGAACAATATTGTCCCAGAGCGATCTTTTGTGCGTCTAGTCATCGTAGTTTTCAGTGTGCACGAGTCGTTCTTTCCTCGCTAGGTGTGTCGGGTACCACAATGGCGCTGTATGCCCCGCTTTCCGCTGAGGAAGGCAAGTTCAACATCCGCCTCATCAGGCTTCAGCCATCGGAGGACCGGACAGCTCCGGTTTATTGCAAGCTAGTTACTTATCCGCTATCCGGCGGATCTTCTGTAAGTGTCGCTGCACCCGCCTTCGCGTCAATAAGATACTGTCAAACCAGATCAACTCCACGACGCTGCTGCCTGGCGCGCGTATTGACGCCTAGAGTGAGACAACAGTATACTAACTTTTGGATAGCACCTCTATGAATGTCTCTCCTATGTTTGGGGTGCCCCGGAAAACCCCAAGTCCATCTATATTAACAGTAATGGGACACAAGCCGAGTTTTCAGCAACGCCGAACTTGCATGCAGCGCTGGTGCAACTGCGGGATCCATTCTTCGAACGGGTTCTCTGGGTCGATGCTATATGTATAAATCAGAAAGATGACGAAGAGAAGGCACGGCAGGTAGCTGCCATGGCGCAGATCTACGGGCTTGCGAGCCGCGTCGTGGTTTGGCTAGGTGAAGAGGCGGATCAGAGTGCGCTTGCTTTTCAAGAGCTGCGTGACCTTGCGCAGAAACAACAACCCGTAGATCACTTTTCACCCGAGACTCCGCAGAGCGAAGACGTAGACCCGAGAAAAAGCGATAGTACCGGAACCCAAAATGCGGATGCGGTACGGGCAGTCCATGCCTTGCTCAATCGGACATATTTCCGGCGCATGTGGGTATGCGCAGAGACTAAGAATTACCTCTACACAACTGCAGAATACTGATCGACTCGCTAGATACTACAAGAAGTTACTGCCGCCCGTAATATAGTGTTCAGATGCGGAGAGGCGGAACTCCAGACTGCGACATTCCTTTCCGGCCTCAGCAGTCTACCACCTATTCAAGATTGGAAGCTGCGTAACCGTATTCGCGCCTTCCTACTCCTCATCCAGCGCTCCGCATTTCGCGAAAGTCTCAAGGGCCAGGCTCATTTGAACATCGACTCACTGATTGATCTGATCGACAGATTTCACGCCCATGACGCTACCGATGCTCGCGACAAGATATATGCCCTGTGGGGCTTGTCTTCCGATAGCGCCCTGATGAACAAGATGCAACCAAACTACGGAAAATTCTGGAGCAATCTCTTGGAAGACCTAGGAAAAACTGTTTTCGGGGAAGAAATCGCCCTTTCGGCGTCCCCAAGAAAGCAGATACTGTTTGTGCGGAGCACCTGCTATGATCTGGGGAAGGTCGAAAACGTGTCCAATGCCAACATGTGGGATTTCGAGCAGAAGATCAAAGTTACATCTATGAGAGCATCGAGATACCTTGATGATGGCTACAGATGGACTCAGTACATCAAAATGCGCGCGCCCGCTGATGAGATCTTGGAAGGTGATATCGTTCTCTTCCTGCCTCGAGCCAGAAGGATAGTTGTTACAAGGCTGCATGACTACTACCTCCGCATCGTTTCCGTCATTGACAGCCGTCTGGCCCATATAGGCAAAATCGAACAGGGGGCTTCTGAAGACGACTGGGTCTCATGGCAACCTTTCCTGGACCGCATGGAAGGAGCCACGAAAGAGGTCCCACTTCTATGGAGTTGGGAAAAGGGATACAGCAAGGAAGACCAAGAAGCTCTGGAGTTGATGGAAAACCACCGTACGGACCCGTTGGTCCAAACAAGGAACAATGATACACATGCTCCCACGAAAGCGAGAGCACTGTCGGATATGGCTTCCTTGCTCATGGAATGGGAGGATTACGAACAGGCTTCCTTCAGGCTCAGCGCCATGGTCGACATATACGACTACGCCTATGGCCCGGAAGCCGAGATTACAATTGCGGGCCGTGACCGTTTCAATATCGCCATGAATCAGAGATTCATGTACCAGAAGGCAAAAGACCTCCTGGGCGAGCAAAAACACGACGAAGAAGACTTCGCATTCTCCAAAGTAGGACAATGTTGCAGCCGAGTTATTCTCCACGCAAGCATGGGAATAATGATAGGAACTGTCCCGGATGATAATGCTCTGACGTATGTTGACTTCCGCTTACGGTCAAAACATACTGCCATCCATATATGGACAGATTTGGCATCGAAGATCCTCTCAAATGGAGTGAGCAAGAAGATGCTGCTGGATGCGATACAGCTTTGTTCTCTAGATTGGGGAGATGTGGGCGACGCGCTGGAAAGCTACCTCAAAAGTGTGCAGTCAACACTACCATTCGATAGCGAAAAAGCTCTGTCGGTTATTCCGTTGCGTAATGAAGATGACGGCGACTATCTTCGTCTTCTGTTACAACTCTCGGGGGACGCTATCCATCTCTCTCCCACCGAGGTGCTTGCAGCTTCTCATGCGACCATCGATGCTTGGTGTTTCCATAAACTAGTCGAAAGCTGCACGACCACGATCAATAATCTTTCAGAAATTTTGGAAGGGTTGTGGAACCGGAAATTTAAACCGCGCTTCACAATGGCCACAGGTAAGCGTGAGCTGGAAGGCACCTTTGTGAAGGAGATACTCGCAGATAACGCCGACCGCGTGAT
The DNA here is from genome assembly GCA_030770415.1 of Pleoardoris graminearum. Classification (NCBI taxonomy): domain Eukaryota; kingdom Fungi; phylum Ascomycota; class Dothideomycetes; order Pleosporales; family Didymosphaeriaceae; genus Pleoardoris; species Pleoardoris graminearum. The sequence goes on from JASEKS010000327.1 coordinate 43,109, forward strand.
CATTGATTCCCGCGCAATTTCAGCTGCGGCTAAGTGGGATGCGGACGCTTTATCCGCACTTCTGGAGATGGTGAGCGACACTCGTCTAGTTACGCCTTCTGCGCTTGATGCTGCCCTGAGTCATTGCACCGCATCGACGCTGCCTGTCGTTAGGCTCCTCGCGCAATATGCAGAAGCCGAGTGGCGGATCTCAGAGAATGCATTGCTTGCATTTTTAGAATCGGAGACAGACAAGCGTCAAGATGTCTTTATAGCGCTACTGGAATACGACCACTTCACGGTAAATATCACCGAGCAAGTGCTCAAAGCTTTGCTTCTCAAAAGAGACGACATCCTTCCGTTACTACAATTCAGGCAAGATTTACCTATTACCGACAGTGTCTACGCGATGGTCAAGAATGAGGCGTCGGAATACGACAGAAAATGGATGCTCGAAAACCTTGCGGCCCTGGAGGAGCGTAGTGGACCCATCAAACCAGAATTTCTGGACTCCATCCCAATTGAGAGGAGGTCTGGATATGCTCACCTTTTGAACCTGGTACGGCATCGCAAAAATGAGTTCAAGGTAACGGAGCACATGATCCTGAAGGCAGTGTTCACGGATGATCCGGAAATAGACCCGAGTGTGTATTCCGACCCATGGGGTCAGGCCGAGGTCGACGCGAAGTATGAAGTCTGGCAATCGCAGTTCAGAATCGACGCCTCGACCTCGTGTCTCATCCGGCATGCTGACAAGGAAGTCCTTGATGCACTCGTCCACTCCTCGGTACTGGCCCATACTGCCGCCTCTAGAGCGTATCCCCGTGCTATTGCGACTTTGCACAGTCGCACAAAATCTTTGCCCGACTTCGAGATGCTCAGCCATGTTGCTGAGCTGTGTGGAAGCCTTAGAGGCCAGAGCTTCAGCGAAGATTACAAACGTCCGGTCCGCACCGACCTCATTGCGCAGCTTGGGCGCTTGAGCATACCACCCAATCTCCAGCAAGCATTGCTGCTGCACGTCCTGAACCTTCCGCATAGAATGTGCTGCCCAGTTCTAGACGAAGTGTTCGAACACAAGCTCATGGAGCCACGCATACCTGACCCCCTCCAAGAAGCGATTCTGCGCCGGGCAATGCAGCCACGCCAATCCATTACACCAGAATTCGTGAAAATGCTGCTCGAACACGGATTCATTGATGCGAATGCCGTCTATGAGGCTAAAAGGACGCCCTTACACGTGGTTCTCGCTGTTGGGATTCGTGTGGACGAATTCGTGGACGTCTTGATGGGCTATGGGGGAGCGGCAAGTATAGACGCAGCGGATGCCGAAGGGACGACGCCGCGGCAGATCGTCGAGGAAATGGTTCGAAACTGTGAGGGATATAAGACCGAGATGTGGGCTAATACTTTAACGAAGTTTGATGAAATGACGGCGAAGCATGGGAGCTGATGGGGGGGGGGGTGCTTTTGAATCCTTTTGTGGTGACGTCCTCGTCCAAGATATGGGCATATCATTGATTTTGGGTGCCACATGAATTGTCTAATCTGATTTTACTGTAGCCGTCCACGCTAACGAGCTGTTCTCACACAAAGAAGCGCGGATTAAGTACCTGCGGTGCACTACGGTCGCTTCGGATTGGAGGCTCCTTCGGAACGCAACATTCGGCGTCGCGGTGGGTTAAGAATATCGACAGGCCCATGAAGCTTTGTATTATCAGCAGTGCTCTCGCGGAATTCACTCTTGCACACACAATTCGCCCGTCTAACCCAACCTTCATTCACAGATTGCGCACATTCTATATAGGTGCTAAACCTAGTTTTTTTTGCGACTACTATTTACGTATATAATATCACCCTCAACTGAGTACAATAGTACTCATTACCTAGCAAATATTATTGACCTATCTACCGCCCTATTGACGTGGACAACCCAGGCTTTTCAATAGCTAAGGAGGGGGGGGGGTCTTAGGCGGCGTATACAGATGCAATATAAGGAGGGAAGACGAAGGGTACGATAGTCGGGAGGACTCGAGTTCGCGTATGCAAAGAAGTGAAAGTTAGTTAAAAAGGAGAAAACGTATATACCCTAGCTATGGAAGAGACCGTATTACTGGATATAGTAGTATTGTGGAGCGAAGCTTTGTGTTCCAAAATTTTTTTTCTCCTTCCCCGTTACGGTTGGGGTGTTGTGTACTTCTGTCGGGACGCTATCGGCGGGTCTTATCCACAATCCACTGCAGCATGTTTATTAAACCTGACCTAGATGGTATATGCGAAGTATTTAGCGCGCCTATATGTTTTTAATATTCTGTAGCGCGCTGAGGGGGTGAATTAGAAATTTCCGATTTACCCCCGTAGCGCCCTCCGGTACGTCGTTATTATTGGACTGGTAGCACACTGTCGCGCTAGATTTCCGTATTCTATCGCTGTAGCGGCCGGGTCGAGTCCTTAATGAAGCATCCGCTGTGACTATTTGGCCTTCGTATAATATCCTGGGGTAGTATATATGTATTTTACTTGTTGAGGTGCTTAATCACGGGCAAGCTGCAAAAGGAAAGCGGTGTCGGCCTTGGCATCCCAACCGGCACCGACCAATCGTTCCATTCTGCCGCCGCTAACATTTTTCGAGAGCCAAGATTTTGAGCTGCGACCACGATCTTGCCGTCTGCGCGCACATCTAGCCGTGTTACCCTAGGATACACAATACAACGCCTGATTGCGCGCGCGCAGACCTTAGCATCCTGCTTACAGCAACTACGAATTAAGCCGCGCTGGAACATAGCGAACTTTGCGGGCGGCGGCGGGGAAGCTTGCGCGGTGGCCAAGATGCCGAAGAAAGCTATTGATGCGCGGATACCGGCGTTGATTCGCAATGGTGCGCAAGAAAAGAAGCGAAGCTTTTTCGTGGTCGTCGGCGATCGCCAGAAGGATGTGATAGTCAACTTGTACCATATTCTGCTGAACGTGGACGTCAAGCTGAACAAATCGGTGCTCTGGGCATACAAGAAGCAGCTTCTGGGCTTCTCAAGGTGGGCACGCGCGCCAAACGGTACCATGACGCAGGCTAATGCGATAAATCAGTCACCGGAAGAAGCGCGAAAAGAAGATCAAGAGCGAGATCAAGCGAGGCATCCGCGACATCGATACCGAGGACCCGTTCGAGCTGTTCGTTTCGACCCAAAACATTCGATATGTGTACTACAAGGAGACAGAGAAGATCTTAGGTAACACATACGGCATGTGTATATTGCAGGACTTTGAAGGAATCACACCCAATTTGCTTGCGCGGACAATAGAGACGGTGGAAGGAGGTGGACTGGTCATTTTGTTGTTAAAGGGCATGAACAGCTTAAAACAGCTGTATACATTGTCTATGGACGTTCATTCGCGATACCGGACCGAAGCGCATAGCGATGTGGTTGCGCGGTTCAACGAGCGATTCATACTGTCTCTGGGGAAATGCGACTCCTGCCTTGTCGTGGACGATGAGCTGAACGTACTTCCAATATCGGGTGGTAAGCATGTAAAACAATTACCACCACCGGATCCAGAAGCCGAAGGGAAGACGCCAAAAGCGAAGGAGCTGGAAGAGATCAAGGAATCCTTGGCCGACACGCCGCCGGTCGGTGACCTCGTCAAGCTCGCAAAGACTGTGGATCAAGCGAAAGCGCTGCTCACATTCGTGGATGCGATTCAAGAGAAGACGCTCTCAAGTACTGTTACATTGACTGCTGCTCGTGGCCGTGGAAAGTCCGCAGCGCTGGGTGTAGCCGTGGCTGCGGCTGTCGCACATGGCTACAGCAACATTTTCATCACTTCGCCTAGCCCTGAGAACTTGAAAACTCTGTTTGAGTTTATATTCAAAGGCTTTGACGCGCTAGGATATATGGATCACCAAGACTACACTATCATGCAGTCAACGAACCCGGACTTCAACAAGGCTATTGTGCGCGTCAACGTGCACCGACAACACCGACAAACAATCCAGTACATTCAGCCGCAGGACTCGTATACCCTAGGACAGGCCGAGTTGGTCGTTATTGACGAAGCAGCGGCGATACCACTGCCTTTGGTACGAAAGCTGATGGGTCCTTATCTTGTTTTCATGGCCTCCACTATCAACGGTTACGAGGGTACTGGGCGATCGCTGTCTCTGAAGCTCATACAACAATTGCGCGAACAATCACGGGGGCGAGCGAACGGTGCCGATCATGTGATTGATCGGTCAACAGGCAAGGAGTCTACGGGGACTTCTATGGCCGGCCGCTCGCTGCGCGAAATCACGCTTTCAGAGCCTATCCGATACGCACAGGGTGACTCTGTGGAAAAATGGCTGAACGATGTGCTCTGCCTTGATGCCACTCTCCCGCGATCGAAAATGAATACCCAAGGATGCCCGCATCCTTCCGAGTGTCAACTTCTCCACGTCAACCGTGATACTCTATTTTCATTCAACCCAGCAGCAGAGAAGTTTCTGCACAAGATGATGGCTCTTTACGTTGCGAGTCATTACAAGAACTCACCGAACGACCTTCAACTTATGTCAGACGCCCCTGCGCATCAGCTCTTTGTCCTTGTTCCACCGGTAACGGAAGATAACAAGCTCCCAGAACCACTCTGTGTCATCCAGGTAGCACTTGAGGGCCAGATCAGCAGAGAAAGCGTGCTTAGCAGTCTCAACCGGGGTCAGCGTGCCGGAGGTGACCTCATTCCTTGGATTGTGTCACAACAGTTCCAAGATGAGAACTTTGCAGGACTATCCGGTGCACGTGTCGTACGAATAGCGACAAACCCCGACTACACCAACATGGGCTACGGTTCGCGTGCATTAGAGCTTCTTGTGGACTTCTACGACGGCAAGCTTGCGAGTCTTTCGGAGACAGAGCCAAAGGAAATCGAAAGTATGCGGCGAGTAACTGAAGAAGAACTCGAAAACGCAACACTGCTCAAAGACGATGTGAAGGTCAGAGAAGCAAAAGATATGCCTCCGCTATTCGCTCGACTGCCGGAACTCAAAGCACCACAGCTCGATTATGTTGGCGTTTCCTATGGCCTCACACCTCAATTACACAAGTTCTGGAAACGGGCTTCATTCGTTCCCGTCTATTTGCGGCAAACCGCGAACGAGCTCACCGGAGAGCATACCTGCGTTATGCTACGATCCCTCGAGACAACTTCCTCGGACGGTAGTTGGGTGGCCGCTTTCGCGAAGGATTTCCAGAAACGCTTCCTGTCCCTGCTCTCCTACCAATTTCGAACGTTTCCCGCCGTGACTGCTCTGTCAATCGATGAGTCGGCATCAGCCGGCTCGAAGTTGGACGTCGACCTTGCTCCTAAGCCCATAACAAAAGCCGAATTAGACGATCTCTTCAGCGCGTACGATCTCAAGCGTCTCGAATCATACGCGAACAACATGCTCGATTATCACGTCATCCTCGACATGCTACCCACCATTGCAAATCTCTATTTCATGGGCCGACTCAAGGGCCAGGTCAAGATTCGCGGCGTCCAAACGGCGATATTGCTTGCAATCGGTCTGCAGCGCAAAGACTTCTCAGACGTGGAGAAGGACCTGAGCCTCAACAACAGCCAGCTCCTAGCCATGTTCGTCAAGGTCATCCGCAAGGTCGCTACCACGTTCCGCAGGATAGTCGAGGGCGCCGTCGAGGAGACGATGCCCGAGGCCATGGAGGCGGAAACAAATGGGGACGCCGAAGGAAGCGCGTCGCAGCGCTTCCAACCCCTCGAGAAGGACCTCGATGAGGAGCTGCGGGAGGGCGGCGACGAGGCTCTGCGCGAGGAGCGGGAAAGGGCCAAGGCCCTGATCGACGCCCTGCCCTTGGGAAAGTAAGTAATGCTGCTCCCTTGCCGCAAGATCTTAGGGCTGTGTGCTACCGCAGGATGGGTAATACACAGGCCGACCGAACGAAGAACCCGAGCTCCCTGGGTGTCCCATGCGATACTAATCTCTGCATCACAGGTACGAAATCGGGGCCGGCACCACCGACTGGGCAGACGCCGAGCGTCAGGTCCGCGATGCCGCCAAGAAAGGCGGCCAGCTCAGCACCACGGTCAGCGTGAAGACGGGCAAAGCGCATAAGCGGAAAGCGGGCGAGGCGGTGGACGAGGTGTACAAGGAAGCCGAGAAGTTCAGGGAGGGCGGCAAGAAGAAGAAGAGCAAGTTCACAAAGGGAAGATAAGCATATGCAGCATTATTAGGACAAAAGGAATTTGATACCCTGTTACCCCGGGATGAATAGTACGTAGGCCGCTTGTGCGGAGTTTCTTGTCTGCCTGGCTGTGATACCAGGCCGTGTGTAGCATGACCACGCTACACCTCGTCATTCATTTTTTACCCTGTCAATACCCCCCATATAGCATGAAATACCCCTATCACCCCCATCTTAACGTACCAGTACGACATCCACGCCATCCAGAGCCCCATGCCGGCAATCGCGATGCCGACGACCCATCCGATGAGCACGGCGCGGTCGATGAGGTAGAGTACGAGAAAGATGTATATCGCGAAGAAGACGACGTCTGTGGGTGTGGGGCGCGGCGCGGCGAGGAGGTGCGATAGGGTGTCCAGGGGATGTGGTGTCGGTTGGGTGAAGGGAGCGGCCATGGTTGGGGTGTGTTATGTTCGTGGGGCGCTTGCGGTGGGAGGAGAGTGTGTCGCCTATGATGAGCTGAAGAAGTTGATCTGCTTGTTAGAATGCGAAAGATGAGTATGGGATTGAAATTTGGGGGATGGCGAACAAAGAGAGGAGGGTGGAGGGTGAAGATCGCTGAGTGGAGGGTGGCGCTTGTTTCGGGACAAGACAAAGAAAGACTCTGGTGGGGCCTTGGGGCTGAGAAGCTGTTAGCAGGATTCGCTTGTAGCTCGAGGGTTAGATGGTTCCGCACTCCTGTAGTGATGTTTAAGTTTTGACATATTGATATATCGGAGTAAGTGTGACAGAAAGGTAGTAGTAGTAAGGCATGAGTATAAACAACTAGTGACAGAAATATATTCCTACGGAATACAGCCTAAAATTATATATGAAAAAAATAGAAGTAGAAAATATTTGCCTAGGATTTAAACTATGTATTGATATTTAAGCCGGGACGAACCCGGGAAGATAGATGACCGGTAGAATGGTTTGACGAATTGGTCTATCCTAGCACAAAATCTCGCAAATATCCTTTATAGTGTCGAAGGATATTTAATTTCAAAGCGTTTTTATACCGAGTTACGTTCTTCTGTTATCATCGTTAACCACCTAAATGCGACCGCCCGTAGCTTCAAGAAGCGCGCGAGGACGAAACAACTGATGTCATTTGATTCCAGAAAGTGCTACTTAGACTAATGTGACCGTCCGTTGCGTCAGTCTTTGTTTCTGCACTTCCCAACCTTCCTCGTCGGCGTAAGACGCGAACCCCAGTCTACGAAAGATTCCTGGACCTTGCGCAAGTGGTTCAAGGAGCAAGCCATAGCAAATATCGTGTGATTGTTGTGGACGCACTGCCACCTCGGCCACAATAAAGAACGCTACTCTCACCTCCAGCGCTTCAGGGGTGCGGATATCGCCCCTGCGGTCAAGCGAAATATCATACCCTCCTAAAACGATTGCTTCCGGGTCGTGAGTGTCCAGGTGAACAACCTTATTCCGCCTAGTATAAGACTTTATCGGTAGCAGATAGCCTTGAATTGTGAGACGGCCTGGGCCGAAGCGGAGCGGATAACCTGTTTCCCCGTTGACATGGACATGTAGAATGTTCCAAACAGTCTTCGTTTCCCAATGGGTCATAGCAAAGTGCCAATTGATTGGTCCCGAAACCGAGGCCCACGACCAGGATGGGGCGTAATCACCATCCATCTCCATCGGGCGAGAATCCGCAGGTAACGGATATGGATTAACTTCCCACAAGAGCTGACGTGACAGATCAAACTTCCAAAGCCCAGCAACGCAATCACCTCCGATACGCCTCCGTATGGCAGTAGTCAGTCCGTGCAAAGCCGGCGTTTTGTCTGTAATATCCGTGAAATGCCTCCTCGTGTGATCAACGACAATGTCACGCCATAGCGACATCCACGCCTTGATATTAGATCTATTCCGGGCCGGATGGTGTATGCTGGCGCGCACGGAATATTTGAGTTCATCGTCCCCGTAATCATTGAAAACCGGACGGCATTCACATGCTCTGCCTGCTGGACAAGAGAACCCAAGCTCACATTTACTGAACCACAGAATTCTGGGGGACATTATGAGCTCTTGAACGGTCCAGCCGCGTGTCTCTAGCGATCCTAAGCGTTCAAGCGCGCCATTATCATAATTGCGGTAACGGTGGGAACGTCGGGCCGGGTGCATGAAACCGTAGTGCCCCTCGACAGGAGCTCTCCTACAGAAAACAGGCATTGAAGAACCTTCCGAACCCGAGAGGTCGAACCGCATCGCTTGGCGGCGCGGATCAGTCGAGAAGAGACCTGCGTCACTGTTTGGACCATCAGTAGCAGCAATCGTGACCAGAGCGTTCTCATATACAGTACACATCTCGGCAGCTTCCCTCTCCCAGATCCAACGGGTTTCGTTCCCTTGGAGAATGCAGACCGAATCGATCCAAAGATATGGTATCTTAAGTGCTCTAGCCACAATTACTGCATCTTGACATGTTTTTGGTAGCTGGTCCAAGCTGAAACCATTTTTTCTGTCGGATATCGACGAAAGTTTCGTCAAGAGACTTCGTTCGCCCCAACGATAGCTAAGTGCGGCCCAACAGCCTCTCTCACCGATTAAGGGTTCGTGCAGGTACAGCTTTGAGTCGGCGCTACCCACAGATATGACGCGAGTAGGGAGCTGATGGTGTGTATTCTCCAGACATAGCTGCTTATCGTGTTGCTGTAGACAATGGTCCAGCCAACGACGAGCATAGACAAGACAGTCTTCGGGTGATGATGACACGCTAGGAAGATGATGTCCCAGAGGTACCATTGAGCACAAATTATGAACGGCGTCTAGATTTCATAACCAGTGTAAGCTTTAATCTATATGTGTACAGAGCACAGGCTAAGTTTCACCTAAGAACTGTCTTACCTTCAGTGGTGAAAAACTCGAGAGCCTCTGTGGTGCCACATTCGGAAGGGTGCTCACTCATATTGCGTCCTTTGAGCCCGTCACGTAGGACCCCACTTATGTGAAACGTCATCGGGGTTTTAGAGCCTATTAGGAAGATATTTTTGATGCAGGTGACATCCAGGCTGGAAAGATCCAAAGATGCAACGGCCAGAGCGCCATTTTTCAGAATCGAGCAATAAATACAGCCGGCGTCTGAAGATTGTACGATTTGCTCGAAGGGTACTACTTCGACGCCTTCGCCTCCAATTGGGTTGAGCTCACTTGACACATCTTTTCTGAACCCACCACACAGACGACATGGCGCTCCTTCCTCCGTTGACCGCTGGTGAGTAATCTCCATGTCGAAAAGATCTCCGTGGCTTGAAGTTCGTCGTATGTTAGTAGAAGGCTGAGGCTGAGGCCTGGTCACGTATAACCAGGTGATTTTAGGCGAGGCGGGGTGGTTCTCCCCTCGATCATCAGGCCGAAAAGCTCCATGCGACGCTATTGGAATAGAAGTGTACTAGGTGCTGATTACTCAGACGGCGTTCATTGAAGAATAGCAGTACCTATAGTAACTGCCTAACTAATACTAGGTATTTAAGATTACCGGTGCGCAATCCTCTCTAGGAGGTGATGATAACACGTGCGCGAGGCAACCGTACCAGTGGAAATTGAAGGATATGATGAGATGGTGTTGAGGTTATAATCTTGTTGTCGGGAAATCCCCCTCAGGTTTAGGTGGAGCGACCCGCCGCTTGTAACCCGTCTATCGACCCTTTAACCCTCCCCTCTCTATCCTCGATTATATCCTTACTTTTTATTTTTTTCTATTTACTTTCGCCTTTTTGTGCTTTATATAAGTATATAATATTTATAATAACTAATTTTTTTCTTTTACTCTTACTTTGCTACCTTTTTAATTTTTTTTATTCTACTTTATTTACGTAATTCTGCACCTCTGTCTTTCTACTCTATTTTACTTATAAAGCATTTTATTATAACTTTATTATAAACTTATAGGTCTCTATATTTATTTATTTATATTTTATCTTTTAATTCTTTTCTATTTAACGATTTCTCTATTATGTAAAGAGAGATAAAGTATAGTGCCGAGACACTAGTCCAAAAAAGGTATAGGCTAAAAAAGTTATTCCCCTAAATACAGTTAAAAAAATAAGCGTATATAAAAATTATATAAAAAATTTTTTATTTTAATTAGTATTACGGAGGCTTAAAAAAGTAAATATTAAATATTAATATTTAATAAAAATCTATATATAGGGAGCTAATTAGGTATTTTAAGGTAAGATAAAAGTATATACTAAAATATTAGCGTAGGCTAGCGTACGTATACCTATTTTAGTGCTTATATTTAAGTAAAGGCGTATTAACTTATAATACTATTCCCTGCTCTAAAAAGCTTTATTTTTTAAACTTTATAATTAGCTTTATATATTCTTTACTTTTATATAGTAGAGTAAAGTTAGATACTTATAAAAATAAAACGTTTTTATTAAAGTAGTAAAACGTATAACTACTTAAATAGTAAGCTATAGAGCTATTTTTATATATAACTTAACTATTAGAGTTATAAAGCATAATAGGTAAGTATAGCTTATTTTATTTACTATTTATACTTTTAAGAGAGTCTTTTATACTAAGTTATATTACTTTTATAATTTTATTATACTACTTATCTGCTAACTATACCTTATTATTTATTAATTATCCTCTAATTATCTACTAATTATTTAATACTTATTTATTAACTATTTAGTTATTATTTATTTTAGTTAGTAATTTATTTATTATAAACTAAGTAATAGCTATTTATATATCGTAAGCCTTTAGAAAAAATATACTTAATTATTAAAACGTTTATAAGTACTATTAGTAATATTTTATAAAATATTTTTAATAGTTTATAGTATTAAAATAAAATTACTAGTTAGAATTATTATAGTCCTTCTACTTAATAAAGAATTTTAATAGGCCCTTATAGTCGGTATTTAGATTAATTATATATTTATTAACTTTATAGTCTAGTATTACTTTAATATTATAAATAAATAGTTTTTCTTTTATAGTAACAGGGCCTTATAGTTTTTATTATTACTTTAGTAGTAATATTATATTAATTAATATACTTCGCGAGCTTGATAAAGCCGCGGCATAATATAATAATAAGAACTTAATAAATACTAAACAGCTTAACATATAACGAGGCTATATATAAGTAGTGTAAATTTTAAACTTTTAAAAGTTATACTCCTTTCTTTTAGTAAAGATAAAATATTTTACTAAATATAGTAACGATCTGTTTATACTCTAATTATATATTTATAGATTAGTAACTACTCGTAATTATCTTTAAGATTATTAGTAATTACTACTTATAATTATATATAATATAGTTAGCCTAAAGCACTACTAGACGTATAAACTTTAAGACTAAAGAAAGTTATTAGACTATTACCTAAAGCCTATACGACTAAATATTTAATCTTTAAACTAGTAAGTCTAGTTATCTATCCTATACTCTATACTATATTATTAACTTTTACTTTTTAAAATTATATTTTACTATATTATAATTTTTATAAATTTTTATTTTAAAACGTCTATTACCGTACTAATTTTAGCTAGACGCCTATTATACTAACCGCTCCTAATAATAATATTAAATATAGTATAACTTTAAACTAAAATAAAATTTAAAATTAACTAGAATATAATCTTTCTATTTATATATAGCTTATTAACTAGTTCTATACTAACTTATACGTATATAATCTTTTAATAAAAAGTAGTCTTGTTAAATATATTATTCTTAACTATTTTAAAGTCCTTCTTAATATGCTGCTATCTCCTATAGCTATATATATAGTTATATATAAATCCTAAACTAATAGGATAAAGGCTATATAAAAGTAGATAGTTAATAAGAAAGAACTAAAAAATCTAGTATTATTAATAGAGCTAAAGGTAATAGAGTAATCTAAAAAATAAACTAATAGAATAAGATAGATTTATTAGTATACTTATAAAATGTAAAAAAAAAATAATTAAATATTATAAACTTTAAAAAGTTCTACTAGTACGCGTAAGATTAAGTAAAAAAATATTTTTATTCTTATTTAGTAAATATTACTAACTAAGTAGTAAATACTATAGGCGGCGTAGGTGCCGATAATAGTAAATATAGTTTCTTTTATTTTATAAGGCTACTAGATAAGCTAGATATATACGTAACTTACTTTAGTAGACTTTAGTAATATTATTATTTTAGTAAAAAGTTTAATAGATACTATAAAGGCTTAGTATAAAATTAAGTAGAAAAATATTACTCTAAATTATATAATAAGTCTATAATAATATTATTAATTCGCGGACTGTTAGTAAGCGGGATATAATACTATAAAAATAAAATATAAAAGTATAAATAAGTCTTTTATACTTCTATATAGAAGTAAGTAATATTATATCTTATAAATAAAATAGTTATAAGTAAAACTGTAAGTAAATATTTTTAAGCGTAGCGTAACTAGTAACGTTATATTTAAAAGTTTAACTAGTACTATAGTAATTATTTAGCTATTTATTATAAATATTAATAATTTTAAACGGCCTTAAGTTTTTACGTTTTAGGTTTTTAGAGTAATATATACAGACATTATATATATTAAGTATAATTTAATTACCTACGCAGATCTCTAGAATAGGTAGTTATTAATTATTAGTATACTTTTTTATTTTTACTTATACCTATATTAGTTCTAAACGCAGTTATTATCTTATATAGTTTATATATATAAAAAGTCTATTTATAACTTACGCGTTACGTATTATTTTTTATTCTTTTAGTAGTACACTAAAAGATTTAGTATATATATATAGTATATATCTATTTATAGTTTTAAATAGTATTATATCTATTAATATAATACTATTATTTACTTAAAACTCTATAATATATAATAACTTTATTTAGTTATTTTACTCGTAATTAATAAAGCAGCGTAAATAAGCTTTTAATATTTAATTAGTTATTTCTATCTATTTATTTATTTCTAGATCGAAAAGTAATAAGTACGCCTAAACGACGATCCAGGGGTACGAACGTAGTAAGGGAACTCTATTAAGTACTAAACCGTGTACGCAATAATTTATTTCTAGATAAAAGACTATAGATAATTTTAGTATTATATTAATCTTTTTATATAGTTATTTCTAAAACTAAAACGTAAATTACGTATTATAATTAGTTATTAATTTTAATAAGTACCCTTTTTTTTATTAAACGAACTTAATAAACGTTTATACGTAAGTTTTAGCATCTAAAAATATTAAAAAAAATATACTTTTTCTTTTTAGATAGTTAATTAATAAAAGCTATAATATATCTATAATTATAACTATTATAGTATAACTTAAATAATAGTATAATAAAATTAATAAATATACTAATCTATTAGGTATCTAGTATAAAAAGTAACTATAATAAGTTATACTTACTTTCGCGTTTTAATTTTACACTAATATAAATAAAACAGTTATATACGTATTACGTAATACTACTTATATAGTATAGTTAGTAATAATATTATAATAATTACGCGTATATTTTATACTTATTATTATATTTAGTAACGTAGTTATTATAGTATATTTATATAATATATATATAGAGCTCTTTATTATATAAAATAAAAACTCTATTATTAATATATAATAGATTTTTATTAAAATAGTAGTTTTATAACTTAATATAGATACCTTATTTATAATATAATTAATAAGGTATATAGTATACACCGCTCTCTATAATCTTAACTATAGCTTTAATAATATTATTATAGAGACTAATCGTATTAAGTAGCCCTAATAAGTTTATATTATTAGCGTCTTTATAATTATTATAAAGATTTAAAGTAGCGTTTTTATTTTAACTATTAAAAATAAGTAGCGTCTTACTAATTTTATAGATATATTATAATAGGCTTATAGTATTTAGCTCTAGTATAGTTATTAAAATTTTAGCTAAATATATAGTGTAGCGGGAACTATTATTATATATAGTATATATAAGTAAATTAAATTATTTAAAAAGTAAAAATACCTACTATTAGTGCTATATTTAATTATTAAGTATATTTATAAAAATATATTTAGTTTATTATATTAATATATTAGGTTTTATACTTTTCTTACCGGTTCTATATTTAATTATAAAATTAAATTTTCCTTCCCTCTAGAGTTATTACCGTAACGTTATATAACCCTAAACTAGCTATTTAAACTTTTACTATATTACGTTATTAACGTTAACTTTTAATAAACTTCTTACGCAGTAACTATAATAACTTTTTACTATTACTAATAACCTATAATCTTTTTAGATAAATAGTAATTAAAATATTAAAATATAATATAATACTCCCTATAGAATTTTTATAAAATTTTTTAATTTTTTTATAATAACTACTAACTCTCTAATAGTAAGCTTTTATATAACTACCTTACAGCGCTATAGCGTACTTTTTTTTTACTACTTACTATCTACTCTACTTTTACGTATACGTATATTCTTATACCTAAATAATTCTAATTATTTTAATAAACTTCTTTTACTATAATTATACTTCTTAACTTCGCGCTACTGTAAGAAATCTTTTTTTCTTCTTTTTTAAAGTATTACTATTACTACTATTATTACTATTATTACTACTACTACTATTATTACTATTATTACTACTACTATTACTACTACTATTACTACTACTACTATTACTATTACTACTATTACTACTACTACTACTACCGCCGCTGTTCTCTACCTTAAATAAAAAAGTCTTACTTCTCTTATATTATTATATTATAAAGTTTACTATATTGCCGTATAATCTAAAGTAGATTTTAATGTTCTTATAAATATTATTAAAACTAAAGATTACGTCTATTTTAAATAAAAAAAGGCGTATTAGAATTAAATTAGAATTAAAGATAATATTAACTAAAAAATTTAGCCTATTAAGTAGACTAGCCTACCGTACTACGCAAAGATAAAAGTTAAAATAGTCCTTAATATAACTTAGCTAGTTATTACTATTAGTAAAAGTCTATACTATATACTAAAGGTTATTTAGTAAACTAATTATTAAACGCTAAAACGCTAATATTATAGATATAATAATAATAATAAAAAATTTCTAAAGTTTAAGTATATAGTATTTATAGAAGAAAAAAAAGCTATTATAGTTATTATTTTAAACGTACTATATATTAAACGCGCTATATACGGCCTATAGTTTTACTTATAATAAATTATTTTTATTTTATAATTATTATCTTACTGTTATTATAGCTGCTGCTTAATAAATTATTTATTAAGTTATTACTCTACTAGCTGTAAAATTTAAAAAATTTTATATTTAATAGGCTTTAGGTTATAGCGCCTTTATATTTTTATCTACCTCTATATTAAGTAAGGACGTAGTATACACTAAGTCGATACAGCTCCTACGGATAAATATAAAAAAATAAAATTAAATTTTAAAAAGAACTCGACCTAATAGGCTTATTAATAATTTAGTTATTTAGTTATTATAAAATATTCTAAAGCTTTATAATTAAAAAAACAGTTTTATAAAATTAAGTGTACTAGTAAGTTTAAGTTATTACTCTTTAAAAATATCAATAATCGCTATAAGCTTTTTATTATAAATAGGGTAGTTAAGATTTACAGGTCTTATCTTTATTAAAAAGAAAATAATAGGTTATAGAATATTATCCTTATACTAAAAAGATATATTAGTAATAATCTAATTAAATACGTTAGTTTTTATAATTATATATATATTAGGGTTAAAATAAGTAAGTATTAAAATATTAATTAAGGCGCGTTTAAGCTATTTAAAAGTCTATTTTGTAGTAGGCGTTAATATAACTTTTTTTATAACGCTATTACATATTAGCTTAATTAGTAGTTATATAACTTAAAAAAAGTAGTATATAAATTACTAGTAGAAGTTTATAAACTTAATAAACGCTTAAATATTTTTAATAATTTTAAGCTACTACTACTCTATTATAGTTTTAACTTTAGCTAGATCTACTTCTAATTTATTTACTAATAGAATTATACTAAAACAGCTAATATATTAAATAGAGAATTTATATTTATTAATAGTAAAATATAGTCTAGCTTTATAGAGTTTATATAATATTTAAAAATAGTACTATTTATAATCTATATTATTTATAATCTATATTATTTTTACTAAAAATAATAATATTATCTAAGTACGTAGAGTAAAAGTTATTTAGATAACTATATAGTAGGTAATGAATATAATATTAAAAAGTACTAAGAGCGTTATATAGCATAAAAGGTATAATTATATATTTAAATAAACAAAACCGCGTAAGAAAAGTAGTCTTATACTTACTTTTTTTTAATTTAGATCTTATTAAATACTATAATAATATTAAACATAAAAAAAACGAGCGTCTTATTTATATAGGTAAATATTTTTATTAATTCTAGTAGGACGTTATAATTTTTAATTATAATATTATTAATACAATAATAGTTAATATATATATAAATATCTCTTTTAGGCGTTTTAATAACTAGTAGTAGAGTAGTAAATAGAAAGTTACTTTTATAAATATATTTTTTTACTATTTTAGTCTATATATAACTCTTAATAATTTTAGCTTTTTTATATAACGCTTTAAAATATTATTGTACAGTTAGTTAACTGCCTTCTTTTAAATATATTTTATAGTTAACACCTAGTTACCGCGGGGACAGCTCTATAACTTTTTTAAAATTATATAAATTAGTAATATAATAAAATTATTTTAGTAATTTTTACTTAATTTTATTAATTATAGAGTATAATTAATTAAGTTTTAAATAAAACTTAGTAAAGTTAGCTTAAGTAATAGTAGTATTAATATATTTAATTTCTATAAAAATTATATAAGTATATTAGATATTATCTTTATTATTCTTTATTTTAAGACGTATCTAGTCTTTTAGTATTATCTAAATAATAAAGTTTAAATTATAATAAACTATTTTTATAGTAGTGTTAGTTAAAATAATTACTATATTAATACTATATTTATTTTTTAATTTAATTATTTTAGCGTAACTATTACTATATTAGTTATATATTACTTTAATAAGTAGGGACTAGTATAGATAGTTACTATAGTAATAGTCTAACTTAAATACTATTATCTTTTTATTTTACTTATATAAAGGGTTGTAAGTCTTAAGCTAAAATTATTTAATTATTATATTATAGCTAATAATATTTATAATCTAGTACTAATTTTTATTAATATATTATCCGATTACTATACGTACCTTAGCTATATATATTATTTTATCTATAATATTACTATTAGTAAGTTTTAAAATAATAGGACTTTACGCTGTAACTATTTAGAGTTTATAAATACGTATAAAATTAGTACTAATAACCGATTTAGTATAGCTACTATCTAAAAGAATATACGTAGTAACTAATATTTTATTAAGTATATTAAGTTATACTTTTAGTTTTATTTAGACGCTATAAAGTGGCTTATTTAGTAAATTTTTATTATAATTAAGTAGATAATTTATCGTGCTATATACTATAGTAGTAGTATATTATTATATTTATAAATTATAAGCCGTATAGTAAGTATTACTTAATAAAAAAATAGTTATAAATTTAATTAGCTCGTCGGTTAATGTTACTCTATTATAAAATAATACTAAAAAGTATTAATAATCTCCTTTTTATATACAGGTAAGGGTTTTTAACAGTAATTATTTTTAGAGATTATACTTTTTTTTTAATATTTAATATTATAGTTACGGTTACGGGCATTGTTAATATTAGTATTTTAAATATTTATTATCTAGAGATATTTAGTAAGGACTAAGGCTATTAGACCCTTTTTATAAGACTTAAATTAATTTTAATTAGGCGTATAGCTAGGCTTTAAATAATATATATATACTTTTTTAGTTTAAATAGCGCAGAACTCCTTTAACGGGTAATAATTTAAGTTAATAGAAGAATTACGTTTATTAATAAAATTAGATTTTTTACTAGAGGGAGTACTAGCCTTTAAAATTTTTTTATTATTTTTATTATTTTTAATATTTTTCTTTTTAGGCTTTTTATAGGTAACGTTCTTAAGAGTTTTATATTAGAATAGTTATTAAACAAATTATACTTAAGTTTAATTAGTTAAGGCTATGCTTATTACGGTAGCTTTTAAATATTAATATAAATTAGTTTTAGTTTTAACCTTTATTAAATTAGGTTTTAGGTATATTTACGTTACTTTATTTTTAAAATAAGCTAACTATTTACTATAAAGTTTATTATTACGTTATTATAATTTACTAGAGTTAAATTCTATAAGTATAATAAATTATTAATTAATTAAACTAAATATTTTTATAAGTTATTATATAGTTATTATATACTCTAATATAGGTTGTCTACTATTATAATAGTACGGTTATAAATATAAATAAGTATATAATTTTTATGTACTTAATAAAAGTACTTAATATTAGACTACTTATTAGAAAAAAGCTTATATAATTATTAGAACTTTATTTTTATATTTTTAATTTATATATTTAGATTTTTATCGGCGGTACTACTAAACTTATTAATATCTTTTTATTTATTATTTAAATAATACTTCTTTTTAGAGGTAGTAGTATTAATAACTAATACTAGTATACTATTATATTACTACTAATCCTTATAGAACGTAGAGTAAGTTTTATTAAATAATATTAACTTTATATTACTATAATAAAAAAAACTATTAGTATTATTAGAGTTACCGCTACTATTATTATTAGAGAAATTTAAAAATATAAAATATAATAATAACTTATATAGTACTCTTCTCTACTTTTTACTTTTTTTTATATTTTTTATATTTTTTATATTTTTTATATTTTTTATATTTTTTATATTTTTTATATTTTTTATATTTTTTATATTTTTTATATTTTTTATATTTTTTATATTTTTTATATTTTTTATATTTTTTATACTTTTTTTATTTTTTATTTTTTTTAAAGAATTTATTATTAGCTATAATACTATAGAAAGCTTTTACTAATATTTTTTAAATATTTTAGTTTATTTTATAGTTTATACGCTTTTTAAATTACTATTATCGAGTATTACTTATATTTATTACTATATTAGATTATTTTATTAAAAGTCTTATTAGTAGTTAGTCGGCGCTATTATATAGTATTTACCTTTTTTTATAAAATATATACGTTATTTCTTACACTATTATGCTTTTAATAAATATAAGTAACTAATTAGAAGATACTACTAAGATTTTATTTTTACTAGTAATTCTACAGCTCTAGTCGCGCTATATTTATTTTAGTAATATATTATAGTTTTTATATTTTTACTTTTACCTATTTTATAAGTTTAATTATTTATTTAACTGCGTTTAGGTTACTACGTAATATACTCTAATAGTAAAAATATTTTAAAATAATAGTAAACTAATCTTTAAAGTATTTTATAATACTTACTTAAAAGTTATTAGTAACAGAGATAGTGATAATAATATACTTATTTATAAATTATTTATTAGGTAGAGTACGTGTTAAAATAAAGTATTTATACTTAAGTTTTGTTTTTTAAGTATTCTTTATTAATTATAATAGCTATTTTAATATATAATAAAATGTTAGCTTCTATAGTCTTAGCTTATCTAATAAATATTTTATAGTTAATTATAAAGCTATACTATAATTACTAATCTATTATAGATTAATTAGTAATAGTTATTACGTTAAAATCTTATTATTATTATTATTACTAATATTTAGTAAAATAGAGTACAAGACACTAAAACCACTTTAATAATAATTATTTTTTAAAGGTCCTTTACTAGTATTTACTATTAGATTTTTTTTTATTTTTTTAATAAGAGGGCTATTTATAAACCGTTTGCTAAGGTTATAAATAGTATTTAGTAATTTAGTAATTTTACTTTTATAGGGCTTTTATACCTTAAGTTTAAAAATAATATTTTTTATTATATAAGACGGTTGCGGCGGTAATAGTAAAAGTAATTTATTTAATTAATTACGTAATATATTATTAGCTAGCTTATATTAAATTAATTTTTAAATATTACTGTATACTTTTTAGTAGTACTATTACTAACCGGTTTTTAAATAGCGCTATTATTAGTCTATTTAGGTAAAATTTTTATATAAAATATTACTATCTTATTCGTATTAATAGATATTTTATATAATATAGAGAATTAATTTACTATAACTATATAATTAGTAAAATATAGATTTTTAGAATTTAGCGCTTACGTAGGTTATTATAAAATATTATTAATAAAGGTATAGATATACTCCTCTATTTTTAAAATCTCTTTTAGTCGTCCCGAGCTACTATAGCCACACTTTTTATTTAATTAATATATAAATATATAAAATATTATTTTATAAGTATTTTATTTATAAACGTAAAAAGACACGTAGATTATATTATAAAAAATTAAAAAAGTAAATATTTAATATTAATATTTAATAAGAATTAATATATAGGGAGCTAACTAGATATTTTAAGGTAAGATAAAAGTATATACTAAACCACTAGTATAGGCTAGCGCGGATATACCTATCTTAGCGCTTATACTTAAGTAAGGGCGCCCGGTTTTAATAGAGACCTAGAGGTTTTAGAGTTATAATAAGATAATTAATATAAAATATTCTATTTTATTTAGTTATATACTAAACTATTTATTTTTATTACCCTAGACCTGCTAGCTATTATCCCCTTATAGTCCTTATAGCCTAATTTAAAAAATTTTTTAGTATTTAGGTTTCGTGTACCTACTACGCTCTCGTAATACTATATACCTATAGCTCTATAATATACCTAGGGTTATTTAGCCTATTTTTATATAGAGCCTTTAAGTTACTTTACTATTTTTATATAAAATCCTTATTTAACTGCGAAAGTTTTATAAGTTATTAATCTTAGTAGTAGACTTACTAAAATAGTAGTTATATTTAGAGTAGTTATTACGTACCGCCTTATACCTTAAGTATTTAGTAGGTATTTAAAAATACTAGTAATACTAGCTTTTTATTTAATTTATAAGGCGTTCTGTCTCGTTATCTGTATCTTAGTTAAATCTTTAACCTTTTAGTAATAGCTACTATAAGCGTATACTGTTTTTTAGTTATACTAAATATACTATTATATAATATTATACTAAAGGTCGCGTAAGTGCTATTATTATTTTATACTAGTTATAAGAGGTTACTTATTTTAACTTTAACTTCTTTATTATTTCTTTTACTTATCTATTTAATATATACTTTTTATAGTACGCGCTACGAGAGTTTATATATCTATTACTAGTAAGTTATCTATTTTATAGTTTATTAAGTATATAGAAGTCTAGTACTATAGTTAATAAAATCTATTATCTTACGCGTTGCGCTGCGTACCGTAAATATAATATTTTTTTTCTCTTTTTTTATAAATGCCTATTTAGTATTAGTTATAATAGTAGATACGTAAGTATAAATTACTATAGAGTAATAAATTACTAAGCTATAATACTATTAAGTACTATTAAGCAGTTATTACGTGCCTGTCTTAGTACTATCTTTTCTAATTAGGCTTAGCGTAGTACCTTTTAAGAGCTGGTTGTTAGTTTATATAGTATATTTAGTACTCTTCTTCCTAATTAGATAGTTATTAATAGTAACTTTATTACATAAAAAAAAAAAAAAAAAAAGTAAGGGCGCGTTAACCTATAATAATTAGTAATCTTATAGCTACGGCGTATAGCTTAGTAATAATCTCCCTTTAATATTTATTCTTTAACCTTTTTTTAGAAATTATCTACTAAAGAATTAGCCTTTTTAATTCTATTATAAAATGTCTATTTCCCTTATTTTTTATATTTTTATTTTAGTTTTCTAATTTAAATCTAGCGTAAGCTTTATTTTTAATTAAATAATTTCGATTTTTATTATACCCGTTACGTATTAATTTTACTAAATAGATATATATAGTTTAGTCTAGGGGTAGTAGTTTTCGTATACCTTAATTTAGCTCCTATATTTAATTATTTAGATATTTAGTAGTAAATTAAATATAATAAAATATTACCTACTATAATTATATACTATTAAAATATAATTATAGAATTCTATTAGCTATTTTATGTATAAATAATAGTAGAGATTATAATATTATATTATAATTTATTATAATCTATTAATTACAGGGAGATAATATTAGGAAAGAATTAATCTAAAAAGTTACTATTTTTAAAAATAAATATACAATTAATTACTAAATATAAAAATACGGGAATTATACCGTTTTAAAGAAAAGGTTAAGAAGACTTATATAAATATTTTAGTTACTACTTATTTAGTGTACGTAATAAATTAATATTATCTAAATATAATATTTCTTTTAGCCATTTTTACGTTCCTATAACTTTTTAGTTAGTAAATATATTTAACTAAAATTTTAACTATACTATTTTAGGACTAGCGTTAGTTACATAACCTATTTTATTTTAATAAAATTTATAATATAATAATAAATTTATATAACTAGTAAAAATTTAGCTCTTACTTATATAATTACTAATTACATAATATATTCTAATATTTATTAACTTTTATAAACTTAAATTTATATTCTCTTAAAATAGCGCTAAATCTTTTAAAACTTAAATATAAAGTTAATTTACTTTTAAAAGTAAATAATTCTTCTTTTTTAATTACTACTACTTTAAAAAAGTTTTTTACTACTATTTATTACGCTATCCAACGTATTAAAAATAAAAAAAAATTAAAGAAAATAATTATAATATAAAAGAAGTTTATATAGGTGGTATAAAAAAGGTAACTAAAAGAAATAAAAGAAATATTAATAAAGACTGTACTAGAAATTTAAAAATAAATAATATAAGAATACTATTAAAAAATAATCTAAATATTATAAATAGATAAGTATAAAAAGTTTTAAAAAAGGGGGATTATATAATTAATAGAATTAATAAAAAATCTATATCTAGTAAAGAAAACGCTAAAAAAAAATTATAAAAATATAAATTTAAAAAAATTATATTATCAGATAAGTTAGTAATATAAAAGAGTAAAAATAGAAAAAAGTATTATAGAAAAAAAAGTAATAATAAAATATAAAAAGAACTAGCTATTAGCTAATTACAAAGTAATTAATTTTAAATTTTTAATATATTAAAATATATTACGTTTTATATATTTTTAACGTATAGTTTTATATTTTAATATTAATTATATTAATTATTTTATAGGCTACGATATAATATTCTAAGTTTAGGATACTATTTAATTAGAAGGTAAAAGTAATTTAGTATTTATTAAAATACTAAATTATATTATTTCTTATTCTAGTAAGAATTATATAAATAAGGTTTTTATATTTAAAGTTAAATTAAATATAAAAGAAAATAAGTTATATAAAGTTTTTTTACCTCTTTTTTTTACTATAATTATATATATCTATAAATATTAATATATTATATAATAATTATAATTTTTATATAAATATTATTTTTGGTTAGTAATTTTAGTAATATAACGCCCCTATTTATATAATAATAGATATTTTAAATTAGTTTATAAATAATAAAATAAAATTTTTTCCTTACCTAGCTTATAGCCCTAATTTAGCCACTAGAGAAAATATATAAAGTTATTTAAAATCTAGACTAAATAAAATTAAAAAGGCCAATTTAGGTATAAAATTAAGTTTAAAAAGTAGAGAGTTGTTTTGAAGAACTATTATAGAGAAGTAGAATAATATACTATAAAAAATTATTAATAATTATATTTTATCCCTCCCTAACTATAATAAAGTAGTTATAGAAACTAAAGACCACTATACTAGGTAGTAGTAATATATTATTTACTAGTGCATTATTAAATATTTAGAAATTTAACTTTTATTAATAATTATATAATTAATATAATTAATTAATGTACTTTATAAGCTTTATAAAGCTGCGGTATAATATAATAATAAGAACTTAATAAATACTAAACAGCTTAATATATAATAAGGCTATATACAAGTAGTATAAATTTTAAACCCTTAAAAATTATACTTTTTTTTTTTAATAAGGGTAAGGTGCCCTACTAAATATAATAACGCTTTACTTATATTTTAATTATATATCTATAGATTAGCAACTACTTATAATTATTTTTAAGGTTATTAGTAATTACTATTTATAATTATATATAACGCGGTTAGCCTAGGGGGTTACTAGATATATAAACTTTAGGACTAAAGGGAGTTATTAGGCTATTATCTAAAGCCTATATAACTAAATATCTAGCTTTTAAGTAAGTTTAGTTATTTATCCTACACTCTATACTATATTATTAATTTTTATTTCTTAAAGTTATATTTTACTATATTATAATTTTTATAGGTTTTTTTTATTTTTAAAATATCTATTATTGTGCTAATTTTAGACAGGCAACTTACTGTCTATTATATTAACTATTTTTAGTAGTAGTAATATTTTAAACTAATATAAAGTTTAAAATTAACTAAAACTATCTGCCTACGTATAGCTTATTAATAAATCTTATATTAATTTACGCGTACGCGACCTTCTAGTAAAAAATAGCTTCTTTAAATATATTATTTTTAGCTACTTTAAAGCCCTCTTTAGCACGTTATTTTATATAGATAGATTTTAAGTTAATAAAATAAAAACTTTATAGAAGTAGGCAGTTAATAAAAAAGGACTAGGAGACTTAACGTTGTTAATAAAGCTAAAAGTAATAAAGTAACCCTAGACTTAAACTAATAAAATAAAATAGATCTATTAGTACGCTTATAAAATTTAAAAAAAAAAAAAATTAACTAAGTATTATAAACTCCGGGAAGTCCCTTATTTTTATTTAATAAGTATTATTAATTAAATAATAAATACTGTAGGCGGCGTAGATATTAATAATAGTAAGTATAGCTTTTTTTATTCTATAAGACTACTAGATAGGTTAGGTATATACGTAATTTACTTTAGTAGGCCTTTAGTATTATTATTTTAGTAAAAAGTTTAATAAGTAGTATAAAAGCTTACGTAAAATTAGGTAAAAAAATATTACTTTAAATTACGTAATAAGTTTACGATAAAATTATTAGTTTACGATATTAGTAGGCGGGGTAAAATATAATAAAAATAAAATATAAAAGAATAAATAAGCCTTTTATACTTCTACTTAGGAGTAATAATTAATATAATATAATATAAAAATAAATTATATTTTAATATAATATAGTGTCTATTATACTATATATAATAATAATTTAATTTTATATCTTAAATAAAATATTATAATAGTTTATAGTAGGGTTCTAAAAATTTTCTAGGTTTACTAATTTTATTTTATCTTTAAATCCCTTAGTAAGCAACCCCTAAGTAGGTAAATTAAATATACTAGTCTTTTTTTTAAAAAAAAGTATTATTTTTGTAATTTTAGGCCCTATAACTAAAAAGTTATATTATTTTAAAAAAGATAACTTTTTAAATTAATATATTTCTAATATTACTCTACTGTAATAGTAAAAATAATAAGCGTTAAAAAATCTATATAATAGGTATTTTTAGTTAGTAGGTATATAGAAAAATTATATACTAAAATATAGACGGTATAATAGCCCGTAATAATTATAGTAGTAGGTTATCTAACTATAGTTATATTAAAATATAGTATAAACTAACTAATTGTATAATATTCTAGCAAAATAGTAATATTATAGAATAAAAATTTTATTTTTAAAAAGCCCTAATTTTAAAAAAAGTTTTATATAATTTTTATTATTATAAGTAGTATTATCTTTAAGTAATTTAGGCTTAAAGTTTAAATTTTAATAATGTTATTTTTATTGTATATTAGTAAGTATTAAGGCTAAACTAATAGAATTCGTATAAATTAGTAATTAAAATACTATTCTGTAAGTTTAACATTTAATATAACTTATATTATATATATATAGTTTTATAATATTATATATTTGTATATTAATCGAATAAAAAGTGTGGCTGTAGTGGCTCGGGGCGACTAAAAAAGATTTTAAAAAGTGAGGAGTATGTGTATACCTTTATTGTATAATATTATATTTATATATTAATTAAATAAATAGTGTGCCTGTAGTAACTCGGGGCGACTAAAAGGGATTTTAAAAAAGAAGGAGTATATATATATCTTTATACTTAATGTGTCGAAAAAGCCAGGATATAGTATTATAATTAAGAGTTTTTTTTTTATAAAGTTATAACTTACTTAAAATTATAGTATTAATTATTAAAAAATAATAATTTTTATAAAATAGTCTAATTAGTAAACTATATTAACTAAAATATTAATATTAATATTGAAATCTATATATATATAAAGTTATTTAAATTTTTAAAATTTTTTATTTTAAGTATATATAATTAATTTTATAATAATTAATAATAATATACTTTTATTTCTTTAATCTATAATATAATATTTAAAGCTTCTTAAATAATTTAAATTTTTTTATTTTTTTATATTAACTCTTTAAGCCTAGTTATATATTTTATAACATAAATTAATTTATATTTAATTAATTTAAAAGCTCTTAGTATATTTTAGAATAATAGTCTTAGTATAACTATAGTTAGATAGCCTACTTTTTAATAGTAACTATATAACGTCTAAACTAAACTCTAAGCTACTACTTTAGTAAACTAAGTAGGACTAAAATAATATTAAAATATATTTAGCCTTCTTTAACCTCCGTGCCTACCTATTATAAGTAGTATTTAGCTTTAGATATTTAGCTAGTATTTATCCTTTAGTTTACTATTTACTATTATTTTAAAACGCGCTAAAATAGCTACTATTAATAATCTACCTAAATATTTTACTATTGTCGCTAGAGCTAAATAGTCGCCTAATTATAAAAAGCGATTTCTTAAAGAATAACATAGGTGTAAAATAGAATAATATAAATATAAAATAGTAGAGTAGGCGTAGAATTGGACTAAAAAAAATGCGTAAAATAACTTTTTTTAAAGTTTTTTAACACCTATTATAGCTATATTTATAAGTAGAATTAGTTTTTAGTATTCTATTTAAATTTATTCTTAGCGCACAGTGTATATAATAGGGGTTTATCCTTATTTATACTAATATATTACAGGAGTAGTTTTATAATTATAGTTGGTTTTATAAGATATAAATTAGTATTTACTAATTCGAATATATTACTGCCTTAAATTTATCTAATATTATCTTATATAATTATTTGACTTACTAATATATGGCGCATTATATATCTTAGCGTTAATTATAATACGAATCCTATATTGCGCTAATACAAAGCGGGAAAACCCCTTACTATAAGGACCGTACGCTAAGAATAAATTAAGGTGTAAAACTGAAAACTAATTCTGCTCGCGACTGTATAAACTTTTTAGCGATAAAGAGTAGGGGTTCTAGCGATAGAGAGCAAAAATTCTGGCAGTAGAAAGCAAGGATTCCGGCGATAGAAAGTAAGGATTATAATAAAAAGTAAGACGCTAGTAATAGAAACAGGGATTCTAGTACCCATAGGGAAAATCCCTTGTCGTTCGGGAAAATATACCAGCGCTACGCAGCCTTCCTTACACAATTTTAGGACAGCTTGAACCATTTACTGCAGTCAGTACAGTCGTTTACAAAACCGGCTTCCCTAACCAGTAAATTTGTCGCTGCCCAGCTGACAAGCTCCCCTGTCAGCGTCTTACCGAATCTAGTCAAGCGCTCAGCGGTGGTCCCCGGGAGTTGATACTTGTGTTGGAAGCAAGGCCGCAATACAGTATTCTCGTTCCCAACTATACTATCTTGCTCTAACATAGGAGCGAAGAAGTAAAATAATTTTAATATGTTCTAAGCCCATGAACATGTCTATTTAGGGGATTCTTTTCAGTTACGTCCAATAAAAAATTAGTGCTGTGGCGCAGCTGCTTCCAGCCCAGAGCCTTGGCTGCGACTGAGCTCACGCCCGTCCAATCCCGCGCTTACAGCAGGCCAAATTCGTTACCGGGTTTTTATTTCTGAAGCACTCAAACTTAAAGCATAAACGCCAAGATTACCGCTACAAGCTCCGCCACTTCAGCTGAGAGCTTAAGAAGCGCAGCCGTTGAGTTGTGGCGGAGTCGACATAATAAGTCCAGCTGACCCATCTTCGATTGTGTGATTGGTTTGCTGGCCTTGAATATGCCAGAATGACCAATGAGCATGAGTATTGCATGGAAGGCCCGGGCTATGCCAGCGTGATATATTACGAGAGGTTCATTCCTGCAAAGGCCGCAAGCTAATTTGAGATGATAGTAGGTTTGGATACTTCGGATATCTACTTGCGCAGTGAAATTATTTGAAGTACGAGAGTGATGAAGAGACGTCGCTAGGGATTACTTTGGCATAGAACACATTACAGCATCTACGTGGAGATGGAACGGAAGCAGAAAACCGAATATCAAGCCCGAGAACAACCTTCCGGCAGAGAATCGAGGTCAAAGGTGAAGCGGTTCTGGTCCAAAAGTGGAAAATTCACACGTCTGATGGTATTCCTACTCATCGGCCTTGTCTTTCTGGCCATGATCGCCTCCGCCCTGATCGTCTACACCGCCAACAACGATCCCGTCGCGTCATGGTCGGTCCCGGCAGCCGTTCTGCTGGCCGTCATGTCATCGTTGGTCAACATCTGCTTGGCGACGGTTTTGTCGTTCGGCGTCACAGTCAGCTGGTGGCGAAGTGCGTCGCGAGGTACCACGTTGAAGAGCTTGCATCTGATCTGGGAGCGCGGCATGGGCGCGACGTTTTTGCCAGCCATAATATCAGGATACGACACGCGCAGAGTTGCGGTCGTAGCGATCCTGGTTGCGGCAATCAAGTTTGCGAACAATCCATTACTGCAAAATGCTCTAAGGACGGAGAGAAAAGAGGTGGTAGAAACAATCCCGATGCATATTGGAATGGCTGACCGGATTCCGGATGGGTATTTTGGGACTCGAAAAGGCATAGTCGAACCATATAAGAGTTCAACGACACTTAGAGACACTGGTGCTAAAGCACTTCGGGGCTGGTATCTAAACCAGACCGCGTTCAGCATTCCCGCACACGTACGGATTCTCGAAGAGTGGGAAAAGATTTGTCCGAGGAATACGGCGGACACTTGTGGCGGTTTCGCTTGTCCCGTTAATAGTACCTGCAAGACAATGGTCCGCACCGCCGGAATAAAAGTAGAGTGCGAGACAAGTAACAGAACGATTGATCTGCGAAAGCATATTGGCAAAAGCGTTTTCAACATTTCAATCGCTCTAGCCAGACATCCTAACGATCCTGGTCTACTTCTCAATACCGGATATCTTACGAATGTCAACGAGTCCTGCTGGGGTGTGCTGGAGTTCGAGAAGTGCTTAATCCAAGCGGCAACGGTGGACATTCCTATCACTCTTGAGTGGTCCGTCGTCAAGGCTCATGGAGAACCACGAAATGTTTCTGTCTATTACTCTGATGGTGACCTTGCAGATGCCCCGAAAGGTACCAAGGCTGGTCCTCTTTCCGGCATCGAGTACGCAATTGGTGGCTTCTTACAGTCCCTTTCCACACTAGAGGCCATCGATGCTGTCACATCAGACATTATTGCCACGACCTTTTGGTCACCTAAGCGGCACCCGGGGGATTGTGCAAACGAGTACCTTCGACCTACCCGGCACGTAATCCTCGCCATGCAGGAGTTCATGGCTTATGCCTCGATCTACACCGCTAGAATTTCCAAAGGCACATTTGACCAGAACGTCACAGCGGAGAAGTTCACCTCTGTCACTGTGTACAAAGCGGACTTCCGGTATCTGGGTGCCGCTCTGGCAGTCATGTTTGTTGGGCTGTTGGCTGTTGTGATACTTCTGTGGGACTGGTGGAGTCTCGATCGATTGAATGTAACACTGAGTCCTGTGGAAACGGCAAAAGCCTTTGCTGCGCCAATTTTGATGTCTCAAAAACAAAATTCTGGAGATGTGGAAGTCATTTTAAAACAGAAGGGTCACCTGAAAGTTAAATATAATGGCGATGTTATGGTTGCGACGGGTGTTGGTGACGGAGCAGATGTGGAGCTGAGTCTGCTGGAGGAGCAGAATCCGTGATATCGATGGGTCTGGAGCTATGATAGGACTGTCATTTCCTTCTTCTGTATACTGTGTAAATTGTGCGTGCTTACTCTTATCCTATTCACAAGAGACATTGGACTGAACCCTAAGATATCAATAATACTGCAATGAAAAATCGACGCCTACAATACACTAGCTCAACTCCCAAGCACCGCCGTTGGGCGCTTGACTAGATTTGGTAAGGCGCAAACAAGGAGCTTATCGGCTTAGCAGCGAAAATCTTTGAGCGTCGGACTTGGAGGGGAAGCCGGTTTTGCAAGCGACTATATTTATACGTCGATCTTACCGTCTAAACTAATATTAATACGGGGCGACCCTTTTTTTTTTTTTTTTATAATAAAGTTACTATTAGTAACTATTTAATTAGGAAAAAAAATATTATATATACTATATAACCTAACGACCGGCTTTTAAAGGTACTATACTAAGCCTAATTAAGAAAGATAGCGCTAAAATAGGCACGTAACAACTACTTAATAGTACTTAATAGTATTATAGCTTAGTATAATTTATTACTTATATAGTAACTTATACTTATATATCTACTATTATAACTAATACTAAGTAGGTATTTATAAAAAAAAAATATAAAAAAATATTCATTTATAGTACGTATTATAGTAGTATTTAATAATTAATATATATACTTTTAACGTACTGTAAAATAGTTTACTAATAATATATATATAAATAGTTTACAGCGCGCGCTATAAAATATATATATATACTTTACTAAATAAATAAATAAGTAAAAAAAATAATAAAAAAATTAAAATTAAAATAAGCAACCTTTTATAACTAGTATAAAATAATAGTAGTACTTACGCAACTTTTAATATAATATTATATAATAATACGCCTAATATAACCTAAAAGTAGTATATAATTATAGTAGCCGTTACTAAAAGACTAAAAATTTAATTAAGGCATAGATAATAAAATAAAACGCCCTATAAATTAAATAAAAAGCTAGTATTACTAGTACTCTTAAATACCTACTAGATACTTAAAGTATAAAATAGTATATAATAGTCCTAAAAAGTCTACTATAAAGACTAATAACTTATAAAACTTTCGCAATTAAATAAAAACTTTATATAAAAATAGTAAAATAACTTAAAAAATTTATATAAAAGTAGACTAAATAACTCTAGATATATTATAGAGCTATAGGTATATAATATTATAAAAGTATAGTAGGTAGACAACGCCTATATACTAAAAAAATTTTTAAATTAGAGATAATAGCTAATAGGTCTAGAGTAATAAAAATAAATAGTTTAATATATAACTAAATAAAATAAAATATTTTATATTAATTATTTTATTATAATTCTAAAACCTCTAGGTCTCTATTGAGACTAGGGGCGACCCTATAAATATAACTAATAATATAAGCTTTAACCTATAAAGCTTATTTTATAAAAAGATTTTCTAGTATAATAGACAGGAATCTAAAATACGCTTATAAGGTTTAATTTTATTTTAAAGTAATACTTTACTTTACTATACTAATTTAATTTAAATAGGTGTTAGGAGCTTAACTCGTAGCTCTAAGTCCTATTTAATTTATATTAGGTTTAGGAGAACACAACCTCGGCGATAAGTATATTTAGTCTCGAATATTATTCTTTATTACACCTAAAAACTAATCTAAGTAACCTCTAGCTAATAGCTAACAGTAATTCTAGTGCCTAGAGCTGTAAAGCCCAATAGCCTAGATTAGGGATCTTAACAACACTATTATTTCGGCGCTAGAGGTGAAGCTCGTAACGGCGCGTTTGGCGGTTGACTTTCTTTCTGCTTCCCCCGGCGCGTTTCGCGTCTGGCGGCTTAGCGCCGGGGATAAATGGGGCCAAACGCCGCTGCAGGGCTGAATGCTGCATCGTCGATGCAACAAAACGCCGTCCCTCCAGCAGCCACGCTCCACGACGGCCCAACCCCCTCCCCTCCATGGCGCAGCCGCTGACGCCCTTCTGGCCCATCTTGGCCGGAAAGTCGGACGGTCAGGATGTGGTCAACCAGAAAGGCGTAGTCCTGCGCAACGGCCCCACGCAGAAGCAGCTCAACCGCACGCCCAACGACCAGGACTAGAGCGACTACTACCGGCTAATTAAGCGCAACAAGCCCAAATATATAGACTATTACAAGAAGATAGGCGGCATACTACTACGCGAGATTGGCGGTAAGCCGTATAAGGGTAAGTGGACGCAATATATCCTATAGGACTTCCTAACGGCTACCGGCTGTACAAGCACATCAAGTCCAAGGTCAACGGCGAGACCAAGGCGGTCAAAAGCCACTCGGGCGGCGGCCACGACTGCCAGGACGTCTACTTGTACGGCTACCCCACTGGCCCCCGCAAGCACTTCCGCAGCCCCATCGAGTTCTTCCCGTATCTACTGTAGCTCTGCACCGGCGAGACGAGCGACTACCAGAACTGCGCCTGTCGCATCTGCTCGCTCATGCAGCTTGACATCGAGAAGCCTGCTCCCGCCGTCAAGCCCGAGCTGAAGCCCGTCGCCCCGCCGCCCGTCCGACGCTCCAGCACCGGCTCTGCTCCCACCAACATCGCCGCCGCTGCCGCCCCGTCGCCCGAGGCTGGGTCTTCTCACACCCACTTCTAGAACCGATTCTTAATACGCCTATTAGACCTATACTAAACTCTTATATACTATCTAGCTACTTTTTAAATAATAATTTTATTTAGTAAGTATTTTTTTTATACTTTTTATATTTTATTATTATAAATACCCTATTTTTTAAATTTAATAAAATAAGGTTTTATATCTAAATATTCTACTATTATTAATATAAAAATATTCTCTATACTAGCTATACTAGTAATAGCGAAATAATTATTTTAATTTTATTATTTTATTATAATACTAAGTCCTATTTAGGCCTAAATATTTTTAATATTATTTTAATAATTTATAGTACTTTTATATAGCTATATAGTTTACTTATATTATTATTATTTATTAATTTTTATACGGCCCTACTATAGAGCTTAAAAATAATATAAAAAAACTTTATAAAACTAACTTTAATTTTAAAAATAGTCTTAAAAGAATATTTATTTTATTTAAATTAGTAAAAAAAAACGAGGGATCTATATATTTTAGTATAGTATTAATATATACCTATTGCGCTAAGGGCGCTCTAAAAAGCCTTTTTGCTGAAGTCCACCATCACCAGCCAAAGCCCCCGCACGCGACCCGCCACCCCGAACGCTGCCCCCAATGCCGCCCTCGCACCCCAGATCAGACCACCCCCGCGCCTCGCGTCGTCGCCGCTCCCCCAGCCCCGCAGCCTCGACCAGCAGGTCGAATCCCAGTACGCCAAGATTATCGCCCGCACCGGCGAAGTTGTATAGTTCTTTCGCCCCTCTACGGTTGCCTAGGGCTTACTATAGTTATAGAGGTAAGTATTATTAATTTGCTACCTTTAGAGGTAATACTAAAAATTATTTTTTTAGCTAAAACTTATTTAATTTATATATAAAATATATAATATAAGTATAAAATTTTACTATAAAAAGAAAAGTTTTTATTCTTAATTAATATTTTATATAGTAACTTTTAGTTTTAATAACTACCTTTATACGCTTAAGTATACTTATAATAAAATTCTTAAAGAGTTTTTTAAGAATAATATTTTAGGCTTATTATAAAATAAATTTTAATTTATAGCGCGTTAATTTAGTATTAATACCTATAGTATACTTAATTTAATTTTTTATTTAATACTAAACTATTTTAAATTAGATTTAGATTTAAGCTATACGCGGGCTATTTTACTATAAAAATAAAACTTTTATATAGTATAGCAGTTATACGTTAATTTTTATAGGTAGAGGCGCTATTTTATATAAAGAAAAGCTGCGGCTTTTATAATAAAATATAGTAATATATAATAGGTATAATATACTTTTAATAAGTAGGCCTATTAATAGTATTTTAATAAAACTTCTAAATAAGCGCTAGGCCTTTTTTTATACTATAAAAGCTACTTTAGAATATTTAGTTATACTTATATAAATACTTCTAAAATATATAAATAGTATTAAATTCTTTATAGGCTTTATATATTATCTATTACTTATAGTAGTAATTTAACTAAATCTAGCTTTTATTTATTTATAATATATAACTTTATTATTTAGAGGTTTAATATATATAATCTTTTATAAAGCGTAGGCGTACTAAGTAATTAGTTTTTAATATTAATAGCTTACTATAGGTGACGTAATATAAATAGTTTTAATATTTAAGAGTAGCTCTAATTTAATATTATAATATTTTTAGGTACTAAAAAGTAAGTAATAATTTTATATAACTTATAAGTCTATTAGTTTAGCTACTAATAATAAAGAGCTCTATTTTATTAATATTTTTTTTAGTATATTTATAAGGGCGCCTAGGGCGCTTTATAAAAGTTACTTAAGTAAAGTTAGTAATTTAGTATACCTAATAGTAGGTAAGGCTTAAAAGAGCTTATTAAATATCTATAAAATAGAATTTAACGTCGCGAAGTACCTAAATAGTAAAATATTAGTTATAAGTTATATTTTTAGTTTTTTTAGTGTTATTAAAGCGTTAAAAGCGTAGTAAAAGTATTATAAAATTAAAAAGTTAAAGTAATTAATAAGTAAGATTAAAAGTATTTTTAGTTTTAAGTAAAAAAAGTACTATTATATAGCCTGTACTTACGCTAGTATTATCTAATTTAGTTAAATATAATTATAAAAGTAGCTAAAATACTAAATTAGATTTAGATATTTATATAGGCCTATATTACTCTATTAATACTAGTATTAATATTAATATTTTTATAAAGCTTCTATAGCCTTTTTAAATACTTAGGATTTTTTTTTACTATATAAAATACGTAGGAGATTAAAATTTACGTTATATTTATAGGCTAAAGTATTTTATTAGGGTAGCGTAGAAACTGATAGAAAATATAGCGAATTAATAATACTTACCCCTATAACTATAGTAGGCCTCGTTGTCCGTCACCGGATTCCCCGGGGCAAGCCCACCGACCGCTGCTACTCCGTCCAGCCGCTCTCTTACCCCTTCAATCAAGCCCCGCAAGAGCTCGTAACCTCGGACCAGAACCTAAAGCCCTGGCTCGTCTGGTCGGCCCCATCGTGCACCTATGCATATCTACAGCAAAACTCCCGTCTCGCCTACCACGAGGTCGACTAGTGTACTCTATTGTCTGGCCATTAGGGCGATAGTGTCGCTGACGTAAACGCTTCCATTCTCGCGGCCAAGGCCATTAACACCACCTACACACTTTTCGGGCTCCTAAAGACAGTGCCCCAAGGGGGCATGGAGGAGCGCCACTACAACAGCATCTATCTAAGCGCGGAAAAGATTTAGGCCGGTAAGCCAGTGCGCCTACGCATTACCATTGGCACTGATATCTTAGTCGGTACTAGTATCGTCGAAAAGGTCATTCCGGGGCCTCCAAATCAGCCCAACGCTAGCGCCTCCAGCACCGGGTTCCGCGGAAACGTCTATTCATACAACACCCTCCCAGCCCCCAACCCCAATTCTCTCCCCCAAGCGCCATTAAGCAACAACATCCCCATTCGTATGCGCGAAGACTTGCGCTAGCGAAATCAGACTCTTGTCTTAGCCACGCGGTCGCTCGCGTACTAGAAGCTTATGCATACCAATACGTCCATTAACATAAAAGATGTCAAGGACCGCTAGTACAAGACAAGCCTTCTCTTTGTCAACTTTTTCACCAAGGCAATCAAGAACAACGAAGGTACAAACGGTGTTTGGATGAATGCACGCGGTGACGCTATGGGCGTAGGCAAAGCTGCTGGTACCTAGCACCCGAACCACATTGCTGCCTTCGGCGCTGCTATACTAAAAACAACTTACGTCGTCAATGGTCTGGATGCGCCAGACGAACATAATAAGGCTTCCTCAGCTACTATGCCGAGGGTGGAGCTTGGTATGGATTCCGTGGGCAATAATGGCGCCTTTGCGCTCGACGACTTTATGAACTTTGACAAAGAGGGGGAAGATGGAGGTCTACCGTTCGGACAGACCTTTCCGTTCTGATGTCTATCGACTATTGAAGATTATATTAACAGTCCACCTGTATCTTCCACTTAGGGTATCGTATCGGGGCAGGCTGCAGGCTGGGACAAATGCACGAACGTCCGTTTTCGACTCGCTGGCATACAATATCACTGCAGTACCAAACACGTGGGCGCCGCAGACCGCACTCGAAATTTGGCTGGGATGAATAATGGACGCGACTCTCGATCCCAAGTGGAGCAAAAAGCGTGGCGTCTCAAAGAAGACGAAAGAAATTTTGGGAGCTAGCTTGGCAGGAACGAGCAAACAGCTTATCAGGAGAAAGAGAAGGTCACGAAGCATGATGAGTTTGGCAATGATGCGGCTGCCAACGTAGGAACTGAAATCTGCAAAGTATGATGTGTATAACAACATGTTATATTAATTATATCTGGTGATGTTTGAATGATTTTACTTCACTACTCTTGTATTGGTTTACGTACGCAAGCATTGGTAATGATTCCGGTCAGCTGTGGACATGTCTGAGCGCAGCGCTCGCAGTAGACTGTGGTCGGAAAGTGTGGAAAGGAGTTATCTATCATGGATTCAGAATGGAGACACATGTCGCTGTCTTGCCAGCTATGGTGGTCGATCTGAAACAAACATTTTGACGGCGATGTCAAGTGTCGAAGCAGGTTCATGTCCACGCTCCAGTGCTTTCCTCAGGCTGGACGAGCGGTAGAGTGTCTTGACGGCTTCATTCGTGGATGATCATGATGTGAGTAGAATATAATGGCATAAAGG
Organism: Pleoardoris graminearum; assembly: GCA_030770415.1. Classification (NCBI taxonomy): domain Eukaryota; kingdom Fungi; phylum Ascomycota; class Dothideomycetes; order Pleosporales; family Didymosphaeriaceae; genus Pleoardoris; species Pleoardoris graminearum. The sequence goes on from JASEKS010000327.1 coordinate 80,340, forward strand.
AGTAGTTAACAGTCAAGCATGAAGTTTCTCACAGAAGTAAATTGTTAACGCGATGAATTTGCCTAAGTTCGCACAGATGTGAAAGAAATTCATGTCCAAAGCTCGATTCAAAAACACCTCAAGTTAAAAGGTATCTTGAAGAAGGCATAGCACGCAGTTTGCGTCTTTCGGATGGTTTCCAGGTAATGTCGGTAAGTCTTCCTGAGAGCCTTTCGATTTGGGTGGGTGGCTTTGCTCCCTTTGACAGCAGATACTTTCCAACACCCCACCTGACAGAAACGGTAGACATATGTGCAAGTACTCTCTTGCCACCCTTTGGATGTGCATCCGGGTCAACGCCTGCCTCTTCAACGAGCACTTTCACCACAGGGAGGTGACCCTTAACAGCTGCTTGTGTCAGAGGTTCTAAGAGACCCAGACGAGAAGATCGGTAGACGGCTCGGGCATTAGCTCCCTCTTTGAGCAATAGCCTGACTATTGTAATATAGCCCATCATTGCAGCTGCATATAGTGGCGTTCCCCAACGGCCCTCATACTCAAGTTGGGTTTTATATCGACCAGTGCTCAAAAGGTAGGTAACACATTGTTCGTTCCCACTATCCGCAGCAACATAGAGTGCACGTCCGTTGTCCTCAACGTTGTAATCGTGAAGAAGACGGATGGCGTGGAAGTTCCTAAGTTGTAACGCCTTATCGAGTACATGTTCTCTTTGCTGAACTTCGTTGGGGTCCGCACCAGCGTCAAGAAGAACGTGGAAGATGTCCATATCATTCTTCCCGAGAGCGGCACACAAAGGACTTATATGTTCACTGTATTCGTTATCGGCGCCGTAGAAGGCGATGAGGAGGCGAATCATCGCATTGCGAACAGTGGTAGCCTCCCATGTGTCGCCCTTCTCTGTGCTGCCGTAATCGCACAAGAGACCCATCATCGGCAACAGGCGCACGCTCCCAGTTATTCGTCCAAGGTAATCACGTTCTGCTCGGGGAGGTTTCAGACCGTTGTAGAGGAGCACATGAAGTAGTGTGAGGAAACCGCTGCCTTGAATATTCAGGATGAGGTGGGCAAGATGCGGGTGAAATTCTTGAATCCATTTCATGAAAGGAGTATTCTCTTGGATGGCTGTCTTAAAGTTATTTGGAGAATGCCAGGCAATTGGTTCGAGGTGTGGCAGGTTGCCTTTCAGGTCGGTTACCGGCCACTCCGGTAGTATCAAGCTCTGAAACAGAGAAGGATTGATGGGACGAACGAAATACAATTCTCCGGCCGACGATGATTTATTTCCGGACGCTGGTAAACCAGAAGCAGATAATCGATTGCTTTCCGTTGTACCTTGTTGCTGCTTCGACGATGTGGCTTCGGCGAACGTTGGAATTTTTTTCAGACCGTGTGACACTAGTAACCTACTATCAGGGCTCTTTGGTACTTTAGATGCACGTCGAAAAGGATTTTTGAGTTTTAGAGGCTTTGGCGACGAAGTAGAACTATGCAGGTCTGATGATGAATGCGAGGTTGGCAATTTGGCAACGGTTGGTGAAGTCCTGGTGACCGGTTTGGAGCGGTCGTTCGCTAATCCGTCATTGGATAAGGATACTTGTTCACTACCCGATCCGGAGTTCACAGCGCAACATACACCGCAGTATGGATTTCCTGCATCGGCTCCGCGAGCCTTGAAGGTCGAAAGCATGTGGTATATGGCAGCGGCGCGAGGTCTCTCTGTGACAGACTTCGAAAGCATAGCCAGCGTTATCTGCGATAGGCTGCGGCCCGATCCTTTTGGCCTTGGTTCCTGGAGCCTCTTCTGGATCCAATCCGTCACAATCTTTGAATTTTGGTAAAACGATTTCGATCCTGAGTGTCGGACAAAAGCTTCCCTTAGTTCGTTCACACTCATCCCGTGCCTGACAACAAGCATCTCCATGAACACACATCCAAGCGACCAAATATCCGTGGCCGAGTTCCGTTTTTGGAACCGTTCGGCGACCTCCGGTGCGCAGTATAGAAGAGTCTTTCCCGACTCCTCTGTTGTTGTGCTTCTTGAAAGATGTTCCCAGTCGAGTGAGATCCCAAAGTCCGTGAGGTAGACCTGTTTTCCTTTGACCAAGATGTTGGCGGGTTTGATGTCACGGTGTCTGATTTTGTTTTGATGTAGATACATCACGGCGGCAGCGAGGCAACCATAGAAGGTACCAAGGGTAGGTAGATGGCTCTGATGACTTTCTGCACGGACGAGGAATTCCGCGAGGTTGCACTCGGCCACGGGAGACATAAGGAGACCGAAATTCGTACGGTCTGTGTAGCTACCAACCTAAACTTGTTAATCCTTGTTTTTACATTCTTTGACCCATTTGACATACCAGCTGGACGCAATGCTCATGCTCAATACGTTTGAGTACAGTCAGCTCGTTGAGGAACTCTTCCTGAGCGCTCGTGGATACTTGTGTCCTGATAAACACCTTCCTTGCAAAGAGCTCTCCGCTATAGGGACTACGGACTTGGTCGACTTGGTAGCGCCCTTGACCAAGGGGTCCAAGGGACTCGTAGGGAAATAACGAGTCTTTATGTATGTTGACATGGTTCTGCTTAGCAAGTCCCCTTTCAAGGGCGAGTGCGGTAGTCAAAACAGCGTTTTGCCTCTCAATGAAGTCGTCTCGCAATGTTCCCAAGCTTCGTGGGAGCTGCGACGTCTTATAAAAAGGCAGACATAGGTCGGTGAGACCTAGCCGGAGGAAGTCTTGCATTGCGTCAACCCTACCAAGCAGGCGTAGAACCACGTATATCCTTGGATTGCTGGCACAATCAGGGAAGCCTTCTGCATTCAGATGAGCTGATATGTCGAGAAAATCGACGTCGGAATAGGAGTATCTAGAGCTTTTCTCGGGGGGGAAGAAGTCGTTCAGGGATCCCTCGAGCGACGCCATGTTGATGACACTCTCGGCACTGGCCAGATGCCGTTGTAACTCGTAGTCCTCACTCTGTTATGGAGCAGCGGAGGACATAGCCTTTCGATGTGGTCGATGAAAGAGCAGAGGTAGAAGGCTGAACGTTGATCGCGACGAGGCTGAGCTGTAGGTCTGCTGACTTACGTTATGCCGACTGGTGAACAACGCGAAGCTTCAGCCTCGGGACGTCATTGGTCAATCTCTATCTACTATAATAAATAGATTAACTCGGATCCGCCACGACCGTGCTGCACCCTTTGGAAATGGTACCGTTCAATGCGTACCAACGGCCTCTACATAATTCTTTTGCTCGCGTTTTATTCCGGCGTCTATAGCCCTTACTATTGCCCTCTAAAGTCTATATTTTTTCGCCGTGTGCACTTTCTATCTATGCGAAAGACCCTTCTGCGTTAAATTAATAATAGCCCAGGCCCCTCTTTCTAACTATTTTTCTGCTAATAAACTAAATTTTTTTCCCAATCTTTCTATTATATTAGCTATTAATCCTCTATACTACGCTATTGTCCTTACTAGTAGTAATACTAGTAGGCTATTAAGCCTAGACTAGCGAACGGGTTAGGGTCACACAGACCACTTAGGGTCGTATATAAGTAAGAATAAGCGAGGAATATTAAAGTCTTTTTTAAAAAGTATTTACTAACTTTTTAACTATAATTAATTAGATAATAGTATAATAATAAATGTTTTAGCGCATGGGCTAAATTTAAATTATAAATTATAAAAATAATACTTTTATTTACTAGATTCTATACAATTTAAAATTTAAAGAGGAAACCTATTTAAATTTTAATTTATATAGAATCTAGTAAATAAAAGTATTATTTTTAATTTATATATATAAAATATAGTCTTATATTTATCTTATATAAAAATTTTATAGTTATATTTATTGTTATTACAAAGTTATTAAAGATTTTTTAAAAGATTTTTAGTGATCTTATAAAATATAGCCCTAGGTTTATAATTCTAACCTAATCTCAACCCCGCTAAATTTACTAGCGTAATTAAGCCGCTAGACTTCCCTCTTATTTTAAACTAACTATTATTAGTTATATTTCTTTACGTTTATCTGTAGAAGCTATATCGACTTAGTATATACTATATCCTTACTTAATATAAAGGTAGGTAAAAATAAAAGCACTATAACCTAAAGCCTATTAAATATAAAAATTTTTAAATTTTATAGCTAGTAAAGTAATAATTTAACTAATAACTTATTAGGCTATAATAGTCTAAAGATAATAGCGCGTAAGTAGAACTATAAGTAAAACTATAAGTAAAACTATAAGTAAAACTATAAACCGTAGAACTATAGGCCGTATATAATATATTTAAATTACGTTTTTCTCTCTCTTCTACGCTATATAGAACTTTTTAAAATATTTTTTTTTCTTCTTCTTCTTTTTTAGATTATTATAGCTAGGAGGACTTTAAAACTTACTTTTAGGCGCCTAATAATTATAACTAACCCTAGCTAGTTAATAGTAATAACAGTAATAATAGTAATAAGAATAATAATAATAATAATAATAGTAATTTTAACTTTTATTAAAAATTTAAACAACTAGCAGAACTATATTAAAAAATTATTTAAAACTAAAGTATTATTGTAAGCTTATAGAAAAAACTAGTCTTTTTAGAAGACTATCTTTTTCTATTAATATTTTTAATTCTAGGTTAGTTACTATATAGCTTTTTATTCTTAAATATAAAGTAATTTTTAATCTTAATAATAACTTCGAAAACGGCTTATCCTTATATAGTAATATAATAGAGCTAGTAAAATAGTAACTTAAAAGTACTAAAAGCTTATTAAGCAAGATAGAAGATAATATACGCTTAAAAATAAGTAAAAAAAAGTTTTTTAAAGCAGCCTAAGAAAGACGGGTATAGCTCTAAAAAAAAAAAAGCTCTTAAAAGTAGTTAAAATTATTTATATATACGTATAAATAAACTACTAAAGTTAATTATATAGAAGCTTACTATTAAAGAGTTAATAGTTATTATAAAAAAACTAAGAGATTTTATAAAAAACACTATACTATATTTTAATATTTTAATTACTGTTTATCTAAAAAAAAGTTATAGGTTATTAGCGCTAGTAAAAAAGTCGTTATAGTTACTATATAAGAAGCTTATTAAGAGTTAATTAATTACGTAATATAATAAAAGTTTAAATAATTAGTCTAGAGTTGTATAACGTTATAATAATAATACTAAAAAAAGAAATTATTAGTTATATATTATTCTGTTTATTAAGCTTATTACTTATTAACTACTTTTTATTTAAACTATAAAGATACGTATTAAAAGTCTTTACTTACTAAATAATAGAGATATATTAGTAATAATTTTAATACAGAAACTATACTAAGGTAATATAGTTTTTATATTATAATTTTTTATTAAAATATATTCTCTATATACTTAATTAAGTATATTTAATTATTTAATTCTATTTTATTATAACTTTTTATAATATTTTTATTTAAATTTTTATTATTAGTTTTAAGCCTACTAATATATCTAGTAATAAGATTAATAAGTTAACTAAAATTTCTACCTAGACGATTAATTTAATATATAGTTAAATAATTATATATATTTTATTAATATTTTATAATCTAAAATACTAATAAAGTAAACTAAGATTTTTAAAAAAAGCTGTTACTATAATATTATATATACTAACTACTACGAATAAGAGTAGTTTTTATACTAATATTATTAGTATACTTAGCTAATATAAATTTAATAAACTAGTTATATTTATATAATATATTTATTAAATAATAAATTTAAAAAAACTAAATAAATAGAAAAGCTAAGATTAAAAAAAATAAAATTAACTTAATTAGTATTATTAATATTACTATTATATAAGTAAAAAAATAAAGAATATTATTTAGTGTAATAAAATATTTATTATTTTATTATATAACTATAATAGTTATAATATTTTAAAAAAACGTAAATATAGTCTTTATTTAAAACTATATTTATAAGAAATAAAAAAATATTTTAAATTTATATTTTAGAGTTATCTCTTATATAATTACTATAGGCCTTACTATTACTAAAATACTAAAAATAAAATAAGAGTAGAAGACTACTATAAAAAAAATTAAAAAATTAAATTAAATGCTAAAGTTTATTATAAAGAAATAGTAAAAGTCTAAAACTAATATATAATATATTAATATTTATTATTGCGAAAAGATATTCTAGATTTTATATTACTAGCTTATAAAGCTCTTTAGACTTATAACTATAGAAAAAAAAACGAGCTAAAAATTACTAGTTTTTTTTATAGAAGTAGTCCTAATTTTTTAATTTTAAAAACTAGTAATTTCTAGCTCGTTTTTTTCTATATTTATTATATATATATTTATATATTAATTAAATAAATAGTGTAGCTGTAGTGGCTGTGTAGGCGACTAAAAGGGGGTTTAAAAAAGGAGAAGTATATATATATCTTTATACTTAATGTGTAACATTTATTATATTAAGTCTAGTTAATAGGTAAAGTAAAAGTAGAATAATATAAATAGTAAACTTAGTTAGAGTAAGGACTTAGAAATTAATTAGTATTAATATTATTTAATTTTTTATTTACTAAAGCCAATTTCTTTTATAGTGTAATATTAAGCTAAATAATAAAAATAGTAATTTAAGAGAATAAAATATCTATTTACGATTACGATATATAAAGTTATATATATAGTTTATAACGTATTAAAAAGCTATATTAGTATAGTAACTTACTTAATTTAAATATTATTAAGCCTTATTAGCTATAAATTAAGTAATATACTAAAAAGAAGAATATACTAAAGAATTAAATAGACGTAGTATATGTATAAAAAAACAAGGCTTGGAAAGGCAGATACAGCACGAGTCGGCATGACGGGCACGAACGGCTTCACTGTTGACCTTGTATCCTCATGGTCGACTTGTAGCCCCAAGGCACTGGCGAAACGCATGATCATTGCGGATTGTAGTTCTTGCCAATGCGTTGTACATCGTGCTGACATTTCGTAGCTAAAGATAAAATTAGCACTTCATTATCATCGCGACGCTCAACATTATGCGGTACAAGTGTGCAAAGTTCAGAGAGAAGATTTTGGCTCGACCTTGACAGCTCCTTGGCGAAAACCAGATCGGACCGCAAAGCGGAACGATCCTTACTCCACCAGGTTCAGTCTCCGACTAAGGATGACGATACAAAGGTTTTCATCATTTTACTTTGGGTTGACGAAGGAAAAGAGAATTGGGTACATACTGCGCGCTGACCAGTTGGGTTATCTGCCAATGCACTCCAAAGCCACATCCGGAAATCCTCGCACAGTCGAGGGTCCTAGGATTACATCCTCCATCATTCGGATGTAGTGATCGACAATTTCATGATTCCAACCGCTGCGGGGTCACTCAGTAGTCTAGGTCGACCGCATTGTCCTTCTGGGCGTCAGGCCCAGTAGCTTGGTGCCACGGATCCCACTCATCGCTCTCCTCCCCCAATATCTCCTCTCGTTCCGCTCGGCGTCTCGCTTCCTTCTCTTCCTCCTCCTGCCTCTTGCGCTCCGCCTTCTTCCTCTCGCGGTGGTTCTTCCGGTTTTTCTTTCTGTTCTTCGCATTCCTGGCACGAGTCCTCTCGCTTGTCGTTACCCACTTCTGCTGCGGTCTTTCCACTGGCGCAGCCTGGCGTTGTTCTTCATCGGAGCTGATAGACATGGGTGTGCTCTGATCGGACGCTGGGCTGGTTGCGCGTACGGATCCAGCCTCCAAAGGCGTGAGTGCATCCTCCATGATCTTCTCAGGGCTCAACGTGCTCTGAACCGGCTGTCCGGCTTCTTTGCGCCGTCGGCGCTCGAGAAGGATGCGCTGGATTTCCGAGTGCCGGAACATGGCGATTTGCTCGTCGGTGAGGGTGCGCTTCACGCCGTCTTCGTAGTAGCCGAGGCCGTCCTCATCGTCATGGTCATATTCTTCCTGGGCTTCATGGTTTACTCCGTGGAGGTAGTGCGTAGGCAGAGGCGCATGCGGGAAGTGCTTCGCGTGGAACTGTCGGAGGTCATCCTAGGAACCATAAGTATTGGAGCTTCACGATATGAGGACAAACGCACCACCGTGACGGTTGGGATCTGGAGCTCCATTGATGTGCGCGAGCAGCATGAGGACGATACGGACAATTGCGCCCGAATGTCGACACGATCAAAAGTGATTGAAACTAAATTTCGCGGAGCTTTGGCCCAGGCACCTGGGCATTCACGCTATCACGAGACAGCCGACGCGACCTAGAAGCTTGGCGCTCGTTGAATCTGGGGAAATGACGTCCTGTGCCTCCACCCCTCCGAACGCCCACCAACCTATCGCTGCCCCACCTGCATCTAAGGACCTCCTACACAAGCCATGATGACACCCGCGTCATTCTTCGCGTACCCTTCTGCTATCCTCTGCTTGATCCTCGCTGCCTCTGCTGAACCCCGTCCTCTTCGCGACATCATCAAGGCCTTCGATATCCACCAGGCGCCCTTACTGTCCAGCCCCATCGACATGCCGTGCGACGAGTCCGTTTCCACCGGCGTGATCATATCCGACGTAATCGGCAAGACGCAAGCCATCGCCATCTTCAGCGGTCTTACGCGCGACATCGACCCGGTGTCCGGGCGGCTAGACGATGCATCGCAGAACGCCACGGTCCTAGCCCCCGACAACAACGCTATGAAGAACCTGAAGAGGAAGCCCTGGGAAGACCCAGAGGACTACAGCGCATTTGGAGCGGAGGCATACAAAGGCCAGGATGGGGAGGACCGCGCGCACAAGAACCTGCGGAGGTTTGTGGAGAGCCATATTGTGCCCGAGAGCCCATGGGAAGAAGGCAAGAAGGTTAAGACGCTGGAAGGCAACGAGGTCTGGTGGGAAACGAGGGACGGGAAGAAGAAGGTACGTAGCGCTGGTTGCTCGGAGACCTTGGCACGCCTGCGGCTGACAATGCGGACAGATCCAGCCCGCCGATGTTGAGGTGACCAGCATCGCTGACAAAGTTTCGAACGGTGAGGTCTGGGTCTTGAGTGGCTCTTTGGCATGACGATTCGGAATGAAAGTCCATGTTCTATCGGAGATTTTGTGCTGGCTTGAAATTACGCGTATGGAGTAGCGGGAATGCTCCATATGTCCACTCACCGTGGAGCTTGGGTTATGCAGAAGACACCACCCTTGGAGCTCTCTAATGCTATGTATGAATACACATGAAGAATTCACGACCTCGGGACATTTTGCATGTCGCATTACAACGTAGCAGAGCAATTGCTAAGCATTGAGGGGCTGGCCAGCCCCTCAGTGTACTAATTGATGTAGTAGTCTTCACCCCACTCTTCACGACCACATACGTCAGACCTGCAACTACTCGTACATAGCAACCACCGCATCTTGAAACTCGAACGCAAGAATTCGAATCACATACTTCCAAGATGCATTACGAAAGCGGCGATCTCGCCGTCTGCTTCACATGCGGCACCCAATTCGACGCCCCGCTCTCCTCCCCTCCGCCAAACTGTCCCATCTGCGACGACCCGCGACAATACGTGCCTCCAACCGGCCAACAATGGTGAGATTTTACATGTCCACCTAGACCCCCTAATTCCATGACCCCCCAAATCCCGGCCTACAACCATTGCAAGCCTACAAGGCTACTTCCTCCAAGCTTCCACACCCAACAAACATCCTTCAAAGAACATAGCACCATCTGATCCGTACAATCAGGACATCCCTCAACAACGAGACGTCCTCCCAAAAGAACGACTTCACCACCGACCCGCACGACCCCCGCATCCACTACATCACCACGACGCCCATCGCCCCCTCGCACACGACCATCCCCGCTGGCCTCGCCGAGTCCACCACGACCACGAAGCAGCTCGGCATCGGGCAGCGCGCCATCCTCCTGCAGACGGCGCACGGCAACGTCCTCTGGGACCTCGTCGCGTGGCTCGACGACGCGACCAAAGCTTTCATCGAGGCGAAGGGCGGGCTCAGCGCCATTGTGATTTCCCACCCGCACTTCTGGACGACGCACCTCGAGTGGGCGCACCAGTTCCAGTGTCCCGTGTACCTGCAGGACGCGGATAAAGAATGGTACGCGTACCGTTTCGCCGCCCGTCTCCCTCTCGCTACCCATCCTCCACTCACTGCTTCCTGGCTTGCCACCACCATTGTGTTCCCTCACTGTGTTTTCGCTTGTGGACGAAGTTCCGGCGTAGCTCTTGTACTTGATCCACTCTCCACCGTCCCTCCACTAACTACATACCCAGGCTCCAGCGCAAAGACATCCACAGCATGCGCAAATTCCTCACCGGCGCCACCGAAATCCTACCAGGCGTAACCGCCATCCAAGCCGGCGGGCACTTCCCCGGGTCCTCCTTCCTCCACTGGGACTCCAAGCTCTTCATCGCCGACACCATGATGAGCGTACCTGTAAGCCCCGCCCGCCCTCCTCCTTTCTCCCATGACCCTTACTCACCGTTCCCTCCCCAGTCCGGCTTCTACCACCGCGACCGCCTCCCCGGCACGACCTCCTTCTCCTTCATGTGGTCCTACCCGAACATGCTCCCCCTCCCGCCCGCCGCCGTCCACGCCATCTGGCGCGCAATCGCAGACTACGACTTCGACACCACGTACGGCGCGTTCGCGGGGCAGACCGTCTCGCGGGCGGACCTCAAGGCGGAGGTGCTCGCGAGCGCGAAGATCTTCGTGCGGCGGGGCGGGCACGAGCACGCGGCGATATACGAGGAGACGATGTAGGGCCGAGGGCGTGATGTGATTTGCGCTGCGGCGGTGTGAGGGAAGCGGTGTGTGTGTGGTGCGGGACACCATGATATATATATATATAGGTAATGCGGAAGTCGACTACGGCGTAGTTTTCTGACGTAGTGCTTGCTGTATAGATGATAGATATATGCGGCTTATGGCGCTCTGGATAACTGCGTTCCCTCACTGCGTTGTCGCTTTTGGACCAAGTCCTGGCGTACCTCTCGTACTGGATGCCGTACTGGATGCCACTGCGAGAAGTGGCAGTGAGCTTGGTTGGCCGCTGAGGGAGGGAACTAAGATGAAGCAATTTTATTATCCCGAGGGGCTAAACAGCGCCCGTTGATCCGATGCGCGAGATTAACATCGCACGCACATTCGCTTCCGAATAATATCCCCTTCCGCATGCCATGACTCCCCCAACTCCCATCCATCCGTCCGCCAGTCCATTCGCGCCAAGTATGTACACATACATCTCTCGCTCGCCGCGAGAGCAATTGGTGATCCAAAGAAGCAAGCGCCACTTCAATCTCAAAATAGACTGAGATTGAGCCCACAGTGATCCATGGTCGAAGAAAGTTGGAGAGTAGGATGCAAAGAAGATCTGATCCTGGGCTGAAGCATCCGCATGTGATAACGAGTGAAGAACTGAGAAGTTGCTTACCAAATCAAACAAGAGAGGAATCGAGCGACTAGGCTACAGCCTCCACAGTGTCGGCAGCCTTCTCGGCATGAACATCGCCGTTGGTGTCGGCCACGGGCGCTTCCTCCTTGGACTCAGCCATAGTAACATCTCCATCAACATCTTTTGGCTTGGCTTCCTCGGTAGCACTCGGCGCATCGTTGGGCTTTTCGACGGCAGGTTCGGCGGTCTTCTCCGCAGGCCGCACGCCGTTTGTGGCGGGCGCTGCGGTTTCCTCGGTAGCATCATCGCCTGCGGACAGGACACCGTTCCACTTGGTCAGCAAGTCTTGCGAGCGCTGCTTGAAGTTGAATTCTTCGTTCCGGGGTATACGGTCGAGCTTGAGAATTCCTTTGAGGACCTTGTGAACCTTGGTTTCCCTGATGATGTCGGGCTCGAGGTTCTTCAGCTCCTCAAGCTGGGTCATGTAGCCAGACATAGCCGACATATCATCATCCTTGGGTGCCTGGTCGCGGGTAAGGAAACCCTTCTGCAGACGATGGCGGAGATAGAGAACTAGTAGTGTCAGTATCTAAGAATAGACAAACGAACAGAGATGTATACCTGTCTTCTTACGCTTCTCTAGACGCTCCTCCTCCGTCATCGGGGGCTCCTCGGGCTGGGCAGGCTCCGACTCCTCTTTTGTAGTCTTGGACTTCTTGGATTCCGTGGCCGGCTTCTTCTTCGTGGTGAGCTTCAAAGTAGTCTTCGGGGTCTTTACGGGCTGTCAGTTGCATTAGTCGCATGGCACTGGTTTTAGGCACTGCACATACCTTTTCCTCCTCGCCCTCACTGTCGGCGTCCTTCTTTCGCTTCTTTGAAGGCTTTGTCTTCTTTGCAGAGGCAGCTGTATCGTCCGCATCTTCCATCTCGACGTCCTCAACCTCAGCGCCTGCAGTACTCTTGCGTTGCGCAGCCTTTTTAGCTTTCTCGGCCTTCTCCTCGCGCTTTGCCTCCTTGGCCAGCTCGTCGTCTTGCATGGCTTTCTCGTGGTTGATAAGCATATCCTTGAAATACTGCAAATCGTGACCCTCCGCAGCGATGACGTAGGCATCCCAGAGAGCCTTGGTCTTCTTGCCCTGGTTCCCGGACTCGACGTCCTTCTTGATCGCCTCTATGTCGAAGGGTAGCAGGTCAACGTTTGGTTGCCAGGCACTTTCAAAACAGTCAGCAGATGTTTTTAGAGGTGAGAAAGGTTCAACTCACAATTCGTTCGTGCCCAAGAACATCACAGGATATCGCCGGTCTTTGGCGTTCTTGCCGCCCTCTAGGAAATCTTCGCGATAGGTGCCATCTATCCGCATGGCACTTACTGGACGCTTTGCGAGGAGAGTCTCGGGTAGCATATCCTCGTCGGCGATGATGACAGGCCACGGTTGGTATCCGCGCATAGCGACCAACCACATATCTCCGGGCTTCGTGTTGAGATTCAACTTGATTTCCTTCTTTCCCTTCTTGCTGGGCGTCTTCTTAGACTTGTGCTCGGGGATACCCCCGGTGGACTTGCGTCGGTTGTTGTTGTTGTTTGCCTTCTTGCCGGAGGCTGGGGCCCCGTTCATCTCGATCAACTCTTCAGAAGCAGTAGCAGCTGAAGACGTGTCAGCTAGGCAAAATATTTAGATTAAGCCTGCCGCCTGGCAAGGCGGCGCGTCTCGGCGTACCTCTACTGCCTTCGACCTTTGTAGCGTCGGGCTTCGGGTCGGTCGCACCATCTTTCGCGATTTGGTCGTCGGTTGCGGCAGCAGTCGTAGGTGCTTGTTCTAAACGCGGTTAGCGGTAGTCGAGCAGGAGTTCGCACGACATGACCTACCTTCAGCAGGCGCGTCTGCAGGCACGTCACCGCCACGCGACGGCTTCTCCTCAGCGGCCTTCGCGGGTTCCGCGGCATCGACGGGACGCGTCGACTCATTGACAGACTTGGGAGCGTCGGTGGGAACGGCTGTAGTTGCCTCCTCGGCCATGGTGCCCGTTGTGCTTACGGTGTGACCGTGTCGACGACGCGTAGGTGGAGGCTGGAGAGCGCGAATGCCCGGTCGAGAACTTCAAGCGCGATAGAAGGATCTTCGATTTGATGGCGCGAGGGTTGTGGTGATGGTGCGCGATGGCGTTGGGGGAGTGGTTTGGTGTGGGTGGGGAAGAGAGGTCTGGGTCAACCAGCAGCCTCAGCAATCTCTAAAATATGCGCGCGGGCGCGGCACCCTTCGGGAGCGGTCACGTGCGAAACACCTCGCAGCCTCGGGAGGCAGCTATATTGCCCTCACAAACCCCAGAAAAATCGGACGTGGATTGTAACGGCCTCCTCAGCCTCCGTGACTCTTCTGCAGGCGTTGCAGCCTAGAATGGCTTGTGGTGTTGCTGGCTTGTGTGGAGTGGCAGCTTCCTCCGCAAGTTGGCAGTCTTAGTGCGCGGATCCGTGCGACAGAGCAGCCCGCCCCTTGTTTTCGCCTCGGCCCCGCTGATGTGCTGATGCGCTGAAAAGCAAGCTCGCTGTTTCCGTTCGTTCTCTACTGACCGAGCACAGGGAGGATGCGATCCGTCCTCGGAGGCAACGCCGTGGAAGTCGAGCTTCTGGACGGAATCACTTTGGTGGCCAAATCTTGAAGGCAACTACCGTCCCCGGAGCAGGTGCGCAGTTGTAGCAATGTGGAGGCAACTCGGTGGGCTGTTTCTTGTGTAGCGTCCAAGTGCATTCCCGGTCCTTGGACTGGTTCTGGGATTGGTTAGTTGATTGTCGCAAAGTATCCGCTTGCAGATAGTAAAGGTACCGCGGCTACATGTCCTGTAGCAAACAATGGACCCATCTCGCGCATAAGTGAGAGAGATTGTCCACACTAATTAAAATTTATTTCAACAGATTACTGTGCACTTCGTTAGCTTGCGTACATTTTGGCGCGGTTTGGGGCGATGACCATGGATAGCTGTCTCGTGTGCTCCAACTTACTTTACACTATGGACCCGAGTTCATGACATCTCACAAGCTACCGGTGTCATTTATCAGGCCCAGCTCGATGCATTGTTGGCTCAGTACCAGGCCACCGACACCAGCTCTGTTTTTTCGGATTATCTGGCGCTGCGATGGCCACCGAAGGGCGAATAAGGCCTACTCGCCGAAAAGACACCCCTCCTGCGGTTAGAGGCACTCGCGTCCGTCCCACCTACATGGAAATCGTCTTCGAGAAAGACCGAATAAGATAATTCATCGTAGAAGGGGCCCAAAGAGTAAAAAATGATCTCAATCGAATACCTCGCCACGCTATACACATAGCTGGCAAGATCCAGTTGAACACCATGAGCACCCGCGCGCAACAACCGGCCGAGAAGCCAGATTATCGTTGAAGCGACAGACTCGCGGTTGGACAAGGCACGAGCCCCTGAGCGCATAGTTCGGATGAGAAGGAGAGTGAGCTGGTTCGGGGAATCGATGCTGCGTTCCATGTCGGACTTCTTGTCTCGGAGTTAATACGAGTAGAAAAGGGCATGGTGCAAATGGTTCTGCCGTCGAAGGGGGTCTGCATGAGAAAAACAGTTGCTGTTCCAAGAGAGTGCCGGGTGTCGAGCCGGTTAGTGGTACGGACCACCACTTAAGGAGGTCAAGTTCCGCGAGGATGGTGGAAAGCATTACTGCACTCATGCAGAAACGGTTTGAATTCTTCCAGCAGTTGGTTGTCATGTTTCGTCTTACAGAAACCGGTAGTCTGTCGCGGTACAAACGAAGGCGAGCGGATGATGAGATCCATCCGTCTGGCGAAGTCTGACACAAGGTGAACCAGACCAAGACAAGTTATACGTTTGCCACAATACAACCAGGTTTGTGCTGATCAAAACGGCCATATGAGCTCCAGCATGCCTGACCATAGTCTAGCTCTTCCTATGAAAATGTCTTCTGTTGGGTTCTAAGACAGATCTCTGGCAAATATGGTATTGGTTTGGTGAATAGTGACCGCCTGAATCCTTACCAGCTCCGCGCATCTCTCTTTGGTTTCTTTTTTTCGTACACGGCACTTTTCCGCGGCATGGTTTTTGGCATGTTCAGATATATGCCCTCCTTCCCTACACCAGAGACTTATCCGTACGACAGTCACCACCGCTTTTCCCGCCGATGGCTTCTTTCTGGACATGCTGAAAAGTCTAGCATTGTCCGTGTCCATTGTCTGGCATGCACAAAATGTGCTTCTCTGTCCCAAGGCCATGCCGCAATCACTTAAAACCGTGGTGGGGCGGGTACAGTGTCGATAGGACGATTACTCGATCGAGGGGCTACGGTGCAAATTGCGGGCCAGAGATCGGCGTGGACGCAACATCGTGACGATAGTTTCGAGGGAAGCTTCGCGGTGTGTATTTTATCGCAGACATGAATGCATGGGTGGCCGTGGCCTGCGATCATTGCCCGCCGAGGAGGCGGACAGGGTGGCGAGTGCGTGGTGTCTGGTGCTTGAAGTCGGGGCACTAGCCTTACCACGGATGGCGGGCGCCCGGCGTGCGGCCAACCAATCACGTGCTAGCACCAGGTCGGGCCATAGTCCTCTCGATACATAGAAGACACGATACACATTTGATACATTTTAATGCATTTAAGCTAAGCTATTGTTTCGGTCATTAGCTGTGGACCGAAAGTTGCAGATGGGCCTTCGTCGTCTCTAGTCGTGAGGCGCGGTATCCATTGTGCAATAGGACCTTGGAATTTCGAGACTGCCAACCATAGAGCCATCATTCCATGCACGGAAAACGGAAACTAATATCATCACGTGTCGCCCAGATCCCGGCCCCGGCGAGAGCTGCAGCTCCATAGCGGCGCGGTAGCTCCATGCTGAGCTTAAGCAAGGGAACCAAGCCGGCGTCACCAACGGTCGCAAACAGCAGCTGCAACTTCACAGACCCCATTTTCTTCAATCTGCATGCCCCTTAATCTTTAATAAACGACCCTTCTACGTGACTAGCCCCGCCGCATTCAACGCCGCACATCTACCCCGCCAAATAGCTCGACGGACCGAATCTCGACAGTATTGCGCAACATTCCACCCATATGACCAAGGCCTAAGCAAACTTGCGAGCCAACATGTTCGCATCGAAGAGGCTTTCCAAGGTATGCGGCTCCCCAAATCCTTCACAGCACAGCATTTACTTATAACCGTATGTAGGAGCTCACCAAGGTACGATACGTTGCGGTCCACACTCGCTGATGCAGTGTCGCTAAGTTCTTATGCATATAGCTGCAGGACAAGCTCCCGCCCGGTATCACGCTCGTCAAGGCGGACGACTTCCGAGAATGGCTCATGGACATACGGGTGATAGACGACAGTGAGTGCGACCATCCCGCATACGCAAATACCCACAGGACCTTACAGAAATGGCAGACCCGATATACAATGGCCAGACATATAGGCTGAAGTTCATATTCACCCCGAGCTACCCTATCGAGGCCCCCGAGGTCGTCTTCGTGCGCGACGAATCCCATCCGATACCGATGCACCCGCACATCTACTCCAACGGCATCATATGTCTCGACCTCCTGGACCGCGCAGGGTGGTCACCCGTTCACAACGTCGAGAGCGTGTGCGTCAGTCTGCAGTCAATGCTGACGAGCAATACCAAGAATGAGCGGCCGCCGGGCGACGAGGCCTTTGTACGGCACAACACGCAGAGGCCGAGGGACATAAACTTTGTGTTCCACGACAACGAGGTACTTGAATCAAGGTTGATGCGTCCCTTCAAGAGCTCACGAGTATTAGGTGTAGATGATGGCGAAGTGCCTTACTGCGAAATGCCGCGCCGAAGGCTGGAACCGAATACTCTATGCTATTTCATTGGGCAATGCAGAGGCCCACCGATGCGAGAAAGGGATAGTACTGTAGAGCTAGGGGTTATTCGGCGTCTGAGTATCTCAGGGTCCATGGTCGGTGGCAATATTCAGCTACGATATTTTCATGGCACATTTTTTTTTTCATCCGGTGTGATACGGCGTCTGGGCCTTCAGGTACTACCAACGGGAGTTCTCTCCAGGAGCCGAATATGCGACGGTGGCTTCAATCTGTGTAGTCGATATCATGTTATGTGCTTGACTTTAGCCAGTCTTTTCGCGCGCCTCAATGCCTTTGTGCAGAACAAGACCACTTGCAAACTCGCAGGAATGTGCTCCCACCGCGTTTACTTAGCAACCGTATTATATTTCGGAGGTAAATTAATCTACTACGCGGGAGTGGACTATCTTGTATATTATATAGCCTATACTTTCTATGGGCACATCCGGATAATGCGCGACGCGTAGGAGGGCAAAATTATATGGGCTATTAGTAGAAGTACGTTGTAAAGATCTTGGTTCGCCTCGCCTCGGCTACGGGCAACGTGTTGTCGATAAGCGATTTTGCGCCCTTGCCATGCCAAGACTCCAACCGGGCTAAACAAAATTGTTGCGGGCGTTGGATAGAAAACTTCGTTGTCCACCGCCTCTGCACCACAACCCCTCCTCTCCACCCTCTCTCATAAAGTATCATACACATCCTCACCATGAGCGACGAAGTCTATGAGGGTGCCATTGGCATCGATCTTGGTGCGCCATCTCGCAGTCCACGCGCCTTGAGCAAAATTGCTAACCCACACCGACAGGCACGACCTACTCTTGCGTCGCCAACTACGAGGGCACCAATGTCGAGATCAGTACGTCCCACGGAGCCCGTCATACCGACGAGCCCACCTCCTAACAATCGCGCAGTTGCCAACGAGCAGGGTAGCTTCACCACCCCCTCATTCGTCTCCTTCACCGGTGAAGAGCGTCTGATCGGTGAGGCGGCCAAGAACCAGGCTGCTATGAACCCGGAGAACACCGTCTTCGATATCAAGTATGATTGCAACGATTGAATATCCGGCGACCTGCGATACTGACATCTCCACAGGCGTCTGATCGGTCGCCGATATGACGACGAGACCGTCAAGAAGGACATCAAGTCGTGGCCGTTCAAGATCATTGACGCCAACAACAGCCCGAGGGTCCAGGTTCAGTACCTCGGAGAGACCAAGGACTTCTCTCCCCAGGAGATCTCCGCTATGGTTCTCACCAAGGTAAATTTTCGCCTTTTCGCCGAGTTCGAATGTCACTAATACCGCGCAGATGAAGGAAATCGCCGAGACCAAGCTTGGCAAGAAGGTCGAGAAGGCCGTCATCACCGTCCCTGCTTA
The DNA here is from genome assembly GCA_030770415.1 of Pleoardoris graminearum. Lineage (NCBI taxonomy): Eukaryota > Fungi > Ascomycota > Dothideomycetes > Pleosporales > Didymosphaeriaceae > Pleoardoris > Pleoardoris graminearum. Next base: position 98,964 of record JASEKS010000327.1, read on the forward strand.
CTTCAACGACAACCAGCGTCAGGCTACCAAGGACGCTGGTGCCATTGCTGGCCTTAACGTCCTCCGCATCATCAACGAACCTACCGCTGCCGCCATTGCCTACGGTCTTGGTTCCGGAAAGTCGGAGAAGGAGAGGAACGTCCTTATCTATGATCTCGGAGGTGGTACCTTTGATGTGTCTCTGCTGCACATCCAAGGTGGTGTTTTCACTGTCAAGGCTACCGCTGGTGACACCCACTTGGGTGGCCAGGATTTCGATACCAACCTCCTTGAGCACTTCAAGAAAGAGTTCCAAAAGAAGACGAAAAAAGAGTACGTGATCTAAACCTTCCCCAGTCGCAAGCCGCCGCGCTCCGTGCTGTGTGTTATCCCAGGATATATAATACAGTGGCGGACTATGCGGGAATTCACGGCTCCCTGAGATTATTTTAGAGGAGTTATGCTGACCTGACGTAGCATCTCCGGTGATGCTCGTGCCCTTCGTCGTCTCCGGACTGCTTGCGAACGTGCCAAGCGTACCCTTTCCAACGCAACTCAGACCACTGTTGAGATTGATTCGCTGTTCGATGGCGAGGATTTCAATGCCAACATCACACGTGCTCGTTTCGAAGACTTGAACCAGAAGGCTTTCGCCGGCACCCTCCAGCCTGTTGAGCAGGTGTTGAAGGATGCTGCTATTAGCAAGGACAAGGTCGATGAGATTGTGCTCGTTGGTGGTTCTACCCGTATTCCCAAGATCCAGAAGCTCCTCAGCGACTTTTTTAACGGCAAGAAGCTTGAGAAGAGCATCAACCCCGACGAGGCTGTCGCTTACGGTGCCGCCGTCCAGGCCGGTATCCTTTCTGGCAAGGCTACGTCCGCTGACACTGCTGATCTGCTCCTTCTCGATGTTGTCCCGCTTTCCCTCGGTGTTGCTATGGAGGGCAACATCTTCGCTCCCGTCGTTCCCCGTGGCCAAACTGTTCCCACGATCAAGAAGAGGACCTTTACCACGGTCGCGGACAACCAAGTATGAAATCCCCACTCTCACTCCTCTCACACTTGCTAACGCATTACAGCAAACCGTCCAGTTCCCCGTGTACCAGGGTGAGCGTGTTAACTGCGAAGATAACACCTCTCTTGGTGAGTTCACTCTCGCGCCTATCCCTCCTATGAGGGCTGGAGATGCTGTCCTTGAGGTCGTCTTCGAAGTCGATGTCAACGGTATTCTCAAGGTCACAGCAACCGAGAAGACCTCTGGCCGTAGCGCGAACATCACCATCTCCAACGCTGTTGGCAAACTCTCGTCCACTGAGATTGAGACCATGATCAACGACGCCCAGAAGTTCAAGACCAGCGACGAGGCTTTCAGCAAGAAGTTCGAGTCCCGGCAACAGCTCGAGTCATACATCTCCCGTGTTGAGGAGATGGTTTCCGACCCTACCACCTCCATCAAGCTCAAGCGCGGGCAGAAGGAGAAGATCGAATCTGCCCTCAGTGACGCCATGGCTCAGCTCGAGATTGATGACGCCACGGCTGAAGATTTGAAGAAAAAGGAGCTTGCGCTGAAGCGCGTCGTCACCAAAGCGTTCTCTACCCGCTAAATGATACCCCGGCGGCGAGCGTTTTAAAAGATCAGTCGCAGGAGCAGTTACGGCTGTTGCGCTGCAGGGTCGATCTCGTCCGTGCGGCAACTTGATAGACCCGGTCTTATTTTCCTTCTGGCGCTTTCCTTGTGTTTCCTCTACGGTATTCTTGGGCATTTGGGCATGGAAAAGTATTGCGCGCATGAACTGACGACTGCAATTGACTGGACATGACAACCGATGCGTCTCCTAATGTCTTGCAAATGACCACGAGTATGAAGTTTCTTGTATTGAACTGAAGCCGGGGGTGGATGGGTCGGGTAGATAGGGTTAGGGGAAAAGAGGAAATTGTTCAATCATCTCAGCCTGATACTGCAACGCTCACTTGATTCTTTGCGGTTCGCTTATGACCTACGTTGCGGCTGTCACGTGCAGCGGGATCCGTGTTGTCTCGACATGCTGCGGCGATATTTGGTATCCTGGAGTAAGACAGGGCAATTGCCATTCTCGGGGAGCTTTCTCGTGGCTGCAGTCGGATCCTCTCTTCCTATCAATATTATAACGACACTCGCTTCCCTAAAGTGCGCACGTTGTTCGCTTTCGATGTGCGTTGAAACGCGGGCTCGGCGCTGTGTCAGCAGGAAGACTACGAAGATTCAACCAGGGTGCTTAACTCAAAAACTATTCATCGCTCACAGGAGTACTGTCGGCGCGATGAAAACCTTTACAGCTAGCGTTCCCAGCATCTCAGGCTTGGTGTCTGACTGGCTCCTCTCTGCATTTCGATATGCTGGATACCTCAATGGGCCTGGAAAGTGATCCATTTCTATCGCTCGTACGACGTCGTAGTTATACGGAGACGTGGGGGAGTCTATGTAGCCGTCTCCTGCGCGTCTACTCTTCCCTGTCTCTCCCCTCGGTCCAGAGAGTGCGTGGTCTCTAGATCCGGCGTAGCGCCTTCATCCCATCTGGCCAGTTGTCAGGATTACTCAGCGACTCCGTCCGTGACGGGATGGTTTTGTATATATATAGGGGTCGCTGAACGGGTTCTGCTCCTCTTCACACTTCACGGTTCTTGCTTTGGGGACTGAAATACTCAAAAAATAATACGATGGGAGTCTTCTCGTGGGACTAAAAATGGAATCGTCAACGTCATATGTGGGTTTCTTGATGGGCTGGTTCGAAGCTGGACGATGAGGTATAAAAGAGGTAGCAACATAGTGCATGGCGTTCTGCTGCTGGGAGGCTGGAGGCATTGAAAAACGGCTGGAGATGACCTTATGTCTGCTGTGGTCATCGGACCGGTGGAACTTCTTATTTTGGGGAGGCTCTAGGCCCAAAAAACTCAAACGAATGGCTGCATGTCTGGTGCTTGGCTTCGAAACCCAAAGATAAGGAATACATGTTTGTCGCTGCTCGGCTCTTAAATATTGTCACCCTATCGCTGTCGCGATATCGATGGACCTGAAAGACAGGCGGACGTGTTTTTGATGTGTCCTGCTACCAAAAAAGAAAAAAACAATCACGGAAAAGGCCCATGGCCTGTTCCTGCCCTCTGGCTCGAACCAAGTTCGCCACTTCTCCATGCGAGTTCCTGGATCCAAATTGCCAATGCGACATCCCATGGTCTGGGATGCTACAAGTTTTACAGCGACACTCCTATGTTTTTGGCAGCTTATTCTTCTTCTTCCTTTCATACACTACGGTGGGTTGTACGTCCTAAAACCACGACAACCATCTATATGGGCTTCGCTGGCAGTTAAAAACGACATCACAAGTGCAAATGCTTTGTCCGCTTCTCGTCCAGTTCAGTCGCACTTCCGGCCTTAGAGTTGAAAAGACACGAGCAGCGGGCGATGCATCCCGCCACGAAAAACGGCTTCACAACCTTCGTATGCCTTTCTTCTCGCGCTTCCAAATTCTGAGAATTCCACCACATGGGAAGGTGTGCTCGGTCTACGAAAGAGCTAGAAGTACTACTGTCTGCTCGGCTCTCAAAGTCCCCGCGCTAGTATTGATGTGCCCTGCTTCGTCTCCTTGGAATCGATGCTCTATTGTCTGAGAGTGAAAGAGATACGAAAGGAGTCTGGCTCCTGTCTATGTGTTTCGCGAACGGAAACAGCTTCGCCATAGATACATGTCCCCTGGGACTCTCTCCCTTCGCGCTTCCCATGCAACAGCGAAAGGAAGTATTTGTGACTTCAAAATCCAAAGTCCGCCCAGGCATGCGGCATGCGTGTGGGGTCTCAAGAACACGAAAGGACGCCTTCATGTCCGGTCCGACTTTACTTCATCTACATGATATGTCCTCTGCGCGGAGTGCGATAGTCCTAAAAGCATTTCAGCTCCCGCCTAATGGTCCTTAGACCGAAGAGGACGGAAGTATTTGAAATGTCCTTTCTGGTCTTCCCCTCGTGAAACGAGATCTTTTCCAGATGATATTATGACTCCGAGATTAAGAATCACACAGTTATAAGCCGTGGGAAGTAAAATCTGTTTACCCTCCGAATTATGTCTTCCGCTTGTCTTCTCTCTCAAAAGTCGGTACAATCGGGTCGAATGGTGCTCCGGAACCTTGCTTCCAAAATGGGCGTCCCTTTTATACTATGCTTGAAGGCACTCGAATACATACGCAGCGGATTATATGCAGTGTTTTGCTCTTGCACTACGAAGAGTAGCTCGGAATAATAAAAAGGGCCAGTGTCAGCCTTCATGTGTTCCCTCTCTGTTGGCCGCTAAATTCGCCAACAGAAGATACTATGTCTCCAGCAGCGACGTGCGTCAGTTATCTCAAAATCACCAGAAATGCACGGTGATACCGCTATGTGTAGGTCCGCTCTAGAAGAGAATATCTTTACACTTGATGGTTGCTTCTGGATTTAAAATCCGTCGATGGATATTTTTATGTGGTCTTGTCCTTCGTCCGCCTCCGAAAAAAGAAGCGCGATGCGTCATGTTTGGGAGTGACCAGATCCTATAGGAGACATTAAAACATTTTTTTGGAAAGGTTTATGTCCTGCTTGGTCTTCTCGTCGAAGACTCGGGTCCTTACTTCGCACCCGCCACTCGGAAAAGTTATTGCCAGACTGTATGTCCGTCCCGTCCTCTTGTTCTCGCTCCATTAAACCCGCAACCGCCCCCTCATGGCTGTGAAGTATCATAAAAATCCAATACAAAAGAAACTGCAGCTTCAACGATGCGGGAGACTTGTCTGTTCCGCTCGTTGCTCCGGCCATAGTGCACATCTAGTTCGCACCAAAGTTGGAAGAATACCTCAATTGGCCTATTTTGTCTTCGAGACTACGACTGAGAACAGCACGCATAAGGACCTTTCCAGACACGCATGCGCAGGTTCTCCCTCCTTCAGGTCCGAAATGCAAAGCACGACCCTATATGGACTTTTAGAACCTTGGATACTACAAAACGATAGTATCTGAACTCATGTCGTTTGCGGATTTTCACGCGATCGCATGAAAAATATGCCCCGCTTAGATGCTATATACATTTCAGCTATGGTCCACCTTTAAAAGCAAAAGGCTCACAGGTGCTTGTCATGTGCTCTCTTTCTCGTCCTACCGAGCGCACAATCTGAAAGCGCAAGTGCGGCTTTCAATGTGCTGGACGGTGCCTTCTGTATATCTTTTCAAAACTGCGATAGACTGTCTCTATGCCTTCTTTGTGGAACTAAAACGCTCATCTGTTCCTGCGATATGGTTTGCGTTCTTGCTTGCCTTGGGGCAAAAAAATTGGCAGTACTCGGGATCATATACGCCACCAGTGCTGCGTTTCACAAACACGGGGCACAAGGAGTGATGTACTCTTTCCGCTTTTCCATATTGACCAAAAATGACAAGGCTCGATTAAACCTTCGGAGTTTCGCGCAAACCGGGTCAATCGAGACTTCTATCGTCTTCCCTATCCCGGACACTCATCTTCGCATCTGCTCCGAACGCAGAGCTCTTCAAACGTCTACTCAAGTGGGCAATGGCCTTCCCTTACTTGTCTCCACTTTACGCAGTAACAAAAAAGAAAGCCAGAGTAAAGAACCATGCCTGTAAAAGGCAAGAGAGCCTGGGTAAAGATGAGCTCGTCTCCTCTCGTACTTCTGGGAGAAGATGAACAAGTTCACCGTGACTCCTTCAATTTCAAAAGTTGTTCACGTGAGTTGATGTCTTTCTCCGCTTTCTGTTGCCCCCGATTTACCGGGTTTTCTCACCAAAACGACGGCGGGGCGCGATATGTGGGGCGCTCCTGCTTTTACGGTGGCCAATTGATGAAAAATACCAGGACATACAGGTCCATATAAGTCCGGAAGTCCTTGGCCCAAAAGGGAACAGAAAAGTGAGTACTTGGAGGTTATGGGCAGTGCCGCTCTGTAAAAAGCTTGTTAGAGTCTGCATGCGCTTTGGTCGCTTCGAACCGCCGAAAAGGGTGGGTGCGTCAAGCTATATTAGTCCTTCGCAAGGGTATGGATAAGTTCTTATGCGGTTCTGCACCCTCTGGAGTTTGAATCTAAAATTCGACACAAGTCTCGCATCAAAAAAAAAAAAAAAAAAAAAAAAAAAACACCCCCCCCCCCCCCCCCCAAATTTTTAAATACTACCAAACTCCCTCAAACCCACACCCACCAAAAAACAACCCAACACACATCCTCTCCTTTCCCTTCTCTTTTCTCTATCCCACCCTCTCTCTACTCCATTTTCTTTCACTTCTCTGCACAATACACATCAT
>JASEKS010000328.1:0-20383 GCA_030770415.1 Pleoardoris graminearum
AGTAGTAGTAGTAGTAGTAGTAGTAGTAGTAGTAGTAGTAGTAGTAGTAGTAGTAGTAGTAGTAGTAGTAGTAGTAGTAGTAGTAGTAGTAGTAGTAGTAGTAGTAGTAGTAATAGTAGTAGTAATAATATTTTAATAATAATAAAAAAAGTAAAGTTTTAGTAAAAAAAGCTTATTAAAATAGTTAAAATTTTTTAAATATAGGAATATATATATATATAAAAGGAAAACTTTAAGGTAATTAGTAGGTAGTAAAAAAAAGGTACACTATAGTACTATAAAATAGTTATAAAAAAGCTTATTATTAAAAAATTAGTAATTATTATAAAAAAATTAAAAAATTTTATAGAAAGTATTATATTATATTTTAATACTTTAATTACTATCTATCTAAAAAGGTTATAGATTATTAGTACTAGTAAAAAAGTTATTATAGTTAATATTAAAAAACTTATTAAGAGTTAGTATTAATAACGTAATATAGTAAAAATTTAAATAGCTAGTCTAAAGTCGCGTAACGGTATAGTAATAACCTTAAAAGAGGGGGCACTAGCTATATATATTTTATTATTAAGTACCTGCTCTAGTTTAGAAGCTAAATATAAAACCTACTAATTATATATCTAATACCTTACTTAATATAAAAAAATACACTTTAGTATACTATATAAGATTAAGAATTAGTAGTAAAATAGTTTATTTTTTAAGAACCCCTACGCAGGAGATTAGTTATCGTAATTTTAACTTTTTAATTATTTCTTTTACTTATCTATTTAATATATATTTTTTTTTTAGTACGCGCTATAAGAGTTTATATATCTATAACTAGTAGATTATCTATTTTATAGTTTATTAGGTATATAGGAGTCTAGTACTATAGTTAATAAAATCTACTATCTTACGTATTATACTACGTACTATAAATATAATATTTTCTTTTTTTTTTATAAATGCCTACTTAGTATTAGTTATAATAGTAGATATATAAGTATAAGTTATTATATAAAATAATAAATTATATTAAGCTGTAAATTTATTAAGTACTATTAAGTAGTTATTATATACCTATCTTAGTACTATCTTTTTTAATTAAACTTAGCGCAGTACCTTTTAAGAGCTAGTTATTAGTTTATATAGTATATTTAGTACTCTTCTTTCTAATTAGGTAGTTACTAATAGTAACTTTATTATATAAAAAAAAAACCTCTATTTATAAAATAATTTTAGTATTATATATATTTTATTCTATAACGCACTAGTAAAAGTTTATAAATAATAATTTACTACTATTTTAGTTTTCGCTAGTTAAAAAGAAAATATTTACTCCTAAGTAGAAGTATAAAAGACTTTTTTATTCTTTTATATTTTATTTTTATTACGTTTTACCCTGCCAACTAATATTATAAATTAATAACGTTATTATAGACTTATTACGTAATTTAAAATAATATTTTTTTACCTAATTTTACGTAAGCCTTTATAGTTTCTATTAAACTTTTTACTAAAATAATTACACTATAAAGGCCTACTAAAGTAAATTATATATATACCTAGCTTATCTAGCAGTTTTATAAAATAAAAGAAACTATATCTACTATTATTAGTACTTATACTACTTATAGTACCTACTATTTAGTAAATAATATCTACTAGATAAAAATAAAAGTATGTATTTACTTAACCTATACGCTTTAGTAGGCCGCTCTAAAATTTATAATACTTAAGTCTTTTTTTTTTATTTTAGATCTTATAAGCGTTGTAATAAATTTATTTTATTTTATTAGCCTATTTTTTAGATTACTCTATTACCCCTAGCTTTTTTTTAATAATACTAGATCTTTTTTTTTCAACCTAGCCTTACCTGACTTTTTCGACACATTAAGTATAAAGGCATATATATACTCCTCCTTTTTTAAAACCCCTTTTAGTCGCCTACACAGCCACTACAGCTACACCCTTTTGTTCGATTAATATACAAATATATATATACTAGATCTTTTAGTTCTTCTCTCTTAACTACCCGCTTTTATATAGCCTTTATTTTATTAGTTTAAAATTTATAAATAACCGCGTATATAGCTATAAGAGATAGTAATATACTAAAGAGGGCTTTAAAATAACTAAAAATAATATACTTAAAAAAACTATTCTTTACTAAAAGGTTATATATACGTAAATTAGTATAGAACTTATTAATAAGCTATACGTAGGTAAAAGAATTACGTTTTAATTAATTTTAAATTTTATTTTTACTTAAAGTATCGCTGCTACTAGAAGTAGTTAGTATAATAGGCGGTATAATAAATAGTAATTTAACTAAAATTAGTATAGAAATAAAATGTTTTAAAAATAAAAAAAATCTATAAAGATATAATATAGTAAAGTGCCTTTAAGTAAAAATTAATAATATAGTATAGAGTATAAGACGGACGGCTAGAGTTACTAGTTTAAAAGCTAAATATTTAATTATATAGACTCTAAGTAATAGCTTAATAACTCTTTTTAGTCTTAAAGTTTATACGCTTAATAACTGCCCGGACTAAGCGTATTATATATAATTATAAGTAGTAATTACTAATAATTTTAAAAATAATTATAAGTAGTCGCTAATTTATAAATATATAATTAGAGTATAAGTAGAGCGTTACTATATTTAGTAAAATACTTTATTCTTACTAAAAGAAAGGAGTATAACTTTTAAAAGTTTAACAGTTTAAAATTTATAATATTTATATATAGTTTTATAAGTATTATATAAGCTATTTAATATTTATTAAGTTCTTATTATTATATTATACTACGGCTTTATAAAACTCGCGAAATATATTAATTAAAAAAAATATTAAAATTTATAAATATTATTATTTTTTTTCTTAGGGTTATTACTATAATATTATATAATTTTAGGCTAGCTATTTAAACTTCTATTATATTACGTAATTAACTAACTCTTAGTAAGCTTTTTATATAGTAACTATAATAACTTTTCTACTAATATTAATAACCTATAACCTTTTTAGTAATAATTAAATAAAGGTATACACATACTCCTTCTTTTTTAAAACCCCTTTTAGTCGCCCTAAGTTACTACAGCCACACTATTTGTTCGATTAATATATAAATATAGTAATAATTAAAATATTAAAATAACACTGTACCCCCTATAGAGTCCCTTAGTCCTCTTAAAATAACTAGTAACTTTTTTAATAGTAAGCTTTTATATAACTACTTTACAGCGCTGTAGTATATTTTTTTTATTACCTATTACCTACTTTAAAGTTCTACTTTTATTTATATATATATATATATATCCCTGCGCCTAAATAATTTAAACTACTTTAATAAGCTTTTTTAACTAAAACTTTACTTTTATTAGGTTAACTATACTCCGCTCGTATAGAGTAGTAGTCGTTTATAATATTATAGGAAATAGAAAATAGTATAAAATAATAAATAATAAATAATAATAGTTATATTTTAATTAATTATTTTTCTTTTCTTTACTATCTATATAATAGCTAAATAAAAATTTTATATATTAGTATAGATTTATATAATTATATAACTATAGCTATATAATCTATACGCTCCGTATTACTAGTAAATTTATTTAGGTTAACTACTCTATATATACTAATAACTTTTCTTTTTATAGTAATACTGTATAAATACTTTATTTTTTTATACTTTTTTTTACTTTCTGTATAAGTATTCTTCTATCTTAATATATTTTTATATAACTAAATTATAGTCTGTCGTTTACGCGTTATACGGTAATATAATATAGTATACTATTACTTATTAATTAAAATTATAGTAAACTAAAGTAAAGAGTTAATAATTTTATATATTCTGTAAAAGTAAAGAGTAAAATTATAGTAAATAGAAGTAAAAAAGTTATTATATAATTATTAAGAAGGGCCTGTCTAAAGCTGTACAGGATAGTAATATATAAAAAAAGGTTTTTTCTTTCTATAATATTTCTTTTTTTTTTAATTTTACCTATTATTATCTCTATACGGTTTTAGATATTATTTTTTTTTTTTTTTTAACTTTCTAGCTATCTCTTTTTATATAGAGCTAACCTCTAATAAAACTTTTAAAATAGCCTTAGTTCTATATAAATAGTAGTAGTAGTAGTTATAATAGTAAATTATAATTCTACTAAGCCTTATCCTTATATAGGCTTCTATTTTTAGTAAACGTATTTAGGTTACTATTTCTACTAAATTAGCTATCTATAGGGCCTTCCTATTAGTTTTTTATATTAATATATATATATATCCCTGTATAATTCTTTCTATATAGTAATATTTTATAAAATAATAAGCGCGTAGTATACTAGCTGTTTTTATATAATATAAATATTATTTTACTTAGTAATACTAACCTAACTCTTTTTATTGCTAAGATTATTTATTATAAAGACTATTTTTATATACTTTTAGTTTAGTTACGTAGAGTACTTACGCCGTAGTTATATATATAAAAATATAATAAAAACTTTAAATTTTTACTTTTTATAGAGTATTATACCCTAGTAGGATTTTAGGGCTATATATATAAATTTTATATATAGTAGTTACGCAGAGCTTAGTATAAATATTATATTTAAATTTTTTTTATTTTTTTTTTTATTTTTCCTTTGTTTTTCCTTTATTAATATAGAAGAGGATTAGGGATATCTAAAGAAAGGGGAAGGTTTTTTTTTATTTTTCCTTTGTTTTTCCTTTATTAATATAGAGGAGGATTAGGGATATCTAGAGAAAGAGGGAAGTTTTTTTTTATTTTTTCTTTATTTTCTTTAAATATAATATTTTAAAAAATTTCCTTTTAACCTTCGTGTAATAAAGTGAAATAATATAATATATAAAAAAATAAAAATATACTAAAAAGTAATTTATATAATAGGGAATGTCTAATTTAAAATAAAAAATATATAGAATATTTTATTAGGCCTCTTATACGGGCTCTAGCCTATTAACTAAAGCTTTAATACTATAAGAGAGGGTATTAAAAGATACTAATTATATAAAAGAACTATTTAGTTTTTCTTTTATAAAAGTATTTATAGGATTATCCTTTTCTGCTATTTATTATATTTTAGAGATTTTACAGTTCTTATATAATTAATAAAGAAATATAATATTTATTATAAGTCTCTTTTTATTTATTATACTAAGTTTAATAAAATAGTTATATAGAAATCTCGAATCTATATAAACTACTATAAGGGCTAGTAAAAAATTAATTATATAAAAAATCTTATTAATAGTAGTATTTAGAGTAATAGTTATATTAAAGCCTATAACTATTTTATATAATTTACTTACGAGAATATTTCGCGTAATTTATTTATATTTAGTTAAGTTTTAATAAATAATATTACCGTATACGGTAAATTTAGTATTTATATAATTTTTAACTCTAAAAATAATAAGATATTTAAGCTATAAGTTAAGATCTTAGTTATTTATAAAAGATTTATTTATAAAAATAAAGAGTTTTATACGTTAAAAGTTTAATAAAATATATAAAACTCCTTTCTCTATATTCTTAATCTGCTACTTAATCCTCTTATTTAGTATTTTTATTTTTAATATAGTAGGCTCTCTTGTTTATATAGCTATAAAAAAATTAAATATAACTTTTAGTTAATAGATAAAAGTAATATATATATTTTTTATATACTACTTAATATACCGCTGTTAAGCTTTTAAATTAGTTAGATTTATTATACGGAGGCCTTTACTCTATTTTTTTTAAGTTATAATAATTATTCTATCTTCCTTTAGGGTAATTTTTATTTTATTAAACTCTAGAGGTTTATGCGTAAAAAGAAATAACTTATTTTTTATATAGAATTTTATAGTTTATAATTTATTTTTTTTTCTATTAGAGAAAGTAGGTAAAATAATATTTAAAATATTATTTATTTATATACCTATTAAGCTAAAAGTTTTTACTTTTTCTTTTATTATAAGTAGGTATAGATTGTACGTAGAGGGGAATATTTTTAGTCTTTTAGTATAGTAGTTATAGTATATTTTAAACTAGTATAAATCTAATTTAGTTATACTATATAGGGGTTATACGATCCGGAAGATTATATTAAAAAAAAAAAAAGTAGTTTATCTTTTTTAGAGGTTTTATATATAGTATATAAAATAGTAAGTCCTTAAATTATATATAGGCCTAAGTAATATTACGTAATTTATATTTTATATTATATAATTTAAGAAGTATTGCGCCTAAAACTAAAATAAATTTTTAGCTTATTCTCTAGATTGTTAGTAACTATATAAAAATAAACTATTTATTATTATTAGAGTAGCCAGCTAGTATATAATAAAATTTTTTATATAAAACTATATTTTTATTTTTAACCTCCTGTACTATCCTAAAATTAAATATACAGTCTATATAAATAGTAGAATTATACGTAATAGGCTTAAAAATACTACTTATAATAAGGATATTAATCTCCGTATAATCTAATTCCTTAAATAGGTTTTTAAATATTATAATAATATTATTCTAGCGCAGCTTTATTACTAGTACAAAGTTAATCTTTTCCTTTTAAAATATAAAGGCTTTTACTATATAGTTCTTTTTTAGACGACTTCGCTTCCTTAGCTTCTTTAGTTTAAATTATATAATTATATTCTTCTCTTTTATAGCTAAAGAGTTATTATATAAAGGAGATTTATAGTAGTATAGTTTTATATTTATTTATTATATAATTAGTAGGCTATTTTTTAGGTTTATAGTAATATTTAGTCTATTAATTAACTATAGTACGTATAGACTTATCTATTTTTTTTTCTCTCTAAATTAGAACCTTTAATTTAATAAAAAGAAATAAAGTCTTTCGCGGATCTAGTCTATTATATATATTAATTATATAACTTAGCGTAAGCTTTATATAATTAGCCTATAGGGCCTTTAAAGCTTTATAGATAGTATTAGCTTATATAATAATATTTAGTAATAGTAAAGATATTATACTAATTCTTAAATAGGCGCTAAAGACGAGAAGTATTAGTATAAGGCTATTTAGACTTATAATATTATTTAGTACTTTTATAGCTATTTAAAAAATATTTTTATTACTTGTATAGTATCTAATTTTATTTTTTAAAATATTAAAAACTTACTATAATAGGCTATATATTTTCTTAATTTTACTAACTACCTAGTAAGTTTTTACTAGTATTTAGTAATACTCTACTTTTATAATTTATATACTATTTCTAAACTCTTCTAAAGTAAAATTAGTACTAGGATTATATATAATAAAATCTAGAGGACCTTAGTAGGTATTAATCTAGTATTATATAAGAGCTGCCTATACCTTTTATATAAATATTAAATTAAGAAAAGTAGTAGCCTAAAATAATATTTTTAAATTAATAATATAAAAAATATTGCGGTTACCGATTCGTATAATATTAATAATAATCTTATAGTTAAAATAAATATTATTTTTAATAAAAAATTTAAATCTGTACAAAGCTGCTCTATATATTTAGTAGTAGTAATATAACTTTTAAATCTACTCTAGTATAGTAGAGTTAATCTTATAGCCTATATTATAAAATAGCTTATAAAGTTATTTTATATAAAAGTATTTAAAGCGTTTATAAAGTCTATAAAGTTTTTTTTTAGTAAAAAATAAAATAGCTTTTATACGGCTTATATTAAAAAATAAGTATTTTTATTTACGTATAACTAGAACTATTATACTATCTTTATATATAATAATGTCTAATATATTATTAAAATATACTCCTATACGGTTAGTATCTACTAGAAATAATAAAAAGAGTATTAAAGTATTTAAAATATAGTAAGTTACTATACTAATTAAGTTTTTAATCTATATAGTACTAAGAGTATATATTAATATATTACCTCTAAAGCTAATAGCAATTTTTTTTAGGATTTAATTAATTTTTATACTAAGGTTTTTATAAATATACGCTTTAAGCTAGCCTTTACTAACTATTAAAAATTTAGTTATACTAGTATTTTAAAGTTTACCTTAGTACTGCGTACGGTACCTTTCTTTAAAAGTAAATTATTTAACTATCTCCCTTTTATTTATAGAGAATATATCTTCTACTATTATATAATAGAGGAATAAAGTAATAGTAAAATATTAAACTATTTTTTCTCTTTTTTAAGGGCTAAGGTTAAATATAGTTTTATTTTTTAATTCTTTAGTATTATTATACGGGGATCCTTTAAAGTTTTAAATATAAAAAATAATAATATTTTAAGAAAATATTTTCTTATAAAAGTCTTTATATATTATAATATATTAGTTACGTACTTAGGCCTTATCTTATATAAAGTAGTTTAATAACTAATATTCTTCCTTATAGTAAATAAAGCACTTCTTCTTTTATACTATTAGGATTATATTTCTAAGTCTTTAAAAGGGTTATTATATATAAAAATAAAATTATTAGTACTAGTAGGGTCTATTTTTATTATTAGTATACCTCTAGTCTATATAGAAAGTCTTATATAATATTTATAACTAAATATAGTATATATATTAGCGATTTATATTAATTTATAATATAAATTTTAAATTACTTAGTAGTTCTTCGTATATAGGCTTTATTAAAAATATAGCTTATTTAAGCTTTAGTTAACCTTTATATACTTATATAATCGCCGTATAGAGTAGTACTTTTTCTTTAAACTAAAAGTCTAAAGCTTTTTATATTAAAGTTAATTTATTAATTATTACCTTTAAGGCTTTATACGGAGTTTTATTAGAGTTTTCTTACTTAAATTATATAAAGGTAATAGTAGTCTAGTTAGTCTAATACTAGTTATAATTAATATATATATTAAAGTAGTAGTTTAATTTATTATATAACTATTTTTATAAGTGTCTTAGGCTAATATTATATAGGTAGAATTAGCCTACGCGATCCTCTAAAATATTTAAGAAAATAATAGTATACTATAACTCTTAAATATTAATTCTTTAGTAGAGCTTAATAAAGATATAAGTCTTATTAGCTAGAATATTATATAGGCAGCTAGTATAGTTATTTACCTTTTTCTATATCTTTTAGAATATAATTATTTTTTATAGATTAAGCTTTTCTAGTAGTATATTTTATATAAATAAAAATAAAAATATTAGATTTTAGTAAGTAGTATATAAAAATTAAAAAATTAGTAAGTAACTAGTTATTAATATTCTGTAACTAGTTTCTAGAGGAAATAGTAATATTTTAGGATTATATAATAATAAATATATTAAGTATTATAGTCTATTACTATATATATCTAGAGGTAGTACTAGGGTATATAGTCTATATTTATACTTATATAGTATAAACCTAAAATTTTCTAAATAATACTAGTATAGCGGAATTAATTACTTATATAATATATATTATAATAGTTAGCTTCCTTACTATATAGGAGGTGTAGCTAGAGTATATAAAATATTTAGTTATTAGCTAGAAATTTAAAGGTTTAAGCTTAATAGTTTCCGTGCGGGTTATTTTATAATAATAATTAAACTTTCTATTAAACTTTTTAATCTTATATAGAGGTCTTTAAGTTTTTAATATTTTTTTATAATCTAAAGAAGAGTTTGTATAGTACTTTATAGTATTCTTTCTTATTTATCTACTAAAGCTTATACGCCCTTATCTTATAAAATTTTTAGTAGTTCTTTTTAAAATACTTATTTTAGTAATATAAAGTAGCTATAGTTTTATTTAGTAAATATATTATAGTATAAAATAACTAGACTTTAGCTATTCTTTTACTCTATATAAAGTCTTATAATAACGCAGCTAATATATATATTAAATTATTTAATAAATAAGTTATTTAAGATATCTATATTCTCTATCTAGTATTATAACTTAGTCTAGTCTTTAAATACTTATACAAAGATATTATATCCTTAAATATATTTTTTTTATAATAAATCTAGATTTATCTCTATTATACGCTCCTTACCTTTCTTTATAAAAAAAGCTTTTTTTAGTATTATTATATTATCCGGTTCGTGCAATATATAATTAATTATATAGTTTTAACTTACAGTACTAACGTATTTGTATAAAATAGTTTAATTTTAAAAAGAGTTATCCTTATTTTTTATACGGATAAGAGTTTAATAAAATATATAATTTAATACACTCTCTTCTATCTATAGATACGAAGAAAAGTCGTATAATATATAAATATATTCCTATATAGTATAGATTTAATAATACCTTAACCTTTTTATACGCCTTTACTAATTTATAGTAGTTAAAGAAATCTAATTAACTACTAATAAAGAGTAGTTAAACGAATTAATTAATCTAACTATATAGTAGATAAAGAAATCTAATTAACTATTAGTAAAGAGTAGTTAAACAAATTAATTAACTAACTACTAATTAGTATTAGGTTAACTATACTCCGCTTATACGGAGTAGTAGTCGTCTATAATATTATAAAAAATAAAAAATAGTACAAAATAATAAATAACAAATAATAATAGTTATATCTTAATTAATTATTTTTCTTTTCTCTACTATTTATATAATAACTAGATAGGGGTTTTACACGCTAGTATAGATTTATATAATTATATAACTATAGCTATATAATCTATACGCTCCGTATTGCTAGTAAATCTATCTAGGTTAACTACTCTATATATAGCTTCCTTTATTATTTTAAGAAAGTTTCTTTTTTTTATTATTAAGATATTATTACTATTATTACTATTACTATTACTATTACTACTATTATTACTACTATTACTACTACTACTACTATTACTATTACTATTACTATTACTACTATTACTACTACTACTACTACTACTACTACTATTATTATTACTATTACTACTACTATTACTATTACTACTACTACTATTACTATTACTACTATTATTACTACTATTACTACTACTATTATTACTATTACTATTACTATTACTACTACTGCTACTACTATTCTTTACTTTAGATAAAAAAGTTTTACCTTTTTTATACTATTATATTATAAAGTCTATTATATTACTATATAATTTAAAATAGACTTTAACGTCCTTATAAATATTATTAAAATTAAGAATTATATCTAGTTTAAGTAAAAAGAGGCGCGTTAAAATTAAATCGGAATTAAAAATATTAACTAAAAAATTTAGGCTATTAAGTAGACTAGCCTCTTATATAGCGTTAAGCTAGAAGTTAAAATAATTTTTAATATAACTTAGCTAGTTATTACTATTAGTAAAAGCCTATACTATATACTAAGAATTACCTAGTTTAATTATTAGACGCTAGTATAAAATTAAAATTATAAATATAATTAAAGATTTTAAATTTTATATATATATAATATATATAAGAAGGAGAAAAAACTATTATATTTACTATTTTAAACGCGCTATACGGCCTATAGTTTACCTAAAATAATAATAACCTATAAATACTCTATTACTATTTTATAGTTATTATTTTACTATTATTATAGCTACCGCCTAATAAGTTGTTTATTAAGTTATTATTCTACTAGCTATAATATTTAAAAAATTCTATATTTAATAGGCCCTAGTTATAGCGCTTTTAATTTTTACCTACTTTTATATTATAAGTAAAGACGTAGTATACACTAAGTCTATATAGCTCCTATAAATAAACGTAAAAAAATAGATATTATTATTTAAAATTTTTTTAGTATCTACTATCTTTTAGCTAATACTATTTAGGCGTTTTATTTTTATTATAAACTTAATTATTATTTATTTTATATTAATATTTAACTTCTATTACTCTATTAGTTTATTAATACTTTTATTCTTTTTTTTTTAATTTAAAAAACTTTTAAGCACGTATAGAAAGTTTTTAAATTACTTTTTATATTAGAGTTATAGCTTTTATTTCTACTCTATCTACTTTCTATAGTAAAAGAGAGAGTATAAAATAAATTTAATTAGTTTATATTTATATTCTACTATTTCTACTACTCTAATTTTATAAAAATATATATTAAAATATATTATATTTATTTAGAATTATCGGAGAACTACTACTTTATTATTATTTAATTATTAGTATAGTACTACTAACTTACTAAAATAAAATAAAATATTAATTTTATTTATAAACTTATTTATATTATATTATTTAGTTAATAGTAGACTTAAAAACTAATTCTTTTTTTTAATACTATATATACAAAATAAATTTATATTTTATATTTAATAATAACTAAGTAGGATATTAATAGACTATATTTTTTTTATTAGTTCTACGTATTACGTAGACTATTTTTTTATATTTATTTATAGAAGCTGTATTAACTTAGTGTATACTAGGTACTTACTTATTATAGGTAGGTAAAATAGAGACGCTATAACTAGAGTCTATTAAATATAGGTTTTTTTTTAAATTCTATTATAGCTTATAGAGTAATAACTAAACTAATAAATTTATTAGGCTATAATAATAATAATAGCAGAATAGACTCTCTATTATTAACTTTTTAGTTAGTCTATCTTTTAGCTATTTTATTATATAATTATATAAAGAAAGGTAAAGTATAGTATTAAGACACTAGTCTAAAAAAGGTATAGACTAAAAAAAGTTATTTCTCTAGATACAGTTAAAAAAATAAGTGTGTATAAAGACTATAAAAAAAGTTTTTATTATTATATAATATAAAAAGAAATAAAGTATAGTATAAAATAGTAGTTTAAAAAATATAAGCTAATAAAAGTTAATGTCTTAGATATAGTTAATAAAATAAGTATATATAAAAAGTATAAAAAATAGTTTTATTTTAGTTAGTAAACTTATAGCTATAGTATATAGTTTAATATATAATTTAGTATACTAAACTATAGTATACTAGTAGTATAGAGTTATAATTATCTTTACTTTTTTTTTAGACTAAATAGGGGTTTTTTATTTTATTTTTTATTTTTAAAATAAGCCTTTTATATTAAGGCTACCTAACTATTTAAGGAAAGTGTTTTATCTCCTAAATAAACTAGAACCTGTTTTTTAATTTCTAAATTTTTTAGGTTATTATATTACTAAATAGTTATACTAAATTACTAATCTATTACCTAATTAGAACTAGTTTGCTACGCTAGACCTATTTAGGTATAGATTTTTATTTTATTTAACTTTAAATAGTAATTTTTAGCCTAAAATACTTTATTTATACTTTTAGATATAATATATTCCGTATAGGAATTTTAGCTTCCTGTAGTTTTATATTAATTTCTTAGTAGTACTTTATATATCTAAAAACTTTACACTTTACTATACAAAGTAGGCGTATTTAAAGAATATTATAATAAGGAGAGGAATTAAATCTCTAATATATAAATAGTATTAAAAATTTAAAGAATTTTATAAAGCTAATATATTTCTAGGCACTTGCCTACTGTGCCACCCTACTAGACTAAATAGTACTATAGTACTAGTAATACTATAATACTTTTACTTTATTATATTATTAAAGTTATATAATAAAATTTAGTATATTAACGTATATAATAGTATAGCGTTTATTTTTAGTAGTATAGTATATAGAGTATAATTAACTAATATTTATTATAAATATACTAATTATTACTTTACGTATTATAATTATTTTTAAAAATAAAACTATTTTCTTACCTTTATCCGTAGGAACTATATCGACTTAGTGTATACTACGTCTTTACTTAATATAAAAGTAGATAATAATTAAAAGTAATATAACTAAGACATATTAAATATAGGATTTTTTAAATATTATAACTAGTAAAGTAATAATTTAAACTAATAAACTTATTAAACCGTGATAGTAATAACGGAAAAGTAATAATAATAAAATAAAAATAGTTTATTATAAATAGAACTATAGACTATATATAATATATTTAATATACGACGTATTTAAAATAATAAACGTAATAGCTTTCTTTTTCTTCCTATAAGTACTATATAAAGAGTAGAAAATTTTATTATTACAGGGGAGTGTAAGCGAAAACCGTTAATTAAAAAAAATACTTTTTTTTAAAACATTATATAAAATTAATTACTAAGCCTAAGAATACGTAAATAATACCGTTTTAAAAAGATAATACTCGGGATTTTAACTATAATATTAGTTACTACTTATTTATTATCTGTAATAAATTAAAATTACCTAAATATAGTAATTTTTTTAATCCCTTATATAGTTTCCTATAACTATTTAGTTAGATTTTTTTTTATATAATAAAGTTTCTATTAATAACTACTTAATTGGAAAAGAAAGGACTATATATACTATATAATTTAATAACTAGCTCTTAAAGATACTACGCTAAGTCTAATTAAGAAAAGTAATATCTACTAAGATAAGTACGTAATAACTACTTAATAGTACTTAATAGTTTTATAGTTTAGTAATTTATTATTCTATACTAACTTATATTTACGTATCTACTATTATAACTAATACTAAGTAGATATTTACAAAAAAAAGAAAAAAAATAATATATTTATAGTATAAATCGCGCTGTCTAAAATATTATTTTACTAATTATAGTATAGTACTTCTATAACTATATATTTAAAAAGTGCGCTCCTAATACTATAAAATAAATAAAGTATATATATAAACCTGCGCTAGGCGCTATATAGTATAATATAGGCTTACGCTAAATACTATAAAAAATACTATAAAGAATACTATAAAGTATATAATATTTATAAAATAAATTAATATTATAACTAAATTATTATAACCTATACTGGGTGTAGTAATTACTAATAATATTTAATATTATTTATAGTACTATAATACTATAGGCGCGTAATAACTAATAAGTAAAAATAACTATTACGTAATAGATAAAATTTTTAAAAACTTAGGACTATAAATAAGGCAGTTATTATATTATAATCCGCCTATATTATAAGGGGAGATGCTAATTAGTTTATTACTTATAGATATATACTAGTTACTAAAGGTATATAGTAAGTTACTTTATAGGAGTAATAATAATAATTAATAAGTATAAGTTAAAAAAGAACTAGTAGTATAATAAGAATATTATCTTAAGTATATAAAAGCGCTTACTAAATTTAAGAGTAAATATAAAGAACTATCTAAGTTTTATTAAAAAGATACTAGAGTATACTAGTATAAGTATAAAATAGGTAAAAGATATAAAAAGCCTTAAGGCCTTTTTCGGCTAAATACTTTTAACGCGACGATAATAGTTAGTAGGTCTAGAGTAATAAAAATAAATAGCTTAGTATATAACTAAATAAAATAAAATATTCTATATTAATTATCTTATTATAATTTTAAAACGTTTAGGTCTCTATTGAGACCGGTTTTTAGTTAGTAAATATATTTAACTAAAAATTTTAATTACCCCCTTTTACGCCTAGTGTAGGTCACGTAACTAATTTTTTAATATAGATTAGTAATTTAGTAATAAAATTATATTAATAATAAAAATTTAGTTTATACTTATAATTACTGCTTACGTAATATATTATTTATATTATAGTATATTATAATACCTTTTAACTTTTATAAACTTAAACTTCTTTTTTTTTTAAAAATAGTACTAATTTTATGAAAACTTAAATTTAAAGTTTAACTTTTTTTAAAAGTAAATAATTTATTTACTATAATTACTACTACTTTAAAAAAGTCTTCTACTACTATGTATTACGCTATATAACAAATAAAAAATAATAATTATAATATAAAATATATTAATAAGAGTAGGATGATAAAGTTAATTTAAAGAAATAAAAGAGTTATTAATAGGAATTTAACTAGAAGCCCTAAAAAAGAAAAGAAAAGTCTATTAATAGAAAATAGTCTAAAGATTAAAAAAAGGACTTTATAATACTCTTTAAAAGAGGAAAAGTACTCTAATAATATAAGTACTAAAAAACCTTTTATAAATAAAGAAAATATAAAAAAATAATTAAAATACGCTAAAGAGAATTTTAAAAATATAATATATTTGTATTTGTATATTAATCGAATAAATAGTGTAGCTGTGGTGGCTCGGGGCGACTAAAAGGGGTTTTAAAAAAGGAGGAGTATGTGTATGCCTTCATATTTAAAAATATAAATTAAAAAAATATTATATTTTTTAAGCAGTTAGTAATATAAAGAGGTAAAGTTAAAAAGGAATACTATAGAAAAAGAGGTAATAATAAATTTAAAAAAGAATTAATTACTAGCTAATTACGGAGTAAGTTATTTTAACTTTTTAAAATATTAAAATATATAACCTCTTATATATCTTTAAGCTATAGTTTTAGTTTTTAATATTAATTATATTAACTATTTTATAGGTTAAGATCTTAGCATATAAGGTTAGGGTGCAATTTAGATAAGAGGTAAAAGTAATTTAGTATTTATTAAAATACTAAATTCTTTTATTTCTTTTTACTAATAAGGACTATATAAATAAAGTCCTTATACTTAAAGTTAAACTAAATATAAAAAGTAGTAAGGCATACAAAGCTTTTTTACCTCTTTTTTAGTAATATAATAATATATATATATATATATATATTATTATATTATATTATAATTATAATCTTTATATTAATATTAATTTATATTACTAATTTTAATAAAATAAGATTCCTATTTATAAAACCACGGACGTTTTAACGTAGTTTAAAAATAATAAAATTAAATATTATCCTTACCTAGCCGATAGTCCTAATTTAACCCTATAGAAAATATATAGAATTATTTAAAATCAAAACTAAGTAATAATAAAAAGGCTAATTTAGGTATAGGATTAACTTTAAAAAGTATAGAGTCTTTTAAAAAAGCTATTATAGAAAAGTAAAATAATATACTATAAGAAGTTAATAATAACTATATTCTATTCCTTCCTAATCGTTATAAAGCGATTATAGCAGCTAAAGACTATTATACGAAATACTAGTAATATATTATTTACTAGTTTATTATTAAATTTTTACAAATTTAACTTCTAGTAATAATTATATAATTAATATATTAGTATATAAAATAATCTATATACTAATACAATATAGTATCTATTATTATATATATAATAATAAGCCAATTTTACACCTTAAATAAAAAGTTATAATAGCCTAAAGTATAGTCTTAAAAATCCTCTATATGTACGAATTTTTTTATACCCCTAAACTCCTTAGTAAGCAGCCCCTAATAGGGCAAATAGAATCTACTAGACTTTCTCTTTAAAATAGTATTTTTTTTTTTGTATTTTTAGACTTAGTAACTAAATAGTTATTTAGTTTAAAAAAGATATCTTTTTTAATTAATTATTTTTGCTTACATTACCCTGTATTATATTTATAACGTTAGTATTTTAGTATTTAATTATTAAGCTAAGTAATCTATAGTGTATAATATAGACTTTTACTAATAGTAATAACTAGCTAAAGTATATTAAAAACTACCCTAACTTCTACTTTTGCGTACTATTAATAGCTAGTTTATTAAATAAGCTAAAAAATCTTTTAGTTAATATTATCTTAAATTCTAATTTAAATTTTATATAACTTTTTTTTACTTAAGTAGGACGTAATATATTTATATATATATATATTTATATACTAATCGAATAAATAGTGTAGCTATAGTGGCTTAGGACGACTAAAAGGGGTTTTAAAAAAAGAGGAGTATATATATGCCTTTATACTTAATGTGTCGAAAAAGTCGAAGTAGGACGTAATTCTTAACTTTAATAATATCTATAAAGATAAAATTTACTTTTATTTATATAAAGATATAGTAAAATTTAAAAAAAAATAGTAAAAGAAAAGTTATACTCTCTAATAAAGGGTAAAGAGTAGTAATATAAAGGTATGCACATACTCCTCCTTTTTTAAAACCCCTTTTAGTCGCCTATACAACTACTATAGCCACACCCTTTTATTCGATTAATATGCAAATATATAAAAGAGTAGTAATACCTTAAAAAAATATTTTTATAGTAGTATAAAGTTAAGAAGTATAGTTATAGTAAAAAAAACTTATTAAAATAGTTAAAATTATCTAGATATAGGAATATATATACGCGTAAAAGTAGGGCTTTAAAATAAATAATAAATAATAAGAAGAGAGTATACTACAGCACTATAAGATAGTTATATAAAAGCTTACTATTAGGAAGTTAGTAATTATTATAAAAATATAAACAATTTTTATAGAAAGTACTATACTATATTTTAATAGTTTAATTACTATTAAAAAGATTATTAGTTATTAGTACTAGCAGAAAAGTTATTATAGTTACTATATAAAAAGCTTATTAAAATAAGTTAGCGTCGGCAATTACGTAATATAGTAAAAGTTTAAATAGTTAACCTAGAGTCGCGTATCGTTATAATAAGAACCTTAAAGAGAAAGAAAAATAATATTATAATAAGTAAGCCTTATATATTTATATAAAAAAGTATATTTAATAATAACTTTTATACAAAAGTAGTAGAAATAGTTATAAAATATTTTTTAAGTATATAAGTGTACGCTATAATAGTCTTTAATATATTAAAAATATATTATAATACTATCTACTACTTACTTAGTAAAGATCAGTAATATAAGTAAAATAAGTATAAAGTAGTAATATTAGTAAAGGAAAGTATTATATTATATTTACTAGTATAGTATATCAAAATATAGTATAATATAAATAAAAATATTAGTTTAAGTATAGTGTTAGATAATAAGTTATAATAGCTTATAAAAAGGTTATAAAAGAGAAAAGTAGTAGAAGAATAAAAAATAAATTTTATATTTATAATACTACATACTATATAAATATAAAAGATACTTAACGTAGTAATAACTACTAAGTAATACTAAATAACCTACTAGGGATAGGTAGTAATATATAAGATAAGCATAGTAGCTACTACGCATTAATAAAAAAATAGATAAATATAGGTTTAAGTTATATAAATATATATATATACGTCTAAGTATTAGTAAACGTTTCTATATTAATAAGGGGGGTACAAAATTTAAAAGACTATTACTATAAATAAAAAATTAGTAATTTTATAACATTACTTATATTTAAAAAAATAGCTTAATAGTTAAATATAAAATAATACTTATTATATATAAATAAAGTCGTTAAAACACTACTATCTATTTTATAATATTTTTTTATACTTTATAACTATACTATTATAAGTTCTATGCTTATTTCTATTATTATTAAAGGGAAATATAAGGCTAATATAATAATACTATTACATAATATACTATTTATTTAGTAAAAGCTTTTAGTAATAGTATAATTACTAAGTAAACTAAAAGTATTTATTATAAATTAGTGTAGTTATATTTAAAGCTATACTAGATACTAATATACTATAAGTATATAGTAGTATTAAGATTACGTTTTAGTTACTTAAAACTGGTAGTATATATTAGTATTATATAGATATTAATTAACGTACTTCGCGAGCTTTATAAAGCCGCAGTATAATATAATAATAAGAACTTAATAAATACTAAATAGCTTATATAATAATAACGAGACTATACATAAGTAATATAAGTTTTAAATTCTTAAAAGTTATACTCTTTTCTTTTAGTAAGGGTTATAGTACTTTACTAAATTTAATAATACTTATACTTTAATCTATATTTATAGATTAGTAATTACTTATAATTATTTTAAAAATTATTTATAATTACTACTTATACTTATATATAAAGTAATTAGATATTATTAGGTATAGGAATGTTAGAACTAATAAAGTTATTAGGCAATTATCTAGTATCTATAGTAGAATATTTAGCTATTAAAACTAATAAGTTTAGTTATCTATTTATATTTTATACTATATTATTTTCTACTTTATAAAGTTCTACTAAATATTTATTTAGTTTTTTTATTAAATTATTTTTATTAATATTACTACTGTTATACCTTAAACTACTAATAAAAATCTATTACCTATTCTTGTTATAGACGCGTCTTTTATTAATAAAATTATATAAAAACTATATAGTAATATTATAACTCTAGCCCTAAAAATAGTCTATAGTACTTTAGTAATTAATAAACTTTTTTATAAATAACTTATTAAAATAGTATCTAAAATAGCTGCTAGATAAACGAAAAAGTAGAAGTTTATTACTTTTTATAAGTTTAGCTACGTACTTAGCGTATACTACTAAAAAGAACTAAAAAAAAAAAAAAAAAAAAAAAAAATTTTTATTAAATAAAAAAATAAAATAAAAAAAAAAAAAAAAAAAAAAAAAAAAAAGTAAAATAAAATTTTTTTTTTTTTTTTTTATTTATAAAATAAAATAAAAAAAATATTTATTTTTTTTTTTTTTTTTTATAAAATTAGAAAAA